>JAJTUP010000095.1:0-229539 GCA_021399435.1 Diaporthe sp. PMI_573 | reverse complement strand
TTACAAGACAGTGTATGTACGAATATTCTTAGGGTGTGTAATCATGTGTATTAAGCCAAATAGTATTATAAATATGAACGATAAAGGTAATCGGTACATTCTGGGGCAGATTTCGATTCTCCCACACCAAACCCGGCCAACCAGTCCTACTCTGCTCTTGATCCGATTCTATCCGATACTCCCACGTCATCTTATCTCTATTATACCCATCAAATTATATGATAATATGGTCCTATCGTCATTGTCTTGACCCACTTACAATAAATGATAGGTCTATCCCACCATGGTCTTCTTTACTCTTCCAATTTCATCCCAATATCAGACTTGATTATTCATCCATCATCTACGCGGAGCATCATCACACGGTATACCAATAGAGGATCATATTCCTCCACCCTCTTACTTTCGTGGTACTTAACTTCGGGCTGATTATTCATCCCATCATCTACTTGGAGCATCGTCACACCGGTACAGTAGACATCATACTCCTCCACCCTCTGGTTTTTGTCATGGGTGGCAACATCGGAGCTGATCATTCATCATATTATCACCTCCGAATATCACTAGATTAGCAAACCAATAGAGCAGCATACTCCTCCACCCTCTTGTTTCTTTAATGGGTAACAATACCGGACTTGATTATTCATCGAATCGTCTACTCGGAGCATCATCGCACCGGTATACCAATAGAGCATTCATACTCATCCACCCTCTTATCTTCATGATACTCAACGTCGGGCTTGATTATTCATCCCACCATCTACTCGGGGCATCGTCACACCGATATACTAGTAGAGCATCATACTCCTCTACCCTCTTATTCTTATAACATTAATAATATCGGGCTTGATTATTCATCCCATTACCTAGTCGGAATGCCATTACACCGGTAGACCAATACGGCATCATACTCCTCCACCCTCTTATTCATATGGCCGCTGCAGTATTGATATACCAATAGATCAAAATATCCCTTCACCCTCTTTGGTTGTAATGGTAACATCGATGGGCACTTATGTGATTGATATAATACACACCACGTTATTTCATCTACCTATCATATACTGCCCAGCTCTCATACTTGTTTTTTTTTTTCTTTTTTTTCATGTATTAATATCTTAGTCAATTCTTTGTAATCGTGGAAGAAGCACTTCTATTCAACAGCTACGTTGATTGATCAATTCCGCTGTGCAAGTATCCACTTGGCAGGGATCAAGGTTCTTACCTCAAGATGCTTTACTGCGATCGGCGACATGTGCTGACGTTTTGGCCAATCCTTTGTACTCATGGAAAAAGCAGATCTGTTCACCATCTATCTTAATTGATCAATTCAATTGTGCAAGTATCCACATCGGCAGGGATAGTAGCTCTTGGCTGAAAATGTGGGATGGAGATCGGCGATCCCACATCCTCTCTGCGCAACAAAATACAGTATCTTTACCAAGCGTTATCAATCTTCGCATTGTATATACTATACCGGTATCATTTAATCGATCATAAATATCAGATGTGTTTCTTCTTTGTTTTGTACATTTGCATGCCAATCTTGCAGGCTTATCTTACTATTGCTCTGTCTCTCACATACAGAGTCGTAATCTTAACTGCTCTCCCATTTTTTATCGAAACATTTGCTAGTTCAATATATCATGTCTTCATCAACTTCTACCTCAACTTCCACTCTTAGCGGCCATCCCCCTCCGCGCATGCCTCATGACTCTCCGAAAAACCTTGGTAGTGATATGACCATGTTCTTTTTTGGTCAGCTGGATACCCCAACGCGGTTTCCTACATCAGATGAACAACATATAAAGAGCCTTAATGTTGAAGCTCTCGGCAGGGTTTTTCTTCCACCCCCTCCCTATATGACACTGCCTGAATATTCTGTGCTGCGCCCTGAAGGGTCCCGATCCCCTGATCCACTGCCGATCTACTTTAGTCTCAACCTCTCCGTCTATAACCAGCAGATTGTTGAATCGGAGTGGCAGAATCAGTGGTTCCATTTCACTGGCAAAGTACACCCCTACGCACTGGAGTGGGTGCTACGGGAGCCTGATGTTTTCAGCGATGAAGATGGTGACGGCGAAGTGTACAAGGTTCCAGTTGTTCTCATACGCGACTTTGGATACCAAGCGTAAGCAGACTTATCATTTCCCCTTAGCTCGAGTTCGACTATCGCGCTTGCCACTAATGTAACTATCAGCATTGACCCACGAACTCTTTGCAATGGTGAGGGCTTTCCACTTATCCAACCGGTTGTTTCTTTGACGGGGCAGGTTCTCGGGACAGGTCAAACCCACTTGGTAAAGGACTCTGTCCCGCTGTTGGATGATGCGCAGCTGAGATGCTGTGCATTTATCCAGTGCTGTACCTACATCACGCCGGGTCAGCCATCAAAGAGCCCTTTCAAAGGCTTCCACCCCTTTCAAGTTTTTATTCTCTTTCCTATTCGCGCTTTGCCATTCTCTCTCCTCTGCAAGAAGATGGCAGATAGGAAAGATACACAGTTTGTTCCAGGTGTTCCCTTCAACTGCGTCGGCAAGATTGTTGGCCTGCTTGACCATAGTCTTATGGTAGCTGCCCCTACAGTTGATGAGAAGGACTATGTTTTCATTGTCGTTCCCGACTCTTGGACCTTTCCGGACAAGAGCACGCCACCTGCACCTGCCGCTAACACATTCCCCCCCTCCAAAACCGAACCTGGCCCATCCCAAGCTGGCGGCTTCGCAGCAGCGAGGTCTATGTTCAAGTCTCCCTCCAAGAAATCTTCACAGGTGCAACAATCACGGTCACAATCATCACAATCGCCGCAGGGAGGTCCATCCCAACAACCCGTTACTCCATCTCAGAACAAAAGGCCCGCAATCTCCTCATCTCCATTGTCTCAGTCAAGTTCGAACAACCCGGCCCCCAAGAGACTCAGGGGGTCTACTGTAACTACCGCAACATCTCCAATCATTGCAGGGTCGCCGGTCTCCCCTTTAACGTCCGTAGACTCTGATGAAAATGATAACCATGAAGAAGGTGAAGCGAAGGAAAACGAGGACTCTCGATCACCTAACATATCTGCCACACTCCGATCCTCCCTTCGTCCTAATATGAGGTCATCAACTACCGAACCAGGTGGCAGGAACAAGAGGCATCCGACAAAGACACTTTAACTAGCAGAGTATAGTGATAGTGTGTGGTATTTTGGGGTTGTTGTATTGGGTTTGGAAAACTTATAGATTGATATGTGGGAGAAATAAGCGTGCGGTTTCAACACCAGTGCGAGTGATAAAAGTCCAATGGTCTCAACACCAGCACATCTTGGCATGGCAGCTTCTGATTGATCTCTGCTAGTCTCAGTCCCCTGATCCTTGTCTCAATTATTGACCCTCGTTCCGCATTAAGCTCTTCAAATCGTGCCACTCAAAATGGTGCCTTCTCCTCAAAGCCTGGTGCATACGTTTTATTGGCTACGCAAAATAAAGGTAACACACACACACGCCCTATTGGCCAAGTCTCACCATCCACCCACCCAGAGCCGACCACTTAAAGCAATCCACAAGCTTTGTACCGAAAGGCTACTCAGCGCAAGGGAGCCGCCAACTTGCCCACTACGCCCAGCTTCCAACTTCCAACTTCCAACGTCCCCCGGCGGACGTGCGCCTTCCCCTGTAGAAAAGTAGAAAACTGCCTTGAGGGGTGCCTCGTGTCATCATTGGCTCGTCACCCCGAACATCGAACAGGATTGGCTGCTGCTGGTCAAATCATGGCAGGGAATTGGTAGCGACCATGGTGATGAGCAAGGTGGGCATACCTTCTCTAGCAAACAGGGGAAGGCGCACGTCCGCCGGGGGAAGTTGGAAGTTGGAAGCTGGGCGTGGTGGGCAAGTTGGCGGCTCCCTTGCGCTGAGTAGCCTTTCGGTACAAAGCTTGTGGGTTGCTGCACGTGTTGAGAAGAGGGCGCGGTTTTAAGTGGTCGGCTCTGGGTGGGTGGATGAAGAGACTTGGCCAATAGGACGTGTGTGTGCTACCTTTGCTTTTGCGTAGCCAATAAGACTATGCAGCAGGCTTTGAGGAGCTGACGCCATTTTGAGTGGCACGATTTGAAGAGCTTAATGCGGAACTAAGAGACCTAGCCAATAGAGTGAGGGTCATAATTGAGACAGGGATCAGGGGACTGAGACTAGCAGAGATCACAATACAAAGAGGGAAAGATTGTCAATTTGAGTAGTTATAAGAAGCTGAAGTTGAGGTAGAAGTTGAGGTAGAAGTTAATGAAGACATGATATATTGAACCAGCAAATGTTTCAATAAAAAATGGGAGAGCAGTTAAGATTACTACTCTGTGTGTGAGAGAGAGAGGGAGAGCAATTGTAAGATAAGCCTGCAAGATTGGCATGCAAAATGTACAGAACAGAGAAGAGACACATCTGATATTTATGATCGATTAAATGATATCGTATATACAATGCGAAGATTGATACCACTCGGTAAAGATATTGTATTTCGTTGCTCAGAGAGGATGCAGCATCGCCGATCTCCATCTAACATTTTCAGCCAAGAGCAACTGTCGCTGCCGATGTGGATACTCGCACAATTGAATTGATCAATTAACGGTAAACAGATTTGCTTTTTCCATAAGTACAAAGGATTGGGCAAAATGTCAGCACATGGGGAAAGCAAAAAGCATCTTACTCTTTACTTTATTTAGGTTCAGCTAAGAATAGGAAGAGGAAAAGGGGAAAGGGGGGATGATTAATGGTGCCCTGCCACCTACATCACAGTTAAAATGCATATCCACGCTCTTAATATTCTTCCTAGCCACCCCCACGACTTATCTGCCCAGCAGCCCCGGGTCGTCTCTTCGCTTAGTTGCTCTAGCCTCTGCTGGACCTGGGGTTCCCCCTTAGCCCTCGCCTATTGCCGACAGTCTGACATATACCAACTTATTAAGCCAACCGGCTTCTTGCTGGAACTCTTCCTTCACTCCCTAATCGGATACATAGTCGTCGTTATCGGGATGCATCATGCTACTAACAATATACTTGGCCTCTTCGCAGTCTTCGGTCTTGTAGAATTTCAGCCCAAAGCTGGACATGAATGTTAGCGATGTCACCGTAATGCTTCTTGATGAACTTGAGTTCGTCGGCGTTAAAATACTCGTTAGCTAGCTGCCCTTCTGGGCGGTCATCGTTAGGGTAGTCCTGACTGATATCACTGTCGTCGCTGTCGTCGCTATCGTCGCTATCGTCGCTATCGTCGCTGTCGTCGCTGTGACTGCCGGCCAGGATGGCCCGGAGGATACTACGACCCTCTTCGCGATCCTCTTTCTTGTTAATATTGAGACCGTCGCTCGCTAGAAACCTGAATTCGCTGCCCCATTGTTTCTTGAGCCACTACATTTCCTCGATCGAAAGTATTAGAAATCACAAGTGTGAGGCGACCAAGTCGGTAGCAAGGTGTGGAAGAAGGAGGAACATTCTACAAGAGATCATAACTGTACATAAAGAGTGGTCCCCCTACTGTACATTCAGGATGAATTAAGCAACTTGAATCTTGTCATTTCAACAGAAAGTGGGACTACCTCCGCCGGCTGCAGGTCTTGGCCGGCACGCGATGCCTCCCATTTCTCCCGCTCACTGTCGGCCCATCGCACGTTCATCCAGTACATTGCCGACGGATCAAAGGGCGTAGGGCCAACCCGAGGCCCAACCGGTGGGCCGCTCAACCTCACCTGGAAGAATTTGCCGTGGGGGTCAAAGTAGGCAACGGTCCTACCCTGTTTATCGATGATGGTGCCTTTTGTGTTTTGCGCAGTAGATCCCGTATGGATATCGTATTCGTCTAGAATCGGACTTCCAATGACATTACAGATGCCTGTGGGGATGTGAAGGACATTGCGCAGTCATAGGATGCCACGGGGTCGCGGACCAGTCGCCCTCGGACTTCGTTTGACCGGAAGTCCGACCGTGCCAATCCCCACAACCGGCGTTTGAATCCCTCCCGTCAAGTGGCCGACCGTGGAGTTTAGAGGTGTGTAGTCGGCGCCAAACCACGACCGATCCTTGGCGGCACTAAAAATCGATTAGATAGACGTCAACTAAAGCTGCACTTCGACTTCCGCTTGGCCACTACTCCAACGGGTGCCCAAATACCAATCGAAAAGAAGAAGAGGGTCAAGAAGAGGCCTTGGCAGAGGCATAATGTGAGCCGCCGAGGACTTCCCTGCACTGCGGCATTCGCATGCACCGATTACAAAATCCAAGGCGAAAGAAACCCTCCTCCAGATTGCGCTGGAGCTGCGAGGAACCGGGACAAAGCTGAATACCAAGACTGGACAACTCGAGCCACGAAAGTGCGATCCATATAGCCTGTATGTGCAGCTATCGCGGTGCAAATCGCTGGATGGTATTATTGCTGTGAAAGGCGCGTGTGGAGGATATAGTCGGGAATAAAATACCACAGGAAATGTATGTATTGATAGATTCCGCAGGGGACGATGATGTCCCCCGCCCGGAACGTCCGGTTCGCGTTCCATGACGATGATGACGTCTGAAGCGGGGTTCTCAGCACCAGACATCCACCAAAGACCCAACATCTCCGCCAAGTGGCTACCAGGTATCAAGGGATGAAGGAGATCAATAATGAGATTTCGAGAAAAATCAATCCACTGTTTCCTATAACGTTATATATATTATATATTAAAAATCTGATCTAATGCAATAGATTTCACCTAACTCAAGCAGAAACAGGAATATCACAAAATGCAAACGACAAGAGCAACGACAAGAGCAACGACAAGAGCAACGACAAGAGCAACGACAAGAGCAACGACAAGAGCAACGACAAGAGCAACGACAAGAGCAACGACAAGAGCAACGACAAGAGCAACGACATTTTATTATAAATTGAAGCTCACGTGAATCCCACGTGATTCTGAACAGAAAAATCCCAGCCAATGAAGGCTTCTTTGCACTTGATATCGGGGGGGGGGAGGGTTCATCCACATGTGCCAAATGAGAGTGGGAGGATTAGGACCACATGTGCCAAATGAGAGTGGGAGGATTCGGACCATTAGAGGGACCCGGATGGGGTTAATCCGGACCAACAGGAGGTGCAGTTGCGCTTCCGAATCGGGTAATCAGGATTTTGGGGGTGAGAAATCTCAGAGCTTAAGAAGACCTTTCGTACCGAAGGCACAGGGGAAGGCGCACGTCCGCCGGGGGAAGTTGGAAGTTGGAAGTTGGAAGCTGGGCGTAGTGGGCAAGTTGGCGGCTCCCTTGCGCTGAGTAGCCTTCCGGTACGAAGCTTGCAACAAGAGCCTGTATGGCTGTTTTACTAGTGGGTTGCTGCACGTGTTGAGAAGAGGGCGCGGTTTTAAGTGGTCGGCTCTGGGTGGGTGGATGAAGAGACTTGGCCAGTAGGGCGCGTGTGTGTGTTAGCTTTATTTTGCGTAGCCAATAAGACGTACGCAGCTGGCTTTGAGGAGAAGGCACCATTTTGAGTGGCACGATTTGAAGAGCTTAATGCGAACCTAAGAGACCTAGCCAATAGGGTGAGGGTCAATAATTGAGACAGGGATCAGGGGACTGAGACTAGCAGAGATCAATCATTCGCAATACCAAAGAGGGAAAATTGTCAATTGAGTATAAGAAGCGGCCATGCCAAGATGTCCTGGTGTTGAGACCATTGGACTTTTATCACTCGCACTGGTGTTGAAACCGCACGCTTATTTCTCCCATATATCAATCTATAAGTTTTCCAAACCCAATACAACAGCCCAAAATACCACACACTATCACTATACTCTGCTAGTTAAAGTGTCTTTGTCGGATGCCTCTTGTTCCTGCCACCTGGTTCGGTAGTTGATGACCTCATATTAGGACGAACGGAGGATCGGAGTGTGGCAGATATGTTAGGTGATCGAGAGTCCTCGTTTTCCTTCGCTTCACCTTCTTCATGGTTATCATTTTCATCAGAGTCTACGGATGTTAAAGGGGAGACCGGCGACCCTGCAATGATTGGAGATGTTGCGGTAGTTACAGTAGACCCCCTGAGTCTCTTGGGGGCCGGGTTGTTCGAACTTGACTGAGACAATGGAGATGCGGAGATTGCGGGCCTTTTGTTCTGAGATGGAGTAACGGGTTGTTGGGATGGACCTCCCTGCGGCGATTGTGATGATTGTGACCGTGACTGTTGCACCTGTGAAGATTTCTTGGAGGGAGACTTGAACATAGACCTCGCTGCTGCGAAGCCGCCAGCTTGGGATGGGCCAGGTTCGGTTTTGGAGGGGGGGACTGTGTTAGCGGCAGGTGCAGGTGGCGTGCTCTTGTCCGGAAAGGTCCAAGAGTCGGGAACGACAATGAAAACATAGTCCTTCTCATCAACTGTAGGGGCAGCTACCATAAGACTATGGTCAAGCAGGCCAACAATCTTGCCGACGCAGTTGAAGGGAACACCTGGAACAAACTGTGTATCCTTCCTATCTGCCATCTTCTTGCAGAGGAGAGAGAATGGCAAAGCGCGAATAGGAAAGAGAATAAAAACTTGAAAGGGGTGGAAGCCTTTGAAAGGGCTCTTTGATGGCTGACCCGGCGTGATGTAGGTACAGCACTGGATAAATGCACAGCATCTCAGCTGCGCATCATCCAACAGCGGGACAGAGTCCTTGACCAAGTGGGTTTGACCTGTCCCGAGAACCTGCCCCGTCAAAGAAACAACCGGTTGGATAAGTGGAAAGCCCTCACCATTGCAAAGAGTTCGTGGGTCAATGCTGATAGTTACATTAGTGGCAAGCGCGATAGTCGAACTCGAGCTAAGGGGAAATGATAAGTCTGCTTACGCTTGGTATCCAAAGTCGCGTATGAGAACAACTGGAACCTTGTACACTTCGCCGTCACCATCTTCATCGCTGAAAACATCAGGCTCCCGTAGCACCCACTCCAGTGCGTAGGGGTGTACTTTGCCAGTGAAATGGAACCACTGATTCTGCCACTCCGATTCAACAATCTGCTGGTTATAGACGGAGAGGTTGAGACTAAAGTAGATCGGCAGTGGATCAGGGGATCGGGACCCTTCAGGGCGCAGCACAGAATATTCAGGCAGTGTCATATAGGGAGGGGGTGGAAGAAAAACCCTGCCAAGAGCTTCAACATTAAGGCTCTTTATATGTTGTTCATCTGATGTAGGAAACCGCGTTGGGGTATCCAGCTGACCAAAAAAGAACATGGTCATATCACTACCAAGGTTTTTCGGAGAGTCATGAGGCATGCGCGGAGGGGGATGGCCGCTAAGAGTGGAAGTTGAGGTAGAAGTTGATGAAGACATGATATATTGAACTAGCAAATGTTTCGATAAAAAATGGGAGAGCAGTTAAGATTACGACTCTGTATGTGAGAGACAGAGCAATAGTAAGATAAGCCTGCAAGATTGGCATGCAAATGTACAAAACAAAGAAGAAACACATCTGATATTTATGATCGATTAAATGATATAGTATATACAATGCGAAGATTGATAACGCTTGGTAAAGATACTGTATTTTGTTGCGCAGAGAGGATGTGGGATCGCCGATCTCCATCCCACATTTTCAACCAAGAGCTACTGTCCCTGCCGATGTGGATACTCGCACAATTGAATTGATCCATGAGTGCAAAGGATTGGCCAAAAACGTCAGCACATGTCGCCGATCACAGTAAAGCATCTTGAGGTAAGAACCTTGATCCCTGCCAAGTGGATACTTGCACAGCGGAATTGATCAATCAACGTAGCTGTTGAATAGAAGTGCTTCTTCCACGATTACAAAGAATTGACTAAGATATTAATACATGAAAAAAAGAAAAAAAAACAAGTGTGGCGGTTGTCACCACTAGACGGGCTGACACCACCACAAGGTGCTGGCAGGGGGGGGCTGGCCCCTGCGACAGGCACGGACCACGGTTATTAAACTTCTCCAACGCGTCGCACATCGCGAGTTTCTTTTCTTTCTTCTCCCCTCCTCAAGCTTAGAATCTTCGTACGTAGTGCCAATACAACAGCTTCCATGCTGGACATTACAGGCCGTTACAACAAGTATGAGAGCTGGGCAGTATATGATAGGTAGATGAAATAACGTGGTGTGTATTATATCAATCACATAAGTGCCCATCGATGTTACCATTACAACCAAAGAGGGTGAAGGGATATTTTGATCTATTGGTATATCAATACTGCAGCGGCCATATGAATAAGAGGGTGGAGGAGTATGATGCCGTATTGGTCTACCGGTGTAATGGCATTCCGACTAGATAATGGGATGAATAATCAAGCCCGATATTATTAATGTTATAAGGAATAAGTGGGTAGAGGAGTATGATGCTCTATTAGTATATCGGTGTGACGATGCCCCGAGTAGATGGTGGGATGAATAATCAAGCCCGACGTTGAGTATCATGAAGATAAGAGGGTGGATGAGTATGATGCTCTATTGGTATACCGGTGCGATGATGCTCCGAGTAGACGATTCGATGAATAATCAAGTCCGGTATTGTTACCCATTAAAGAACAAGAGGGTGGAGGAGTATGCTGCTCTATTGGTTTGCTAATCTAGTGATATTCGGAGGTGATAATATGATGAATGATCAGCTCCGATGTTGCCACCCATGACAAAAACCAGAGGGTGGAGGAGTATGATGTATACCGGTGTGACGATGCTCCAAGTAGATGATGGGATGAATAATCAAGCCCGAAGTTAAGTACCACGAAAGTAAGAGGGTGGAGGAATATGATCCTCTATTGGTATACCGGTGTGATGATGCTCCGCGTAGATGATGGGATGAATAATCAAGTCTGATATTGGGATGAAATTGGAAGAGTAAAGAAGACCATGGTGGGATAGACCTATCATTTATTGGTAAGTGGGTCAAGACAATGACGATAGACCATATTATCATATAATTTGATGGGTATAATAGAGATAAAGATGACGTGGGAGTATCGGGATAGAATCGGATCAAGAGCAGAGTAGGACTGGTTGGCCGGGTTTGGTGTGGGAGAATCGAAATCTGCCCCAGAATGTACCGATTACCTTTATCGTTCATATTTATAATACTATTTGGCTTAATACACATGATTACACACCCTAAGAATATTCGTACATACACTGTCTTGTAATGGATTCGTCATTATCTGCTCTACTTGAAAGGTTACGTGGTCGAACGCCTGGCAGCATACTCAGCAGTCTCGGGCTGAAGACGTACAATGATATCTTTGGTGCGGGAAACTCGAATACAAACGCAACACCAAGAGAATCACATTCTACTGTCCAACCAGGCACACCCGGTCGTATTCCGGGTGTCCAGCCTGTGGGCCCGGCATTAAGGAGGTCGCTCCCTACTGTCCAACTGAGTACACCTGGTGATATTCCAGAACCCGTACCCATAGACCCGGCACTAGAGGGACCACAATCAACGGGCCAACCAAGCAAACCAGGCAATCACCAACAATACCAATCAAGTGTAAATCAAATCGACAATGCCAATGCGCAAACACAGGCGGCAGGAAACTGGATGAGCCGGCCACCACCAGGGAGCACGATGCCGACACAAGTGCCTCCAAGAAAAAGAGGCAGACCGCGAGGTTCTCGTGCACCAAGGCGGAGAGATGTTCGAGAAGGAAATCGGGTGCAGGAACATCAGCCAAGTGCATACCAAGTCGACACCATCAATACTCAAATACAGGGACCTGAAAGCTGGATGAGTCGACCGCCGCCAAGGAGTACGACACCAATACAGGCGCCTCCAAGATCAAGAGGCAAACCGCGAACTTCTCGTTCATCAAGACGGAAAGATGCCCGGGAAAGAAACTGGCGGCAAAGGAGACAAACACAACAGCAAAGACCACTGGTTGCCGCGGGGACATCTCCAGCCAATTCCCAGTTGCCCTCTAATGCTCCACTGCAACGGCTCATAGCACCAAACCCCACACAAGTTGCAGAGATAACCAACGCGAGCCAATATCACCTGCACAGTGCACTTGGCATGCAGCAATGTATGAGCATTCTAAGCATTTCAGATGTGGATCAACATGGCAATCCAAGGCGTGGAGCTAACCAACACAAATATGGACAAAACAATCAACAAGAATCACACTCAGAAACATTTCCAACGCCTACAGAGGCAGTAGAGACGAGCAATACAGGCAGATCTCACCCAGAGGATAAAGTGGATCGATGTGGATGTATGGCAAGACTGAGGTTTCAAGATGGCCAACAAGAAACTTCGACCAGACATACTTCGGAGATGTGGCCGATCTCGAGACAGCATCCGAGGCGTTCTTCAAGCAGTGCATGAAAGGCAGCAACCCGCTCTTTGATGACGGCTGGACGGGATGGCCAGAATATGCGAACCAGGATGCTGTGCTGACCTGGTTTGCAAGGTTCAGTGACATTCTGTCAACATTTGCGGAAACCTACAAGTCGACTCCCGTCCGCCAACGAAGACCGTTAGCGAGGCCTAATAAGCCGATCGACGGCTCTATTGCGAAACGCAAGATGGATGTTGGCTTTGTGAACGACTCGAAGGCCAAGAAAGACTCCAGATGTCACTGGTCTCAGATCCTTGTGCCGGGCGAGCTGAAGAGCAGCCCATCCGCCGACAAAGCATCGGAAGCATGGCTTGATATAGGGAGATATGCTAGAGAGGTGCTTGCGGCCCAGGACGGTCGTCGCTTTGTTTTGGGCTTCACCATCTGTGGATCTCTCATGAGGATATGGGAGTTTGATCGCCTAGGAGGAATCGCGTCTGATAAATTCGACGTCAACAAAGACGGGCTTCGGTTTGTGTAAACGATCCTCGGGTTCCTGTGGATGAACGAGGAACAGCTTGGGTTCGATCCGACAACCATGACGGCGAATGACAAGCGATTCATCGAGATCGAGCGGGATGGTTCAACAGAGCGCCTCATCATCGACGAGGTGATGCAACGCGCACGTTGCATAGCTGGCCGGGCTACGACTTGCTGTAAAGCCATCGCGAAGGACACCCACAGACACCGCTTGTCATCAAAGACTCGTGGCAGTACCCCGAGCGCGATGGGCGAATCTGCCACCACTAATTGAGTGTAGCCAATGTATGAAATGATAATTGAGTGTGCAGGCTCTGAAATGAGGTCAATTTTGAGGGATGCTAAGGTGGAGACAGGGTGGGGAAAGACTAGTCTTTATTCTTCAGTGTGTCGCCAGGCAAAAGGAAGGGCGATTTTCCCGTTGGTGCCTTGCATGTATGCCTTGTTAACATCAATCAGGAGCCCAGATTCCACCCTTGTCACATGGTTGTGATGCTGGGGGCGAGACCAGATTCGTGGCCCCAGCTGAGCCATCAGCTTCCGGATTCCATCTTGGATTGGCTTTGTAGATTTCATCACTTCCGCCCCTACCGGAGCAAATGTCCTCGCAAGCAAGCCATGCCAGATGAGCTCTATAATTGGATGTCAGAATTGGTAAGACGTCTGACCACCTCAGCGGCGAAAATATGGTCACGCGGGAAAATACGCCTTGTGGTACCTGCGGAGCCTTTCCCTTGCTATGGCAGGGCGGACGCGACGAAGAGTGGCGTAGAGGTCAGCAGAGGGTAGACGGGTGGTATGCCTTAGCTGGTCCCCTCGCCCTGTTGCACAACATGAGTCGGAAAATTGCAGCCATGTGATTTAATATGCCTCCATTTTCAAGACACTGTACAACGTGATATGTCGGGAAAAGAAATATCTCCCCCACGTTTATACACGTAAAGTCTGGCGACGATACCTTTGTCGTTCCAAAGTGGTTGGCGAGCCATATTAAATGGCATGCTGTAACATGTAACACCGAACATCTCAAGGTAAAAGACAGCGCATCTTTCCTTCCCGAACCAAGCGAGCACATCGCCGATGAAGTGTCTGAGTGCCTAGCTTGCCCTTTGAGGTGTAGTATGGGGGTAGGGAGGACTTTGTCGCAAGTCAAACCGGGTCACGGTACACTCATTGCCACATTGTCTCC
This sequence comes from Diaporthe sp. PMI_573, assembly GCA_021399435.1. Lineage (NCBI taxonomy): Eukaryota > Fungi > Ascomycota > Sordariomycetes > Diaporthales > Diaporthaceae > Diaporthe > Diaporthe sp. PMI_573. The sequence goes on along the minus strand of JAJTUP010000095.1, from coordinate 215,543 downwards.
TCAAATGCTTGGTAGATTACGAAGCTGACACGTCACTGCCATACCAGAAGGAATATTGGAGTCATTAATCCCTTAATTCCTCCATAAGCTGCCCCGTTTGAGGTCTCAAGGCCGTAATATCTATATGATCGTTGGCTTACATAGCATCAAGACGGAGCCGGGAATAGCAATCTGACAGCGAGGTCCAGGTGGGTCACATTTACAGTTTCCGGTGGTAGGTCGAGTAATTTAAAGTCTCAAAGACAACTTATAGATACTATGGTAAAGCGGAAGGAGGCGATAATATTGACTTTGTAGCTATGAAGTGCAGTAACTCATGATCGGGCGTTGACAACATACAAGACACCTCCCCCACCATTGCTAGGTGTGATTACTTTCTCAGCTCTTTGACCTGACGGACGGTGCTGACTCTTCTGAAGAGACAAGCTGCATGAGCTCGAAATCAAAACGCAGTGAGCTTCTAGGCTTTTCGATAGAAACGGGCTTTTTCGCAGGTTTTGGGATGAGCGGGCTCGACTCGGATAGAACATGGCTCCGAGGACTTGATCCAACTATTTAATATCTGTCAATCGTACCTTCCCGTATGACAGGATTGGATATACATACCGGATGTAGGGAATGTCCCATACGATGTAGAAATCTCACTCATCATTTGACAGGACGCATCCGGGCATACGCTGAGGGCAAAAGCACGAGGATCGTTGCGAGTAAGTGCAGTGGGATGTGTAGATTATCCTAGCCTGAGTAGGGAGCGATCTCGCCAAAGTTTTAGGAGCACCTCGCCAGACCGGAAAGGCCAGCTTGCCCACTTGGCAAACGACCAGGGGGCCGAAATTGGCCCCTTTCCGAAGAGATTTAGAGACAGTCAAGATCGTACGGCTTGGCACAATGTTGGAGCTGCACACTACATCCTCTCGGCTAGCCGGACGAGTGATTTCTGCAGTACTAGTCGACATTTTCAACTTTCCCTCAGTTGCACCGAGATATGGGCAAATTTGTCTCATGTCTCACATTCTACCCAGCATCCACCTTCCCTAGCTTACTACTTCTTCTAGTCGGCCATCTTTAAAGATGTATTTACCTACTTCAATTCTAAATGGAGCATTTTAGGCTTGTGGGCACCATAGTGGCTTTCACGGCGGCTCTCGCAGGCGACAGAGTGATGCCTATTTGTGTGAATATAAAAGGTCGTACAATATGAAAAGGGTAGGCTCGGGGAATGCCCAACCGCGCTAGAAAGGGACGCAGGCAGCCATTCATTGCACAAGCCCGATGCCTATCCTACGCCCTGTAACATTGCGTGCAAGCCTACTTCCCACACCATAAGTTTCTCATCTTACAAATTGCCCAGGGCAGGAATCTCTCTTCTTATTTTATGTGTCTACTTTCTTCTCGCCCTGTACACAAATCAACCCAAAAGCTATACCAAAACGGGGTTACGTGAGAATACCATACTGGACCCTGCAATTAAGTATAGAGCCGGAAAGCTCCCCGGTTGAGGCGCCTAGAAGCCCCCTGTGTCAACATGTCGCCCGCCACAGAGCAGACTCCCCGCATCGGACCCACAGGGACGCCAGAGACGTCCGTAGAGAATGGAGCTACGATATGCAATGCCGTCAACCCACAGTCAGACAGGGCCCAACTTGCGAAGAAGGCCGCTTTGGCCATGTGAGTGTGCCTACTTGTCGCCGTAACGGCGGCAGATGATGGTGTCACAATCCTCGGCGAATTCGGAAGCTTCGTTGAAGGCCTCGGATGGTTTCGGCTTGTCTTCTGTTGAGTCTTTCATGAATGTGTCTCTGTCTGCTTCCGGTAGGATAGTCGCCATTAAAACATTGGCGTTGCCGTGTGTATTTGCCTCGCTCTTTCCGTACTCCAATTGGGAGTTACAGTTTGAAATGGCAATTATAGCGCCAGGCTCCATCCAATTCTGGGTCGTTCGCGCAATGTGGTTATCCAAGTGTGCAAGAAATTGACCCTTGGCTTATGCCCGAGATGGAGACGGTGATGTAGCTATGAGTGGTGCAAGTCCACCGGCAGAGCAGGTCGGACGGGGAGATCTGGAACAAGAAGGCATAATCCACGAGAATACCACAAACTCAAGTGGATTAGAAAGAGACCATAACGACGGGGCATTCGGCAAAGCAAATATTAATAACATAGAATCTCAAGATGGTGAAAAGACAGCACATGACAAATCGTCTTGCCATTCCTCTATGATGAATTCTAATTTGTGAGTCGAACGAGGAATAAAGAAGCAGTAGGAGAGGCATACCAAGCAAGAACTCTCTGGCATGGGGTTCGCAATTGCGACGGAGGATCTTGTAGTAATGATACCAGTAGTCATCTTCATGCAGATCGGCCTGATTAACCCATCTCAACGCTGTCTCTAGAGCAATGTCGTCTTTCGAGATCCCGACCCACTCGGTGTAGCGGAAGTACTTGGCGATTCGTACGATGTCCGCAAGGGAGACGTTCGACTTGCTGAAGACGTGCTCTTCGTCAGAATAACGGCCTTTGGCAGTTGACAAGACAAGGGGCGTAGGGTGGTGCTTGTCCGGTATGGTTGAACGGACCTGTATGTACTGAAGCATCGTTTGCGCCGTCGTCGATGCTGTTTCTCCACCCATGAAGCAGTATCACTTGGACCTCAGACAAATCCCCCCACACAAGCATGAATTTGTCGAATCGCTCATAAGAATTTAAGTAATTGGCGCTGATGTTGTCATTGCTAACCCCAGTGAGACAAATTTCCTGCTGCGCGATAGACTTCGCCAATGCTGTTGCCTCATAGTCGCCACACTGTTCCATGAGAATGGGTTTCGCTGTGCGATGAGAGGGGAGTCTGCTGCACCAGAGAGTACTGTACCGTCCTTTGCCAGTGAATGTTCGGGAACAGGAACATGGTCGACTGGGGACGGACGAGAACCGGTAGGACCCTGGCCCTAACTAGAAGGTTGTTAGATGTTAACCTAGACAGGGAAGGTGCATAATAAGGTTTATATATGCTCGGAATGTAATACCATTTTTAAGATCAATCCTTTTACTTTTCACCAAGCTTTTGACGTAAACTAAGAATCTCAATTCTTATAATAGGTTTTCAATCTACACTGGTAGCTTTCTGTATAAAGATTTTATAGAATCAGTAATAAAGAATCTTTGTGCATTTCCATGGCTATAAAAGCCTCAAGAGTCGCACTTTCGGATGGCTGGACAGATACGTGCAATATATAGGCTGTCATAATGGCGTTCACTCGGACCAGCGGGCCTGTTCTCAATATTAGCAACCTTTATGCGGATGATACACGGGCGAACAAGCTTGCTCAGTCTTTTACCGCATTAAGATTGGATGATACAGCCCAGGAGAATGAGTGCGGCATGTCATGCCACGTTCCTCCTTCTCAGTACGTTTCCGTGAGGCCTTCAATGTTACAGCAACTAACAGAGCATGATAGACCATGTGTAACAGACTCTCTTATGAGACAAAATATTCGAGAGTTTTTTAAGGACAACTATGAAAACATATTCCGTACATGGGTATCTTTATTAAAAGAAACCACGTTATCATACGATGCATCCTCCTCAGACGAACGTGTCGTTAAGGCTTTCAGGGCGATAAACAATGTTTTTGAAAACCCAAATACTCCGTACTTATTCTTACGACTGGCCTTTGTTCGATTCAACAATATGGTCAAAAACCTACATATCATTACTAACAATGATAGAAGATACGGACGGATACACACGGCCGTTGGGCATAGGAATACCAGCATTGCTGTTGACATATGTCTTGCTAGCCAGCAGAAGTCGCTCACGCGCAAAGAGGTGCTTCGCAGGATAAGACGCTCAAAGCGATGGGCTTGTCTCATAGGCTCGTCACCACTAGCTCTGGTGACATGCTCCGAAGAAGCCGAGAAAATGATGTACGTAAACTGGCCCCCTATGTGGAAAGGACATATTAACCGATAAACAGTAAGAATCATTTTATATTAAATGAAACTTTGAGCTGCAGATCCCGCAGAATGTCGCAGGGCTATCCTCATGAGGTCTTGGCAGCATCAAAGTATCTCGAGGACATGGCGAAGCGAGCAGCTTTTGAAAATTTCAACAAATTGCAGATAAACGGTTTTCTGGAGCAGGTAAAATCGGGTCTAGCCTAGAAACATTCTCAGATGCAAATTGGAGGCGAGTTCGACATGATGGCGCTAGAACCTACTGAGTGAAGAAGGTACTTTGAGCTGGATAATTCCGGAGATGGATCTGGTATCCCAGATCACAGATCCCACATTGCGGATCGCACATAGTGGATCTACCCTGGATCCCTGGATCCCTGCCGGCAAGAGCCTAAGAGCCTGCGAGTCGTAGCCCCCCCTGAGTTGTATGACGTATATATAAATATTATGTAATATGGACCCACCCAGAGAGGTGGGTCCCACCACTCTTAGTGGGTCCGACCAGAAACTTCCCCGCCCGTCTCACACCCATTCGAACATCGTTTTATTTAGGACACTAATTAAAAATACTGGTGTAGCAGAAAGAAGCCGCGGCAGAAACAAGTCGCGGCTCTGCTATTAGATCACAAAAGAAGCCCCACACACGCTGGTCGTTCCCGACTAAGAGATCGCGCGATCTACTGGTCAAGAGCCGACGAAACCACGAACTACTGCGCTTCGTCGTGGCTTAAATTAGATTGACTTGGCCATCGCTCGAGAAGTTGCCGTGCAGTTGACTGATTAGTCAACTAAGCACCTCCCACGACATTTCTACAGTACAGGACTTGCTCGAAACTTAGAGTGCCCGTAAAAGTTGGTCATCGGTACTTTTGCTTGTAAGCCGACTTCTGCCTTAGACATTTCTAAAGGACTGGGGCCTTCTTAATTATATTGATGTAACCTTAAGTCCTCTTTAAAGTCGGAAAGATAAGCTGTGGAGTGTACATATGCTCGAAAATGTATGTATAGTATCTTGAAGAAAGAAGAAAGTTAGAATCACGCCGGAGATTCCATTTGAGAAGGGTTTTACCTCGCCGCAGCAGCTGTGGCCACAAGGGTTGTGGCAGGGTGAGTCTGGAGAATAAAAAGACCATTTCTGATCCAGAAATTGGCCTTGGAAGTTTATAGATCAAGTTTCTTCCATGAAAGATCACAAAAGTGAAGTACATAGAGGCTGTGAAGACTAGCTTCCCGCGAACTGGCAGCATGAGTTTCAACAATTTGAAGATGGATATCGAAAGACAGCGGGCAAAGCCCTGGGAGAAGTGCGGCAAAGAAGGTGGCGAGAGGTAGTACAACAAGAGCTGCAACAAGAGAAGTACGATGGCCCATTGACGATTGGATTCAGATCACATGAAAGATATATAGCCAGCACGTCATCGAGCGCCTTTTGCAAGTCCCCGAGGGCTGTTCTTTGTTTTGTGCTGGGCGGCGTTGTTGGGGGTCACATCAGCATAAGACCACGGTTTACGGACTCGGAATATCGAAGGCCATCTTGCCAAAGCGCACAATATCTTCCACCCAGATCCCTCAAAGGCTAAGCAGGCCTACAACAGCAAGAGTCTCAAGACGACTCAACCTTGCAGCACCATGTGAGTGAGCCTGAGTCAGACAATATCTCAGAAACAATACTGGAGCAAGAGCGAGGTCGTTGGGATGGGGATGATGATGTAATGATGAGTGGGGTAAGTCCACCAGCAGAGCACGTCGGATGGGCCGATCCCACAGTCCACGTGAAAACCGCAATATCAAGTCAACTGGAAAGAGGCTATAACCAAGATGCGCCCAGCAATGCGAGGGAGAATAGTAAAGAGCCTCGTCGAAGTGAAGGTTTCACCGGTGTAACACAATCTAATACAGTTGTGGATAATGTAGAAGCGCGTGCTAAGAAGGCAGTATGTGGGAGAAGCGGGAGTGAGCACAGGGTTCCCAGCCAAAATATCAATGACACAAACGGGAACACGAAACTGTTTAATAAGGCTGACGACGAGGAATACAATGAGACTGTGAGAGTTGATGTAAAAAGATTTTACACAAGGAGGAACGGCTATTTCCGAGTTACAATTCGAGACCCGGAGTCACTCCAAGATGCGGAAGCACGGATCGAGGGGAAGATGCGCATTAAGGGGCACACAATGATCTCACTCGATCCGATTCCGCGGGAAAATGGCCGCCCAAGAAGATACTATGCGTTTTCAAACAGATCCATACCTATGGATCCACAGGATATACCTAACTTACAGACAGGCAAGCGAGATGAGCTAAAGAAGCTTGAGAAGGGCGCAGTTCCAGAAGGAGCGTGCTATATGGTTTTAGCATCATGCACTTACAAATGGGCGGGCTTCCTAGGAAGTTTTGGCAAAACAAAAGATCCAGATAAGCCAACATGGTTTTCTGTCACTGAGTGTCTCCCTCACTTCAAGGCGAATATCAATGCGTACCTGCGGCAATAAAATCTATATAGTCTTCTTGCCGGCACACTCCTCACACATACTGCAGCCCCCAGATGTAGGGGTCGCTCAAGACCTCCTTCCAAAAGAACTTGCATTTTCTGTAGCTTGTTGAATAGTTAAGTAGGTAGAGTGATGCGAGACTGACGCGAAAAATAGGGACGCGATCTGCACCAAAAACAAGAATGCGGATATTCGCGTACCCTAAATCGGATACCGCGTACCCTTTTCTGACTAATCAAGCTGGCCCCTGTGCCTGAATTAAAAAACACTATGGGTTCGCCATACAAATAATTAACGTGATTACACCGACTAACATGCCGCTGTATGCCACTATTCCCACACACTCAAGGGCACCAAATATGTGCTTCGGATAGCTTTACCCAGCCACGCTCAGCTTCGGGGACTTCCTGAGGGCCGTGATGGGTATGTCTGTGCTCGTGGATAAGAAGCTTCCATTTATCTGACGTTTTCTTTGCCGTGTAGGCAACTGCTGACCATGTACAGTCGGCTTTAATCATTATGGCGTTACTTTTTGTAGCGGTCATAGGGCGCTGTGTACCTTGGCTGCACACCAATATCTTTCTGTTAGGCTTTGCACTATGGGACACCGTCAGCCATCCAGCACTGCTCGTCGCCTCGTCTAAATCAGCCTTGAGGTCCGTATAGGTGTCGTAACCATCGTTGAAGAGTTTCAGAAAGGGAGGAGGGTTAGAAAGTGCTGGGCGGCGATGGTTTGTGGCGGTGATGTTGGAGTTCCATTTGGCACAGTCCGCCTGCCACATCGCCTCAAGTCCCGAGTAGTCAGGGACATCTGCCATTGCTGCAACACCACCAAAACGATATCTAAATAGCTAGGGTATGTCTTTAGTGCTCAATTAATCGATTCTACAAAGTATTTAATCAATATTACGAAGCGTTAATGGTAGGAGGGTGGTTGAATATTGGTGGGTTGAGGAGGTTTAGCAGAGCATATAGTTGAGGCTGCAAAACGCACCATGTTGACCGGTGGCGTGTAGTAAAATGGGAGGCTCTGATTGGCTGCAGCCCTGCTTAGTCAGAAAAAGGTACGCGGCATCCGATTTAGGGTACGCGAATATCCGCATTCAAAAACAAACCCGCTCACCGAAACTTTAAGCTTTCAGACTGGCACTGCAACCCCACCACGCGTCCAAATTGGCCCAATCAATTGAAAATAAGCAATTATGACCAGTTGGCACCAATCGGTGCTAAATATAATTAACCCTTTTCCCCTGGGTGAGTGCTGGGGTTGGCTAAAGTTAGGTGAGTTAGCAAAAGTGGGCGGGCATGTGATATGGGCCGCTGACTGATAAACCACGTTAACCAACTTTGCAACTTGGGCTGCAACCAGTTCCCACCCCAAGCAGACCCGACTGCAACTTTCCTCCTCCAGTCAACTTCCGCCTTTCTCCAGGTCTCATCTGAGCCTCTTATTCCTTTCGTCATTTCTTTGAAGCACTTTTGAGACTTAAGCCTCCGACACTCGCACACTCCATCTTCTTACCATCCTCACCGCCGTCAACCCAGCAGCCAATCAAACAAGAACCATGCACCTGAGCATCGAAGCTCCCGTTCAGGCTGTTTCCGAGGCAATCGGCCACCTCACGAGCACTGTCTCTGACGAGCTGGTTGGCTTCGCGCAAGTAAACATCACCCAGCACGTCACGGCTCTGTTGTCCACACATCATGAGCAGAGCATTGCGGGCACCGTCGGCCTAATGGCAGACTACTTCAGGCTTTCCGGTAAGAACAAGAGTTTATTATTTGATCTTAATGGCTGTTGATTGACAAGATCTAGTCGCTGCCAAAACCGCTGCCGAACACTGCGCCCAGTTTGCCGTCGCCAATCTCACTAGTACTGTCGACATCCTCAGGGACAACCCGCTTGACTACGTCCCCGAAGCGTACGACGGAATCAGGTACTGCCTCCTTGAGGAAGCATCCAAGAACGGATTTGATGTTGGCTGGTTACTGCTCCTGGCACTGATTTTGATCATCATGACTGTGCTGTTTGGTCCATACTGGCCCGCCGTCCTCCCGCTCCGGATCCTCGGTTTTGGTGCTCTTGGTCCAATAGCTGGTACGTCTTCTCATATGGCCCCTGAATATACCAAAGGAAAAATACCAATATCCAGAATCAAAACAGGCTCTATCGCAGCCATGCTGCAGTCAGTTCTGTATGGCGGATTCACTCCTGGCGGCGGGTGGTTTGCATCTCTGCAAAGGTGGGGAATGAACATTTGAAATTCCCTCAAGAAATAAAATTCTTGTCTGCAAAGGAGCTCTAGCAAGGAATTTTATTCCTCGAGATTGTGGTACGCTTCATTTTCTTTGGGTTTAGAACCTGAAGGTGTTGAGATGCTCAAAAGAGCATTCAAACAGTTTTAAAGGCAGAGGGCCAGTCTACAAAGTGTCTGCTTTCATCAGCACATGATCATGTGGGGCATGCGTGTGGGGCCATGCTTAAAACTCTAATTTTATGACCGCGAGACGTGTTGCAGAACACAACACTTGAAAACTTATTGCAGTTGATATTATGATTCCTTCCCTTTGGGGATCATTGCCCCAGCAGGTTTGACATAGCATAGTTGGTCACCCACCTGATCACTGAAGTTACATAAATAGCATTCAAGGCCTGACAGCCCAAACCCTTTTCAAGAGGACTTCTTACATCGGCCAATGACGATATAATTGCATGTTTTCGAAGCCCGCGGTAGCAAGCTTCTTTCTTTCACTATGTCGCAAAACCATTTATGTAAAGGCATTGAGTCATCAAGACCACTATCCACAGCACCATCCTCAAGTGGAAACTTTCGCGAGTCAAACGAGCCGATTAAACTTTACAAATCATAAACTTGGTTAACGTGGTTTATCACCCAGCGAGCCATATCACCCAGCGAGCGATTTTTAGGTAAACAACCAACTTTAGCCAACCCCAGCACCCACCCAGGGCAAAAAGGGTCATTGAATTTGGCACCAATTGGTGCCAACTGTTCTTAATTGCTTATTTTCAATTAATTTCATTAATTTAGAGTGGTTGGCGTGGCTGCAGTGCCAGTCCGAAGTGGACGACTTTTGGTGGGAAAATCGGCTTCCCCACCAAAATGGAGCATTTTAGCCATGCAGGATTAACCTCAATCTATACCAGCCAGACCAACTATTTGGGCGGTCCGCCGCGGACCGCTTAAGAATGTACTATTATACACTCAGAATCTGATGGAATAGACTCTTCTACATCTTTCTCACAAGTTCTTGCATTATGCCCAGTCTTGCCGCAGTTGCCACATCGTCGTTGAGGCGGTCCGCTGCGGACCGCCTCCTCAGCACCACACACCTTCCCCTCGACTCTTAATTTCTTGGCACGCTGCTGTTAGCACCCTGCTAGAAATTACGCCATTTTACTATGGCACGCACAACTTTGGCCTAACAAGCGGTCAAAAACGCGAAAACTTCGAAACTTGCTTTCGAGATCCGACAACTGCGCAAGCGACGAGACGACGCACCTCCTCGCGTGGCCATCACGAACTTGGAGTAGACCTTGCCCCATCTATATCCAACGTTAGATGGCGTGGCACTTTCCGTGATCCCGCTGGCTCTGGTGCGTGCTCTTGACTCTGGACCGCTCCCGAATTCTGTTCTCCGCCGTTTTGTTCGAGAAGTCGTCTCGGTCCTTGAATGTGGAGGAACAATGGTTTCGAGACTGATCGATTGTATTTCCAGACTGCACGGCCAGGGAACAAGTCGTGTTGTGTCTGAGTTTGTGAACCAAAGATTGAGGGGAATCTGGCCAATCCGGTATTCACAGCAAGCAGGATAAACAGGCACTGCCAACCTCCCTTGCATATGCAGCTACTAATTCCGCCTTGACAGTAGAATACAATTGAGCAATAAAGAAAGGAATGTCAGATGCAGAAAGCTCAGACGGACTGGGATTTGTATTTTCCTAGTAAGTCTGTATATTTTGCCCATTTTTGTTCACAATAACCGAGATATGACAATGGTCAAAAGTTCAGATTTGCGCGAGCTAAACGAGTGTCCGCCTATGTTTGTTTGTGAAAAAGAAGGTTAACAACTAAGCATGTTTATCCTCCTTGATTGGCCTCAACCTAGGAAATAAAAACAAGGAGAGGACGGAGATTATAGGTAGTCTGCCGCCGTTGGATCTCTGGTTTGTCTTCAACCTGCCGTGACATCGGTCGTGCCGGCTATATGTTGCGCCGCCGTCTTCTGCGCCGCCATCCTGAGCACCAACAGGTGTTGACGGCTTTGATTTTCTAGATTTGGGCTTTCCTTCCGGCCACTTTGTCTTCTCAAACCGGTTTTTCATCCTTTTTCCACGGCGCATTCATGCTTTTTCCGACGGCTTCGGTAGGTCCGGGTGGCCCTTGGCCCCATATCTTAAAGCCTGGGCACTATCTGGAATGAATGTGCAGACATTGTTCTCTTCTTTGTACCATCCACCCTCAATCCTGGTGAGCACTTAAATTGGAACGTTGTAATTTACTAAATGTCCTCTGCCCAAATTATTTCAAGGATCACCTCAGTACTTAATCCTTATTTGCGTTGGCATCCATAAAGTACTGCATTGCTTTATATGCACAGGACTGCAGCATACGACCGAGAAAGGGTATGGGCAGAAAGGCCGAGAAAGTACCTCGAATCAAAATCACATGGTGGAACCATGCAGGCGCTTCAGGTTGAAGGGCTGTACTTTAAAAGAAGACCCTACGGCCTTACTCGTGATCTATCCAAAGCCCGCATTGCTAAATTTAGCAGAAGGGAGGACTGGCAGCAAAGTCGAGGATGTGAGTATGAAGTCATCATATGAGTGCGCTATATTTATATCAAATATACCAAAACTGGTTGGGGGCGCTAGAAATTTTGATCTCTGCTCGAATAGATGGATATTGTTAGGGGGCTGCAATCACCTTGTTGCTTGTAGGTACAAGCATCGCTGCTTCGCCTTGGAGGGTCGGAGGTTCTCTTTGCCACGGCGTGACCTACTGTGCCCTTTACGCTGCGTGCAGCTGCTGCTTGCAGCGCTCCGCCATCTTGGACCGTACCAGGTACCAGATCTGCTGAGCTTGATTGAGAAATGGTACTAGGTAGTGTTGGAGGCCTTGCGTCCCTGGCAGCCCTGGAGTCAAGGGCTTGTTCGCAGACTTGCTGAAGTTTGACCACAAATGTTTCAACTTTCTTCAGTGAAAGAGTATTCTTTCTCGTCCACAAATAGATAGGCGTATTGACTTCACACGAAGTGACAACACCCTTCAATCTGTTTAAAAATATAAACTCCAACGAAGATCGTCAAGTGATGGTCGTCAAGTGATGGTTCTTTTCTATGTGGTCGACATTCTTTTGATATATCCGAAGTAGTTCTCTGTACTTCCGGATTACGCTTATTATGTAACGCGGAATGGGAGGCTCTAATTGGCTGCAGCCTGCTTAGTCAGAAAATCAGGTGCGACTGAGTATCCATTCTCATTTTAAAACATAGCTCCATATAACAAACTCAAATACTTATAATACTCCTCAACACTGACCATTAATGCGGTCTATATTGTACACAATGACACAGACATTTCCTTCATATACGACCTCTTCCGCCCAAATGGCCCAGGAGTCTGTGTCCGTAGCTCACCTTCAGTCGGTCGTGCCGGGGTTTCCTTTGGGTGGCCGTATCCCCATTGATCCACGACTGATGCCCGCCGATGGGGTCATGTCGCAGTCAGCAAAATCTCATCACGACAAAGACAATCCTTGTCATTTAGTCGGTTCCCAGAAGCCCGTGACTCCAGCCTCAGGCATAGCCGCAACCAAAGCCTATATCCCTCAGAAGAATGCCGACGGAAAATTTGTATGTACAACTGTGTCTGTCCTTCCTATGATACTTTATCCTCTGTCCCTGAGATGCTCCCACAATTGACACTTCAAAGCCATGTCCCCACTGCACGAAGAGGTACCTTCGCGCGAAGCACTTGACGCGTCATATGCCCAGACGTAAGCCGTTCTACTGTCCTAGAAGTTAGACAGAAACTGATTAATAAACAAAAGACACCGGAGACCGTCCCTATATATGTGTGCTCTGCCGGCACACAATCTTTCGAAGCGACGTTCTCAAGCGTCACTTTCAGAATTGCTTGATTCGTCGGGGCAATCCTACAGGAGGCAACCATCTGAGTCATCCCCATGCGCAGGCGAAGGAGACGCAGCAGGCAACCTCTAAACCTGCACAGCTTGGGTACGAGGGAGACGTGATGAACGGCATGAACGATGTGACAGAAAATCCCGTGGACTTTGACATCGCGCCATCATCAACAAGCACGATCTTCAAAAATGATGGGACGGTTCCTATGGCAATAATTCGAGCAGCGGACCAGTTTAACCATAAATGACGAGAACCAGCGTTCATGACAGTCGAGTATGAGCCGCCTCAAAGACAATGATGAAGAGCGAAGAAACATAACCGGGCCTAAGAATGCTCCGTCACAGTCCCAGCAGCAAATTCTTTCGTGGTGGGATGGCGATTCGTGCAGGAAGTACAAAAAAGGCTGACATAGACGTGTCAGATGAAAGCTTGTGCCAAAAATACTCTTGCCTGTACGTGGCTTGATGGTATGGCTTGAAGCTGCAAATGAGTAGCTAAATAGACATCAGATGACCAACAAATTGCGCCCATCTCAAAACAGATCATTAGAGAGATTTTCCTATAACAAAACTTCTATATACACTAACACTGCACATTCTGTCAATAAGTTGGCCGGCCCACATTCGGGCCACCCCCTGATTCGGGCCACCCAAAATCGCACACCCGCCACAACTACCCATCGACTTCCTCTTCGTCTTCTCCGTCAGAAGAACCAACCACGATGCAACTTCTTGGTGTTTTCTGGGTGGGCAAGTGGCCAGATTCGATGAAGCAGTACTCATAGTGTCTGATTCGGGATGTGATGATGGTTAGCTTGCTTCGGGGCCCAGTCTGAGGTGCAAAGTTATGATCTCCGGTCCTTGGAAGCTACTTGGAACCCTCCTCTCTTTTTGAATGCGGGGTGGTCGGAATCAGGTGCAGGGACGTTAAAGACCTTTCGTGACGATGGCCCCATTTGGACCTGCCCTCTCTCTTGATATTGAATCGTTAGGTCAGAAGCGTGCAATAGATTGCTTGGACTCTTGAATTGTGCCTTTTGAGACAGGATGCTACAGCCGACTTAGGTCAACCTCGCAGCCTCTCGCAACAGTCAGATTCCTGCATCCAGGCAAACAACAAGGAATCACGCAACTGACGTGCTACAAAAATTGACTGTAGTCGAGTTGTGTAATCGAAGAGTTTCATACTCACTACTTACGATCGATCCAGAAGGCACAGGGGAGAAAAATATGTATTTTCGTAGTAGATTACATCTACACGATCCATACTGGCTCGTCACCGCCCTCGAATGAAATGCAGATTCGATGCGCAGCTTGCGAGTATGTCTTGTGCAATATTGACAATGCGTCCTCCCATTCTGGCCCCTTCCATTTCCAAAGTTCCCCGACAATGGTCCATACCTAAAGAACAGAACATATCGAAAAAGGGACGCTTGTTCAGTATGTTGTATATCTGCGCCAGTGTCTGTCAGATGTCCTACGCATAGCGCCACCGGAACTTGTAGAAGATCGAGCTGCTAATGACGGCCCGAAGTGTTTGTCTATCCGACGCTGCAATGAATTGGGCTTCTTTGGCTCCTCTTCTAGATTGAAGTCTGTCGTTGCAGGCCCGAGCCGTCGGCAGCGGAGCTGACGATGTGGTGAAGGTGTGCCTGAGATGGCTCTCTTAGAAGAGGTTTCCAGATCCGGTGTTGTGAGGTCAAAGATAGGTGGCTGCTTGGCCGGATCGACTAGAGTTGATCCTGTTGTTGTTTTTCGGACAGACCCGGTATCGGTGAGGCCAGGATTGCTCTGCTTGATGATGCCCCGCACCTGGCTAGCGATATAGTACAGCTCAGTATCATTGGCTGATACCTCGTCCTCGTCTCTAGGTCTTATGGAAGCTGCCCGAGAGATAGGGACGAAATCTTCTGGTTTCCACGAGTTGGTCTGAAGTCATACAAAAATTAGCTACTGGCCGAGAAAAATTATGTGAAGACCTCGCTTACTTTGCCCAGTGCAGATGAACAGACATCAGCAGCCGAGGCGTATTCGTACATCTCGCCATTATACCACAGCGAGACACGCACCTTGATCTTCAGCATGGCATGTACGTCGTTGCCGCGCTTGAACAAGTCGTTTCGTGCCTTGTTGAAAAGGGCTGTTTGCGGTTTTGGGTCTTTGCCAGACACAACAGCTGCTGGCTTTGTGTTTACCATGGTGCAGATGCTCGTGAATGCAAAGTGGTTATCAAGGCGTAGGATCGGGCTGTCGATCGCGCTTGTGACAGTACAATCTTGGTTGAAACAAGCCTTGAGCAGGATCGATGAAGCACTTGATACAGGATCAGAGGCTAGGAATACGGACCATAATTATTATGGGAGGAGCAAAATCCGTGGTCACGCCCTGGCACAAGATGACGAGCCAAAATGATGTGTTGTATGGTGTACATATGTATTGCCTTGTTGGTGTGCAACACATGCGGACGTGGCCGCGACTTTGTGCAGCTTTTGTGCGTTCAACACTGCTTCTGGACGACGGCGATGTTATTCCTGGCCTTAAAAGCTCAAACTATTATGCAGCAGATATTACCCACCAGTTTGCTCGAATAGTACATGGCAACCTCCTTCCTGACGGTACGGGAGGGGCATACACCTTTCCATTCGACGATGTGGATGCTGCTGGGGAAAATGAGGCTGGACTTTTTACTGTTGAAAAACCACTGTCGATCCAGATAACAATTCGCTAGGATGATTCATTAGTGTTAATAGGTGTCTGTGGAGTCCAGCTTCAGGGCTGAAATGACTTACTTTCCTTCGCCAATAGCGTATAACACGGTACTAGCGAAAGACTGCTTGTTTCGTTTGCACATTTGACTTTGCAGGTGGCCAGTAATGCATCGGTTTCAGATAAGGTAAGAGCCAGTCGTGTTTTCTATCGACCTTTGTTATGATATTTCAGCTGAGTCTCCATAGCAGTTCTAGATTGATACTATAGTTTGCATGGTCTCGCTTTGTCCCTGTGTGTTGCTTCATAGCCTCATGCTCGTCATCCTCCCCTCTTGTAGAATGGCACAAGTTCCTCCCTGCTGTCTGCGTAGCCTAGTGATTCTCGTTAGCACTCAATGGAAGCTTCCTGCATCACATATGCAAGCACCAGAGATTGAGCTGTGATGCGTGATTATTCGATACTTATTGCATAATGCGTGCCCCTCATTTATTATGTTGACATCCTCAGACTAACTTGGCTTCGACGAGCGTGTTAAGTCACAACCCTGTTGTGACACACACTGGAAGCAGCGCCGTTCGCGATGTCCCACAGCAGTGAAGAAGTAAATAATGCATTTACGTTTTATGGGCACACCTTGTATATCTCTACCCAGAACGTATTTTGTCTTTTTATTCAGGAAGATTTTCAAGAGCTGAGACGCGAAGGGCACCCAATTGACTCTATCCTCGAGAAGAAACAGAGAGCTGGAAGCAATAATTGAGGCTAGCAGGAAGTTCGCAAGTTGTGCCATCGACTCGTCAGCTCAGACCTCTATGCCTCGTCCAACCAAGCGGGCCTTCGACGCGAGGAATGATGACGATGTTTCATCAAGATACCGTGCCAAGGCTCAAAAGATCGGAGATAAAGAGGTAGCTCCATCACCAGGTACAACTTGCAAAATGAAGTTCTCTGCAATTCCTCGCCAGATGACAAGGTGTTCGACTGGACCGAACGACTATTCAACTAACTTCAGAACCGTCATCCTGGAGCCGGTCTGGACAAGATCAATGGCTCGATCGAGGAAATCTGCAGGATAATCAAGAGCCGATCCTGGATTCGAACTTTGATTCGAGCGAAATGAAGTTAAGGAAGGTGCCATCACACGAGCAAGGCTACCATGTAATGCTTATTGAACGTTTCCCATTGCAATAACCATTTTCAATAGCTTAGATGCCCAGTCCTCTAAACTTATCTACTGGACGGATGAGTCTTTGTTTGTAAAGATGGACCGGCACCAGATCTCTTTAGCTATCAAAAACCCCGTAGTTTCATTAGTCATCCGTTTTGACCTCAATATCAATATAATCAATCAAGATGGCTGAAGCACCTGTAATCGCGGGCCCATCCTCCAAGATAGGCACTACTCGGCGAAGCGTTGGGAAGCTAATCCCCCCAACGGTATTATGATGATAGCAATAATGTGCAGCTTGTCTGGAGCTGAAAATTTCAGGTGTGTAATCAAATCTGCAAAGAAGGAAATTCTTGTCAAAGTAGAACGTCTGTACCTTCGAATGCGTCTCAACGGAGTCTGGAAATGTGACCTCTAGCACCCGCCAGGTCTGATTATTCTCCTGGTGTGGGGCTAACTCTCGTGAGCGAAAGCCGGGCGTGATGAATCGGTATATGCGCAACAATTCAGACGTGGACAGAGTTGCGAAGCAGCAAAAAGGGTTCTATCTATTCAAGGATCGCGGAAACGTTGTGATGCTAAGGCAACAGGTTCGGGCTAGCAGCTGCCCACAGTGGGGGTGTGGGCAGGGACGGCATCGTCAACGCGGGGATCGAGTAGGCGGTAGATGATTTATTCATTGCATACACAGTCCTTCCTCAGTAGGCAGAGGCTCTGTTGACAAGAGTAGCCCGCAGAGCTATAATACAGGAGTCGGGGCAGAGAAGCCAAGCTTACATATCCAGACCCTATCCCTCACCCTCGTTTTGCCCACTTACCACGACATGGACGCCCATTCTGACGAGCGTACCGGGCAACCATGCCCCTTAGCTCCTAAGATCGCTTGGGCGTTGCAAATTGGGCATCTGCTGACCGGCAAAAACACTTGTCTGTGCAAAAATGACCGCTGAAGCCATTTCTGCCACCAAATCTGACGATTTTGCTTTCTTCTGGTGGTTTCCCTTGACAAAGCGGCTTCCGAGTGCTTTGACACGTGATACTGGCCAGAGACCCGTTGCACGCCAGCCTGAACGGATATTTGACGCTTTAAGTGCCTTCAATCGGGCCTTGTGATAGCAATAAAGGAAACGTTTCTTGGCCACGATCGTTGACGTATCGTGGCTGCACTGGAGACGAAGATGCTTTGTCAGGGGCCATTGTCCCATGCCACAGGAAGGGAGCGCCCCAGCCACCTTCACATATGAGGGAACCCAGGGACGGGGTGCGAGCATAGGGAGGACGCAGCGCTCACACCGCGAAGGAGGGACATCCTCAATTATAAAAGGAGGGAGAAGGAAGGATGAAGAGGAAGGAGGAAGGAAGGCAACGATCAGTAGTTCGCTATCCTCTACCACACTGCTCCTACACCACTTATACACTGCGCCTACGCTGCGTGTACCTATTCACTCTACTCGTGACCCTTCACCCTGACAGTCTGATCGTTCCTACCCTTCCTGAGGAGTAGACCGTTTAGGACACCAGCATGGCGTCCAATACACGCACCACACGTTCGCGTGCCGGCACCGCTGCGCTTGAGCAACTTGAACCCCGCGACAACTGCCCCGAAAATGGCCAGGGTTCCTATTCCCAGGACGCGCAGCCTTTGACCCATACACCGGCATCCTCGCAACTTAGCGTCGAAAACACCATGTCTGATCAGCGCCTTAGCAGTGCAGAGCTTAAGCGCAAGGAAAAGGAACTCGACCAGCAGCTACAAGACGAAGCGATCCGACAGCGGCTCCGCGCCAAGAGAGCTAAGCTTGCGCTGCTCCTAAGCGGGGAAGACAACGTGACCACCACCTCTGAACCTATTTACATTCCTGACCCGGGCCCAGCCGGCCTCAGGAATGATATTCCTTCTCTGGACGAACTTGGCCCAAGCGACGGGAGCGCAGCGCGCGAGCCAAGCCTTCGCCCCGGTGGCCTCCCGGCACTTACCTATCACGGCGATTCCTACATGGCCCTGCAGACCTTTCTTCACGACCTTCACTATCACCTTCGCCTATACAAAATCAAGGAGCCGTGGGAACGAATAGGGTACGCGGTACGCTGCTTAAAAGGCGCGCCTAAGCAGGATTGGATCAGCTTTGCCGCAAGACAGAAGGCTCAAGGAATTGACCCTTTTGTTGTTTCCCTGGGGGACTTTGAAAAATTCCTCCATAACCAACTCTCCGACCCTACTACACGCGCTATCACCGCGGCCGCGACGCTTGCTCACATCGCACAACGAGCGAATGAACCTCAGTAAGTGCTTTCTTCCTTTGGTCTGAAGTATATCAATTTTCGCCCGGGGCCGGAAATTCCTCTAAGATGGCCTTGGCGAGCCGCATGTCATGAAAGTCACACGGTCATACAAGTGTACTTCTGCAGAATTCGCTATCTGAGCCACTAGGGACGTCAGTAAGTACCTTTTTGGTAGGGATGGTATTTTCGAGTATTGTGTTTCACGCAGTGTACCTTTCCAATTTGTTGTATGTAGAGTACATGCTTATCAGAAGTACCTGTATTTAACCCAACAGCGATGTAGTCTTTCAAAATACGGGACTTCTGTTGGGTACCCAGACATATTTATGCACTAAAATCTCAAAAAGTACGATCTTTCTGGTCGATCACCGTACATACTGTAGTCACAATACAGAACACTTGAAAGTTCTGCCGCCTCGAAAGACTCCTAGTGTTGCATTTTTCAATAGATGGAAGCTGCTGTGTCCGGGAAGCACCTAGAGGGACTAAAAAACAATATCAAGGGACTGTGTACAGGTGTCTCCATTAAATTGTCGCAAGGTATATATTCCGGCTACAATATTAACCACAGTGTATATTCGAGTAGAGTCAAGTATTGGTAGAGCTCAATAGACAATTCAAGATGGGGTGAGCAACAAGTAATTACGGGCTGCACTACGGTTTTCTTGGATTGTGCCGTTCAGAATGATTTGAAACCGGACACCTGCATCAAGTAGAGCCGATCAGGGCAGCGAAGTGAGTTGAGCTGAAAATCTGGCTGACTAGAACCAACTCAGGGTTTTTTCCACGAATATTTACAGTAGACTTCAATCCACCCTTCTCCTAATTGAGTCTTGCCCACATGTTTGGCGGTGACTGAAGAGTGGATTTGATGTCGACGTGTGAATGGGATGGGGAAACTGGAGAGTTCTTTCGCGAGTGAGTCTACTAACTCCCCCAGGGCAAAATGATGCATCGGAACTGTTAGCGCCTGCACCACTAGTTCGGGGCCCGTTTTGTCCACTCCGTCCCCACCAGAACGGCCCACAACAGCCCCCAACGGTTCGAACGGTCCGTTTAAGTCTGACTGACTGTTGGCAGTCATACAAGTGTCAAAATTACTGGGGTGGATGATGGCATTTGGTAGGCCTCCTGCAGCTTGTGTAACGCATTCCTTGTGAGTTAATCAATCAGAGAAGCGGAAAAAAGGGAGAAGAAAGGCCGGTCAAGGCTGCTCTTCGAATTTGGCTTTCTCTGCGCTGCAGGAGAGGGGCTGTTCATTGGCATGATCCACTGCAGCTGCCCGTCAGCGCGCCCAGGTGGTTCTTTGACCTGACCCCTCCTTCTTCAGGTAGGCCTCACTGTCTCCTCGAGGGCAGCTTCCACCTCTCGCCACTTCACCTCCCAATTCCTCCCAACTCTTCTCCATATCATATCACCCACCTCCTCGCCGCTGCATCGCCTTCTGAGGAGCTCGGAAATATCTTCTGTCTCCTCTTCATATCATTTTGCCACCCTCATCCTTAATCACATCCTTATTTCCCAGTGACTGACCGGCGGGACCTACATCTGCTCGAGCTCCCTCGCCTTGGTTTTGGAACTCTCGAAGCTGCTGTGGTAGGTCGGCCCACCCCCACCTCAGCTCATCAACGCTGTTCCTTTCCATGCCACAGCATGCCGTTGTTGGATCCCCCGCTAATAGAACATCAGATATCCTTACCTGGACAGTTGTATTCCTAACAGCCGCTTGTTGCATCGATATCCCTTGCTAGACTATTGCTGTCTCGAGCTGCTCGGGCGGCTGTCCACCATCCAACCCTGCTTGTGTGCCTCGCTCTCTAGCACGCACTTGCATGCTCGACTATGGCTGATCGTGGTCGAGGAAGAGGACGGGGACGTGGTGACGGCGCCGGTCGTGGCGATGGGGGTGCTCGCGGCGGTCCAAGCAGAGGAGGCTCCTTCCCACCCGGTCGTGGAGGAGGGGACCGAGGTGGCCGCGGTGGATATCGTGGCGGCGGCGACCGCGGCGGAGGAGATCGTGGTGGTGGCTATCGCGGGGGCGGAGATCGCGGCGGGTACCGTGGAGGTGGCGATCGGGGCCGAGGTGGCGGTGACCGTGGTGGCCGCGGCGGACGACCCCCCGCGCAGGTCTACACGCCTCCCACTGGAGGAGTTCCCGTCCCCGATACCCAGGTGAGGGCCGTCGAAGACGCTCGCCAGAAGGCCCGCAAATCGCCCGAGTTCGCGATGAGCTCGCTGAGTCTCGACAGCTCTGCCCTGTTACCAGCTCGGCCCGGCTACGGCACCGAGGGCCAGCCCATCACCGTCTACGCCAACTACGTCCCGCTAGTCCCGCAATCTGACCTGACTCTGTACTCATACGATGTCGCCGAAATCACGCCCGAGGTCGTTGGAAAGAAGCGAACACAGGTCATCCGTCTCTTGGTCAACGAGTCGCCAGAGCTAGAGAGTTACCGAGGAGACATGGTCACCGACTTCAAGTCCACCCTGATCTCCCGGAAGCAACTTGACTTGGGAGGACCCGAAAAAGTCATCGAGGTCGCCTACAAGGCTGAGGGAGAAGACGACCCCAAGGAGCACGCCCCGAAATACAAGTTCGCTGTTAAGTACACCAAGACACTGACTGTTGGCGACCTGATGTCCTTCCTGACCTCGACGAACCCAGCGGTCCAGTATGACAGCAAGTTGGAGATGATCCAGGGTCTGAACATCTTCCTCAAGCACTGGGCCAAGTCCAACAACAACGTGGCAACTATTGGAGCCAGCAAGACCTTCTCGATGAGTGGCAACGCTGATAACCTCGACCTCGGACGGGGCCTCACTGCTCTGCGTGGTTTCTTCACCAGCGTTCGGGCTGCTACCAACCGCATTCTTGTCAACGTCAACGTCAGTCATGTTGCCTTCTACAACGAGGGAAAGCTGATGAATTTGATCGCGGCCTACAACCCACGCCCTGATCCCAGCGGGTGGCGTTCCCTCGAAAAGTTCCTCAAACGAGTTCGTGTCCGCACAACACACCTCAAGGAGAAGAAGAACAGGAAGGGAGAAGTCATTCATCGGGTCAAGACTGTCTTCGGGCTAGCTAAGAAATCAGACGGACAGGGACCCAACCGGCCCAGGGTTAAAGAGTTCGCCGCTGGACCGAAGCATGTCGAGTTCTGGCTTGAAGACAGGTCCCCGGCACCAGCAGCTTCGTCCTCCATCCCAGGTGCCGAGCCATCCCAAGCCACGTCCAAGAAGAAGGGCAAGGGCAAAGGTGCGAAGGGCAAAGCGGAAGCACCTCCAAAAGCCGGACCACAACATGTGTCTGCTGGAACTGGCCGCTATATCAGCGTCTACGAACACTTCAAGAACACATACAACATCACGTGTGGAGATGACTACCCTGTGGTCAATGTCGGCACGGATAAGAATCCATCATACCTGCCCGCTGAGGTTTGCGTTGTATTGCCCGGCCAGAGCGCCATGGCGAAGCTCGGCGGCGAGCAGACCCGGAACATGATCAAGTTTGCTGTCCGTGGGCCCTGGCTCAACGCCATGTCTATCGCCAATGACGGCCTCGTCACAGGCGGTCTATCAACCGAGACCAATCCTCTTTTGGTAAGCCCTGATATTCCGCGCGAAATGCCCCAAGAGTGTTCCTTGATGTCCTATGGGATGCATAACTAATCACTGATCATCAGGCAAAATTCGGCATCAACGCTGGCCAAAACCTGATCACCGTTTCAGCCCGCGTGTTACAAGAGCCCAAGGTGTTCTACAAGAATAATAAGTCTGTCAATGTTGCTTTCGGCAGCTGGAACATGGAGAACGTCATGTTCAACAAACCGGGCAACTTGAAAACGTGGTCGTGGCTGTCCATCAAAGACTGGAGGCGGCCCAACTACACAAAGGACGACCTCGCTGCTACGGTCGGCAGGTTTTCTGCGTCGCTGAGCAAGAATGGGGTGACGGTGCAACAGCAAGCCCTTCCTGGCCAGGAAATCACCTTGAATTCCCCCAGCGACCCGGCGTTGGATACGTTGTTCGAGCGAGCGGCCAGCAAGCTGGATCTTCTCTTCATCATCCTCCCTGGCAGGGACAAGAGTGACAACACTGAGCTGTACAGCTATATCAAGACTCTTGGCGACACAAAGTATGGCATCCATACCATTTGCGTCGTTGGGTCCAAGTTTGCTGGTGGAAGAGGAGAAGACCAGTACTTTGCCAACGTTGCCCTCAAGTTCAACCTCAAACTTGGGGGCAACAACCAAATGGTCGAGCCCTCGCGCCTGTCCTTCCTCAACGAGGACAAGACCATGGTGGTGGGCATCGACGTGACTCACCCATCCCCTGGCTCATCCTCCAATGCACCTTCTGTCGCCGGCTTGGTGGCGTCCACGGACAAGCACTTTGGCCAGTGGCCCGGCAGCCTTAGCATCCAAAGCGAGGCCCGTCAGGAGATGGTCTCGGACCTCACCCCCATGCTGAAGAATGCCCTCGGAAACTGGAGGAACCTAGGAAAGCACGCGAGCCTGCCGGAGAACATCCTCGTTTACCGCGACGGTGTGTCGGAGGGCCAGTACCAGACCGTCTACGACGAAGAGATCCCGCGCCTGCGCAAGGCGTTCGCGGAGATGTACCCGGCGGACCTGACCAAGAAGAACCTCCCGCGGCTGACCGTCATCATCGTCGGCAAGCGCCACCACACCCGCTTCTACCCCAGCCAGGCCAAGGACATGGACCGCGGCGGCAACTGCAAGCCGGGCACGGTCGTCGACCGCGGCGTCACGGAGGAGGGCATGTGGGATTTCTACCTGCAGTCGCACGCGGTGATCCAGGGGACGGGCCGGCCGGCGCACTACGTCGTGGTGCTGGACGAGATCTTCCAGGACCGCGCGGCGAAGAAGCCCAAGTCGCTGGCCGCCAAGCCGCAGGACTCCTCGCCCGCCAACGAGCTCGAGAGGGTCACGCAGGCGCTGTGCTACTCGTACTCGCGGGCCACCAAGGTCGTCAGCATCTGCACGCCCGCGTACCACGCCGACATCCTGTGCGAGCGGGCGCGCCGGTACATGGCGGATTTGTTTGAGGGGAGCAGCGCGGACGACGCGAGCAGTGTTGCTGGGGGTGGTGGTGTCGCTGCTACTGTGACGGTCCATGAGAGGCTTAGGAACACCATGTTCTATATTTGATCTTTGGGAGTTTGCGATGACTGCGTCGTGTAAGCGGCCGTAGATCTGGGTGCTCTTGGGAAGATTGTCTCGTGTATTTTACTTTGGGGCTTGGATCGTTAGCGTCTTGATTTGATTATCTGGGACTGGCATTTATGGCCAGTTGTTTTTTGGCGTTTCTTTGTGGTAGCTGCAGTCAGCGATGATATCGAGCGTGAGCGAATGTCTAAGCGATATTTTCACCAAGACCTTTCGAAGAAATAGTGGTACAATTGTGACATGGCGTTTGTGTTCTGTGTTCCCACCTCCGCCTAGGGCTTGCCTTGGTTATTGCACTTCGTGTGACTACTGACAGCCGTATATCCTATTTTCAAATGGTCGTTCATAAGAAGAACTCACAAAGGACACAAAACAACACAAATATCAAATGGTCTTACTCGAATCTCGTGTGATGCAACGGAAAGAAAACGTGAAATTCGCTGGAAAACAAGAAAAGGTAAAGGCTACGTGTCTGTCTCGTCGTCAACACTCTATTCCTGCCCCTCAAGCAACATCTGGAGTAGTTGACCGCAAGCCCATCCGTGCACACACCACTCCCTCCCTACTGATCGTCCGCACCCTCAGGCAACGCATCATCCGCCTCATCATCACTACTCTCAGCAATGCCGTTCTGCTCGCGGAACTCGGCGAGCCCCTGCCGCACGACGGCGGTAGTCTCTTTGGCGCTGAGGCCGTCGAGGGGGTTGCGCTCCCCGTTTCCGTTGACGGACCCGGGGGCGTTGCTGTCCTCTAGGTCGAGGGTGTTGAAGATGTCTAGTGCTTGTTAATGTAAATTTATTAGAAAGCCTGTAAATACTCACTTTCTTCACGCTCACAAGTAGGACAATCCCCCAACTCTTCCACATTATTTGTCTCATTATTGTCAGGACGGCACTGCTCCCTAGACTCAATTATTAAAGCCCAAGCAAGGCAGCTGGACCGTTCTCAGGTTGATGCCGTGGTGAGAGCAATATTTCACTGCCTCGAGGCCGAGGCCTCGCGAAAACTTCTGTTGGTCGAAGGCCAATCAAATCAAAAAGGAATGGACGAATGAGACCAAAGAAATTCAGACGTGGCTGTTGTACCGCTTCCATAAGAGTGGAACCCGCACACAGCTTTTAAAGACTGCGTCCCCAAAGCAGATATCCATGCGCAAGTTAGACTGCGCCTTTGAGAGGGTGTCGGGAAACATGGTTGACAAGACTCTCTGGAGCGCGGCCAGCTTATACGACAAGCTTCTTCATGGGCTTCTGCAACCATGTGTATAGCTGGCAATACCGGTCGGCATGTGTGTAGACTTCTGCATAGCTCGCGGCAGCTCGTCTTATGTCCCAGCCTCGAAGACGCTCTTGGTAGACCGTCGAAATCGACTTGGGAGTGATGTGATTGAAGCATTGGAGTGCCTGAAGTCATGGTTTGGGATACGAGATTTTCAAGGTGACGAGATTTTCGCTGAGGCAGATGAATGATGAGGTCCACGTGGAATATATTGGATGTATTGTCACACTGCCAATATATTGGGTTCTTGGCAATACAATACAATATGGGTCATGTTCATATTGGGTAAGCGTACGGCGATACTGAGTGCTGTTCCATAAAACTTCTCGATTACCCTCTGATCGTCCAAGCAGTTCCTTGTGTGAGCGGCTATCGTGCAGCTTCCGTCTTGAGTGCGGCGTGCCTCAGTGATGTTTTTTGATACCGCAAGTTTGTGGGTCTCCATTGAAATTCTCAGGAAGGATTGCTTAGGTACGTTTTACAAATGGAGGGGGCGTTAGCGTTGTATAGAAACCAATATCAACTTCTTCGTAATCCTTGACAAATATAGAGTCCGCAGACGAGAGATCGCTGACACTGTCGAAATAGTTCTGGCCGCATAGAACAGCTTTGTTTTCATTCTGGACATAGCGCATGAGGTCTCGGTTTGCAGTATTGTCCGTACTAGGCATGTCTTCCTCGGTGAAAATTGGGTGCTGATTGAGTGGGCCAGGCTCATTCCTGAGACGCCCGTCCTTTTTTGGATTGTCGCCCTTCTCCACGTCTGGATTTGCCTGCAATTGGCTCCGGTGCTTCTTCGTTTGCTCTGATTCCTCACAGAGGCTATCCGTGCTTCGTTTAAGACAATGCTCTGACACAAGGTGGCACAGCACCACGACTAAGCAGATGAAGCCAATGACGGACCAGAAGATGATCACGGTCTCTCCGAGCTTGTAGAATATGTCGACGTGGTAGGCGTGGTCGGCGTGTCCCGCCTCGCGCAGGAGTTCGGCCCAGCGGTACCTATGCACGGCGTCCCATGCCGGCGCCGTGATGACGAGATGCAAGATCGAAGCACCTTCCAGGCCGGAAATGACATTGCGCCAACACCCGGGTCCCCGAAGCTTATAGCTACATCCTATCACGACGCTGTTGCCGAGGAGTCCGCTGGAGGCGAAAAAGAGGATGGCCACGGCCCAGTTCCAGTTATTGCTCCCATGTCCCGAGAGTCGAACGAAGTCCCCGAGCCATTTGCGAGCTTCAACGATGGCGTAGAGGTTGAAGCCAAAACTGGCTGTACTGAAAAGGACTACGACAATAATGATGAGTGTATATCCCCCCCAGAGAGCCTTTTGCTTGAAGCCCATTATAGAAGATTGAGCAAAATACAAAATGTGAACGCTATAGGTGTAGATACAGTAGTGATGTAGTCTCGTGTTGTGCCGAGACAAGGGGCAAGCAACATGAGTTGTCGGAGAACGAACCGGCTGCAATATCTGCTGCGTTTTAATTTCTTGGGTTTGTCGCCCGCTGTATCCCTGCAAATATGCAGGGGGTGGTCAGTTACCTACCTAATCACCACTATCGCGGATGCTCCTTACTGCGCGGAGCGAGACAACAGGCCCTACTGCAGCCCTCAGAGCTATCGAGTATGATCT
The DNA here is from genome assembly GCA_021399435.1 of Diaporthe sp. PMI_573. Classification (NCBI taxonomy): domain Eukaryota; kingdom Fungi; phylum Ascomycota; class Sordariomycetes; order Diaporthales; family Diaporthaceae; genus Diaporthe; species Diaporthe sp. PMI_573. Next base: position 188,669 of record JAJTUP010000095.1, on the reverse strand, counting down.
GTTTTGAACAAGCTTAGATTGAAATTTCTTGATGGCTGCCGTTCTCGCAGCATTCGATCTGACCTCCTCTACACTGTTTGCGGACTCTTCCCATCACTATGGACTCGTTTGATGACGACATAGAGGCTGCCTCCTCCACGCCGCCGCCTTCCGAGCCGTCAACTAGTTCAGCCTCAACGAAATATGCACCCATCAGATTTCCAGATTATGAGGCTTGGACGACTGATAAATTCAGCCGGTTCCCCGCTTTCACGATAGGTCACGACCCTTCTCGAGAGCGGACATGGTGGTGGCAGTTTGGATTCAGAATGAAGGACAACAGGTCACGGCCCCACAAGATCGTATGGATCTGCGAGAGATGTTTCCTCCGGAACAGGCCGAAGACGACAGGTTATGTCTACATCGCTTCAACTGGCGGAGGCATTGTCCGACATCTGAGAAAGGAGCACAAGGTCGTGGTTTGTGTCATCCCTCCGTGTCCTATGTCCACGTCGTTCGATAATGTCCGCTAACTTGTCAGCCACCTTCGCAATTTGCAGGCCCCGTTGCCGGAAGTGGAGGTACAGAACGGAATCTACTTGATATGCTTCGCGCCGATCCAACGAACCCTCGGGACCAAAGCCTTCTCGGCAATCTGCATAAGCTGTTCGATCCGAAGATGAACCAACTACTCCTGCTCGACTGGCTTACATACCACAACCTCCCGTTCAATCTCGTAAACTCTGAGCGCTTCAGACGACTGCTTCTCTACAACAACCCGTCTCTTCAGGAAGGGCAGATAGGCAGATACCGAGCGGCAAGGCGCTCGTGAATCTGCTAATAAACGAGTACAATCGCGCTCTTGGCCCGCTTCACGAGCTGCTTCAAAGAGCGAGAAGTACTCTATAGGTAAATTTATACTTAGAGTGGAATTTCGGCATTATTTATAAAACCTTGGCGACAGCTGGTGTGTAGTACTTTACTATGCAGTAGAAGGACCTATAAGCCGTACAGAATATGGCACATTCTTCACAGAAGGCAAACTACAAAGACTTCATAGACGGTTTGGAACACATCAGTCGCCTACCTATCACAAGCCGTGTTGTATGACACGACTTCTCCTGGTGCCTGCCAATAATGTATCTTGCGGTACGTCCATGAGACAATTCTTGGTCTGTCTGGGTGCGCGGCCGGTCGGTCTAGGTCGGTCTGATAGCCCCATACCGAGGTTTTACCAGTGCAATTAAAATGATTTCCTGGCTGGTTACAGGATACAATGAAACCCTTTTTGCTCTTCTACGCAGGCACTACTAACGTACTTAGACTACCAGCCCTCTCATTAGCCACTGTTTTTGAAGCTGATCGGCCTCGACTACCTCAGGTGCTAGCCGGTTGCGCTCGTCAGTGATCATTTTCTTGGTCTGGCTAAACACCCTTTCGCATTCAGAACTCATGCCAGGAATTGAGAATAGATCTAGCGCCATTCGATACAAGACTGGATATTCCAATTGATGTCGATTCCACCATTCAAGAGGGTTTGCAACGTCAAGATCATGCGCGTAAATTGGCCGTGTCTGAAATATGTCAAGCTCGCTAACTGCCTTGACCTTCTTTCGCTGTGTATTCAAGGAGAGGATTGATCTTTTCCCAAATGAACTGTAGTCGTTAACGTCAGCTTCAATCTCATCGACTTCGCCTTCCAAAAGCCCCGCTTGAGCTTGAGCCTTAACTTCAGCCTGTCGGACGTAGTCATCGAATAGGCTACCCACAGCAGACTGCATGTCGCTGTACCATTGCGGCCTATCCATCGCGGTTTTCCAGTGTCGCTCAAAGTAGTCATACCCATATGATGGGTAAAGGGCTAGCGCTGCTCGGTAGAGAGGTGTACGGTCCGATTTGACGTAATAGTCTTCAAGCTTCGCCCATCCGCAGTTGATTCCCGACTTAAAATGGGAGGGCTCCTCGAACTGAGTTTCCTCCGCGGCCTGCTTGAATTTGACAAACAGGTAGTCCATTGTCTTGAGGGTCTCCCACACTGCACCATGCCCGCCCTCTGCGCCCGGTTTGTTGGCGTTGCCCTCCATAGTCTTCGTAAGGATGTAGAACGGCTTTAGGAAATCGTGGAAGCGCTCTAATTCAACCCAGTCCGCAGCGTTGAGGAAGTCCTTCGTTAGGTCACGGTGGACCGGGTCATATTTCGGTTTTTGCCAGCGGGATTGATAGAGCTCGATAGCGCTGCGCAGCTCGAGTGCTAGGATAAGTCAATCCGGAGTCAGCAAATGTCCAACACAGGTGGCAAGGGCAGACTGGCATACCACGTGTGATCATACTGTAAATTGAGTTCCAGCGTGTCTTGCCATCAACAACGATCTCCAATGTAAATATGGCATCGTCACCTGCGAGCTCGGTCTGGAAACGCCGAAGCGCCTGTCGTCTCTGGTCCGTCCGGCGGATGTAGGTGGCAAGGTTGTGGAGTCTGCCAATGGCCCCTTTCTTGGCGCAAATGTCAAAACTGAATTCATCCGTAGCCCCACGAAGCTCCGTCTCGAATTTGCTAACGTTTGAGCCGAAGATGACGGCCCGGACAACCAGGTTGATAATGTGGCCGATGCAACGTAAGCGGCGTCGGCCAACGTCCATTGGGAACCATCTCGCGAGCGTCTCCAGGCAGGTATCGTTGCTCTCAGCGTTATCAAGCATGAAGTAGCCAAGCTTGGAGCCCATTTCGTATTGGTCGATTACTCCCTTCACATAAGGGGCAATATTCTCACCGGAGTGTGGACCGACTAGGCGCGGCAGCCCAAGAAGGACATCACGCTTTTCGCCGTTGCTGTCAACGAAGTGGCCGACGATTCCGACGTAGTTGAACCCGTTAGAAGCAGTCCATAGATCGAAGCTTAGGTGAACTGAGCTCCTCGCGTTCTTGACGAGATTGACAATGATTTGCCGTCGGGATTCAAAGGTTTGGCGGATCCATGAACAAACTGTTGTGTGATGTTCCGGAAGTAGCTGACTTGCAAGCTCCCCACCATTCGCTATCAGCCACCGAAGGCGCTCGCTGGATGCCTGTCGGAAGGTGACATCTTCGATTATGATCCAGTCCACGAAGCGAGCTTTCCATGTTCCTTCGTCAAAATGGGAAGCAAGCTGCAAGCCTAGGCTGGCCTGCCGCGACAATAGACGGGATATCGAGGAGCCAGACGTCGCCGCCAACGTAAACGGAGTCGCCAAGCCGGGACCACTCTCCCCTGCCTCCGTGATTTGGTGCTGACGGAGCAGGTGCCTCGCGGCATGAGACGTCCCGGATGAGACGTATAGAGCTGTCGAATAGCTCTTCTTCACATGACAGATCCTGCAAAGCCAGTAACGTACCCCGTGATGCTCCAAATTGGCGCCATGTCGGTATATCCACGACTCTTTGATCTTGGTGCCGATGACCCGCCTGTGACGGCGCCTCTTTTTGGCGCCCATAAGTCGTTTGCCACCGTGCCAGATATTCTCCCAATCGATTTCAAATTCGCATAGTGATGCATCTGTCTCGTCAGTTGTAGCCTCGCATGAGGCGGGCGTGCCTTCAAAACCGTCATCAGCCGGGATGGAAGGTGGGCGAGATGGAAGAGATTGCGGTGTTGACGACACGTGGCTCGTAGTTCTGCTAGAAGACATGATAATGCAGCACGAATTGACAATGGCTCAGACAGATTGGCATGACACGAAAATTCACTGAGGCAAACGTGTCGTGTCACGCAGACGCGTCGTGTCATTGAACTTAAAGTGAAGGTAAGCTGGAGCTGACCAATGGCAGTCCTAGAAACCACCCCAACCCAGACCAACCCAGACCACCCAATCCGACCGGCAGCTCTGGTCTGTCGGTCTGATGAGATTTGCCGGTCGGTCGGTCTGCGGTTTGAAGATGGTCTGTCAGACGGTCTGTCAGACGGTCGGTCTGTTAGCCACACTGATTTGGTGTCAGATTTACTCCTTGAGCGGCAAGGCATAGATATGGGTAGCGATCAGATCATTAATGCAGAAATGAACAATGGATCTAACCTGGTGGAATTAGGCGATGCAACGGCCGATCATCTTTATAGCCCACAACCTTGGCGGGACAATTCTAAAAAGGGTTTGTAGCTTCCATCCCTGCAAAAAAACCGAATCACTAACCTCCTAGGCTCTGATATACTCGGACGCGGCCCAGCAGAACACCAAATCAATAAAGCTCTTGACATTGGGAATCTTCTTCATGGGCACCCCTCATCAAGGCAAAAACATCAGACTAGACAAGCTGCCGACCAATAGCATCTATCATAACAATCCTCCCAATGATTGGGATTCGGATTGGCATCAAGAGCAACAGGCTCAGTGGGCGAGGATCAGCAGCTCCTTCATAACAAAATGTGTTTACGAAGGATACCCAACGGTCACAACACTCGGAAAAATCACGGTGATTCATGGCCCCGCGTATCAGTGAGAATAACCTACTAACCACGCATAAGGTGGTACCGCGCACGTCAGCAGTTGACCTCGGCCAACCTAACACCGAGCCTATTTGTATGCATTCGGACCATGTTAACATGGTTAAATTCCTCTCGAAGGAAGACACAGGATATGTTACTATCTCCGAATACTTACAGATTATGTTGAACAGAGTACGGGCTGGAACCCAGACCATGGAAGTGTGTGCCAAATACTTTAAGGCTATTCGGAAGGCCTAGATTAACGCCAGCGAAGTGTCTATAGACGAAGACGATTCAGACAATTCTTCAACGCCAATGGAAGAGGAATCGTGTATCATTGTGGCGGGAAATTGGGGTTGGGAATAGCTTCAGTGGTTGTAGCGAGGGTGATCGGAATCGGGGGGCGATCGGAATCTTGGCCACCGACGTTAGTTCTGAAAGTTAATCGACATAGAGTTAAACATCAACGCCAGCAGTTGCCAGGGAAAGAGGTCTTGTTGGGGGAATCGCGAGGGGCTTCCAGCAAGCCGCAAGGTTGTCCCTGGGAAATCAAAGCGATTGAAAGCTGCGGATAATCGGCCATGCGTTTGTGTTGCCTGTCAGCCTCAATGTCACGAGTAGCGTCGACGCGGGGACCATCAGTTTCAATGTCTGTCAACCACCGTCCCACGCGTTTCCAGCTAGGATGCAGCATGCAAGGCGAGTTGTCTCATTATGCACGCCAGCGCACCCTTTGTTGTAATCAAGGGCGGGCAGTCGGAAGAGCACGTGGTGTGGGTACTTGTATGCAGAGTAACAGAACTCGACCATGTGGATGAGTTCCTCGATTTCTGAAGGTGTGCCTGCGACCCTGCTATCAGCTTATCGGAATATCGTCAGGTTCCTTGGAAATCTACTCTTTGATGGTATTTTCCATTTAATCTATAGCATCAACACTAAGCTAATTTCAAATCTTTTTTAACGTTCAATTTTTAGCTCTACCAACTAGTAGATGACCAAGTTGCAGCAACTTATGTGTATTGGCGGACGTGTCATTCGTCATGCTGAAGGCACAAGCGCCCCGGCGCAGCTGAGGTGCTGGGTCTCGGGGCCCAGAGTTGAGACAGCTGAGTAAGCCCAGCTAGCACCTCAACCCCTTCCGTACCTAAGGGTACCCGGCCTGCTCAGGCTCAAACCTATGACACCAGGCGGGCGCTTCATAACAGTCGGCATCCCGCGCTCAACCTACTTCTAACAACAGCCTCCGACTCGGGCGACCCAAGGTCCTCCTCGAATACGACGGGACGACATCAACACCAATGCCTCAGTACGACTACCCTTCTCCTGACACGATTGCTTCCTCCGACTGCGGCAACGGCCCGTCCCCGGACTCGTCATTCGAGCACCTGCGTAAAGAAGTTGAGGACAAGGTGCTGCACTCCTCATCTGGCGTCGCGGTCTCGGGCGTTGAGGAGGCGGCCGAGGACATAGAAGCAGTTGATGCCCAGGTACAACGGGCAGTTGGTATCGCGCGGGCGAGGTGTGAAGGCCGGTTCGAGCAGGACGGCTGGATTGAGCTCGACGTCACCCCGTTTCAGTACCGACACTTCTGCAAAGTCGAGCGCGAGAACATCAACAACGTCCGCCACGACTACGATCCGTATCGCTGTGCCCTCGCCTTTCGAATGCCAACCGCGACACATGATAACTTTGGGAACGAATTGACGAGAAAGGTGAGCATCGTGGCCATGACTGCCTGAGCAGTTGGCTGATGTCGAGTCTCAAACAGGTGACCGACTGGCTTGCGCTTTTGAGGGCCGATCCTCGTCATCCACGCCGAATAAAGACCATCCTATCTCGAATCCAATCCTCCGGCACGTCGGATCTCTACTCCCAGGTTCCCTCTCACCTGGTCCCCTGCAAGTCAGCCACAGCGACCATCACAGCACGGCATTCCCCTGACGGGCAATTTACATATACCGATTGCAAATACCCATTTTTCGTGTTAGAAGTCGGCTATAGTCACAAGAGCAAGGGAACAAAGGCAAAAAACCTACCTGGCCTAGCGAAATACTACTATGAGGACGCCGGTGTTAAGACCGTTTTGACAGTAGACATTGAGTACACACCTAAGGCGCAGCGCCGGGAGGCACGTCGGCAACGGCAAACTCGAGCTCGAACAGCTCGGAACACCAAACAAGCAGCGTTTTCCCTTTATCGGAAGGAGAAATGCGTGATTGCGAACCAAGTCTTTCGAGATGAGTCTGGGGGCCTGGTCGACAGCGAAGGCCTAACCCTCTACATCAGTGACATAGTGGCCGACTCGGACAGCCACGGCCTGGACCGGCCGGAATTCTCTCTTCGGATCACTGCCCAGGATATGTTTGACATCATTGGCGCGAGCGAGGTCCTCCAGGCCAACCGCGAAAAATCGCCCAGCCTGCCGCCCACAGCTGCTTCGGAGCCGCCGCGCAAGAGGAAGATCGCCTGGGTGCTTCCTGAGGAGTCCAGCGGCAACGAGGGGGGCAGTTCTGAGGGAGACAGTCAGGACGAGGACAACACGCAGGCATCGGCATCAGCATCGACGTCTGCATCGACGTCTAAAAGACGGAGGTTGTCCGACGCGGGATTCTCATCACGCTCGAGGCCCACGACTGCCAAATTGGGTGTACGGACACGTTCACAGACTCGGTTGCCGGCTGGGGCGGCAGCTGTGCGTACGCGCTCGCAAAGTCGTGGTGCCTAATTTCTTGTGGCTGCAACTTTTCACAACGAGGCGTGAATGGGTGTCTGTTTAGGTCCAAGACAGGTATTAACTAATTCATCATACCATCTCCATGCAACTTCTATGACTAGTCCTGGGTACGGGTTGTCGACACTATCTCGAAGAATGGACTACTTTAGGTTCTACCAGAATCAACCTTGTAAAGTAATACAATACTATTATACTACACTAACAAGACGGTATGTACCCTAATGCTGTTACATTACCACAAACCATTTATAGTCAATATCCATTTACTCAAAAATTTAAAGTCTGAGAATTAAGCGCGATCGTATTTAATTAAATTAAGTGGTTCTACAGCACCGGAGGGTGGTCGGAACTAGGGATGGCGTTCCTGCTCAAGCTACTCACTGGGGTTGCTATTTCCGTCGGTCCTGGCTTGACGAAGGGTCAGTCATTTCACGAAACGTATTGCAAGGAAATTGTGACCACCCTCAACGATAAAAAACTTTTGTTCATCGATACACCTGGCTTTGAGGCCACCGGCTGTAGTGCTTCAAGAGTGGAAAGCAAGATGCGAAGTACGCTTGGCTCTGCCAAACGCTGCTTCGGCGGCATTCATGGCGTCCTCTATATTCACAGCATCATGACTGAGACACAATACACAGGGACAACTGAGAGCCTCGACTTATTGCGCAGTCTACAACAAGAGAACAGACTGCCCTGTCTCACATTTGCCGCGACAAACTGGCATTTGTTGTGGGCCATCATGAGGCAGAAATATACAGACAAAATCGAAGTAAACAGATATAAGGGGAATATTTATCGCAAATCAATAGTTTTACTACGTATATTATTTGTGGCATCCTCTTACACGTTAGAAATCACCCCATTAGTTAGATTATATACACTTTCGCTCAGATTAATCTTCTCCTCCGTGTTCCAGTGTGATTGTTAAGGTAACGACTCCTGTCTGAGATTTAGTTTAGAGAGGCAGTAGAGCAGCAGCAAGATGATGGCCGTCCCGCGGGATAGTATCAGGACGCTCTTGTGTGCCACGACCTTGTCCTTGTCACTCTTGAGGACCATAAATGAGTGGCAGGGATCACTAGTGATGCCGAGGATAGAGTCATCAGGGAACAGGCAGTCTGGGCCGTGGCGGAAGCAAAAACCTGCTCCCTGCCATTGCCGCGCGCATCTCGCATGTTGAAAATTCTGCCGAGGAAGAAGCACATGCCTATGACCAACAGCAGGTTTGACAGGATGGAACCAAGCATGTAGGATTTGACCACCTCGATCTGGTTGTTCTATAGGGCAATTTGCTCACCGAAAAACGTATTATTCTATGTGGATACACTCGCATTTGAGTGAAGATATCAAACCAGAAAACCTTATAGGTATCTTCACGATGCAAATAGAAAATCAACTCTTGGTGCTGTGCAATTGATCTTATATCTATTTTAAGGTTGCCACTTGTAATGTTGCCTCCTTCGACAACATTAAAGCTGCCCAAGCCAAATACAACCTTGTTTCCTTGGGTGTCTAAAACGGCGATAAGTGTAGCAACATAATAGGCAAGCTTAATGGTCGCCTAGCGGTCCTTACTATTTGCAATCAACTCTCTAAAAACCCCAAAGTATACAATCCAAATAATTGCGAGTTGATAACCCTTATGGGCTGTGGCGGCGCCGTTGGCAATGCTATACCAGCATACTGTATCTTTAGAGTATTGCCAAATGGCCGCTAGGGCAAAGCAATGGGTCTTCACGATGATATGACCTTTAATCAGTTAGATACTGGGTTTTTAAACAGCAGCATTATACTAGACCTTCTGGGTGGTGCAGCAATGATGCACTGTTTTGCAACCGCTACGGGTCGCCTAGATGCGGACCAATCACAGAACGGAACCCCCTGAACAAACATACTAACCCGACCCTCAATCACCTCGTGCCACGCCCAGTAAGCACGCTTCAACCGCCGAGAATAGGACGTTGGACACTTGGAGAATGGCCTTCAAGCTGGCTTGCTAACCACTAACCCACGGGAATCCGCAAGTGGAGGACAGATGAGGAGAGGACATAAGCCGGAAACGGAAGGCGCATGTCACGGCCAGCACGAGATGCAGCATGGGAGCTGGGTCTATTGGCGCTATCAACGAATATTCTAAGCTGAGAGGAGAAGAAAGGGGAGAGCGAAGCTCTGGCGGTCTCTGGCTCGCGAAGTCTTGACGCGACTGTGGGGCTAAGGGTTAGGGCCCTTGTGACGGCCAGGTGGCTTGCCTACCATGGCTGCCGTCACAGCGCACGGGCTTTGAGGAGACTTAAGAGACAACTTTAGAAATGTACTAGTAGATGAGTAATAGTTGCCCTTTCGGGTCAGACCCGCCGGGCGTTAATTGATTATGTGTGTGTGTGTATGCATGTATAGGCATTGGAACCCCTTATAACTCTCAGCCTCAACAAGTTTTCTTAATGCTTAAATTAAGATAATTGTGACGGCAGCCATGGTAGGCAAGCCACCTGGCCGTTATCAGCCAGCTCACATTATCGCTCTACCAGAGGATTTTGCTCTGCACCTACCGATCCCACGTGAGGGGTCATGTTAGTCACAAATCATCTTTTCTACGTTATATTTATATGCCGGGGTTTTTCTGCGTGCGCAGTTTTTCCCGGAGGGCGCCCACAGGAACTTCCCGGGAGGTACCTGACGGCGCGGCAAATGCCCAATACACTGTGAAGTCACTCGCCGGCAGGCTTGAGTGCAAATTGAATTGAGGTCTATCGGAAAGTCGGCGTGGTACCTCGCCATTACCACTGCCCTTGCTTCCCAAACACTGTATTCCTACTAAGTAGAGGGAATTCAAAAGAACAGGCAGATAGTGCATATTTATATGCCGGCAATGCTTTCGAAATATATGATTCGGGTTTGCCTAGCGATTCTGTTCTTTGCTCTCATGTCACTAGCCTCCAACAATCTTAGCTCAGCTATCTGCGGGATCGAGCAAGAGCTTTCCTCGGACTGAGCTGATGGCGGGTAAGAAAGTAGCTGGGGGGGGGGGAGATACTCATATTAACTTGGGGGAAAGATTCCATGCCCCTTAACGATCCAGATGTGTTAGAGCAATGTACGTGTCAAGCGACGGCCCCTATGACAGCCTCTCAGACCTGGTCTTTACCAGCCAGAACCTCACCGGCTGTTTTATCTGCTGTAGCGCTTTTGTAAAGGCTCCGGCTGTACCATTGGAACGTTATGTTCTGGCGTTGATAGTAGATGCACAGTATAAGCCACAACAGACGGTGTGGTTTACCACGGTGTCGAGTAATTGCAAGCAATCACACAGGCTTACCCCTCACCATCTGGAGCGAAGTAACAAGGATCGCCAGTCCATTCCGCGCGCCAGGCAAAAGAAGCTTCATCGGTTTCTCTCGACGAAATCAGTCCCACGGGTCATACATGTTCCATTGGCCTTGGTATTGCTGGAGCGTCGCCTTCGATTTAAGTGCACAACTAAACGCTAGATTTTAGTCTGGCGTGTGCAAAGAAGATCCACGGGGTCCAAGGCCTCCGTGGCCCGTGTGAGCACCGTCATCGGGGAGGCAACAAGCTCCGCTCTACCAACGGACCCGAACACGACCAGTCAAGGGACATCGACCGGGAGCTCATGAACTTGAAACTGAGCCCATCCGAGTACGTCTATCCGCTCGACCGGGTTCGTAGAAACCAAGAGCTAGGAGATTTCTTCGATAACGAGCTCCGGTACGTGGATCAAAGTAACTTGAGAAGACGCGTGGTGTAGTCGGCACAATGTTGAATAGCTTGGCTTTGCCTGAACCTTGGTCGCACTAAGCTGTGGATCCTCGGCGCTCCGAACCGTTCTGGCAGTTGCTTCGTCGCCTGGCCGTTGCTGCCTGGCTGATCAGCGGCAATGAGTGAAACCCAGAGCCGATCTCCCGCCACATGGCCATCCCCGTGCTTGCCCATGTACACCCTAGTTGTTGCTTCGTCGGTGTTGTTACTGCTGGGGCGTCGCAAGGCTGCGACTGCTATGATGAGGATGTTCCCGAACCGCTATTCGCACCATTCATGGGCATCAGCGCAGGCGCAAACCTCGCGTGGGCGGCCACCTACATCGCGCTGGACCGCGGTCTGCCTGGGTTGTGCGGCCTCGTGGCCATCTACCCGATGCTGGACCCGGACACGAGGTGGGACAAGCACGAGGGCGCCACGCAACAGGGCTAGAAGGACACGCTGCGTTGCGGCTCGGACACGTACCTCGCCAAGATAGTACAGGCATCATCTAGGGTTCCCGTAAAGTAGTCGTCCTTAACCCAGGCCTGAGCGAGTGGTCCGTGACCCGGCCACAATTGATAGATAGACGGAATGCGAAGATCTGCGCCAAGGCATGACACAAGATGAGGCTGTCCACAAGCAGGTTAATTAGTTGGCGATCGAAAGGGAAAAGAAAGTTGACTAACATGGTGAAGATCTAGTAGCATTTGAGCTCGTTGACGCCAGCGTTCTATGGAATCAACCGATGTAAGTAGCTCACGCTTAGGTAAGTCTGTGCTACTGGTATGTGGGACACTCGGCGTTATGACCGCAACCGTCCTTGGATCCGATTTTTCATCGCGTATAATCGCAGTGAACATTGTTGTATGCTCCCTATTGTAAACCCAGTGACTCAACCGTTCGAGAGTATACTCCTTTCTCTCTGTGTCTGCATTGATAATGACGATCGTCTGTCCGGACTTTGTTTTTGCTAGTCGGCGTGCGTCGAGAGAACTTGTAGTGATTTCGCGTGCCTCACGTTGAGGGAGAGGTTCATAGGTGAGTGAGCTTCTTCTCGACGTCATTACAATGACGCTAGAAGAAGCTTTTGTCCTTTTAGTGGGCGGTGTTTCTAAGGTGTTGGGCCTCTTCGTTGTCTCGTGGCGGGAGACTTCCTCGATCGATATACTGTAGGGTCGCGACCTGACTAGCATCTCGATGGTGTGGTAATTGCCAGAAGCAATAGAAACCATCCAAAGGTCCGGAGTAAGCCTGGTGACATCCTCAGGCGGAAGTCTTTCAGCATTAGCGGCCTCGACGGCACGCTGCACCAGGAGAGGAGCCTGCCCAACATTCAGGAGAAGGACATTGTCAGACGCAGGTTCGAAGTAAACCTCAGCTTCGATTTGCTGATATGTAAAGGAGTATTTGACATGCAAATGGTCCTGGACAGCAGCATGAAGACCGACGCGTAAGTGTTGCCCCAGGGCCTTTTGTCTGGAAATGGCATCCAGCTTATCATAGACTGGTTTAGAGCTGCCGTCGCGGAGCCGAATGGTATCTTCCCCACCAGATCCTTTGAAAAGGATTCTGACGCGGTTAAGCGGACCGGTATAGGTCTCGCCGATGCTGAGGTTTTGTGCCAGATCTGCTAACCGTCGTTGTTGAAGTAATGCTCTTTCCAGGTATGGGTCCGCTTGACTGCTTGTATCTGCCACGTCGGCACAAATGATTTCGCGTGATCCATTAGGAAGGGCGAATGACACTCATCACATCCACACTTTCAGATCTAATGTAAAGGATTGAATTCCAACGTCACAATGGCCGCTGCGCGCCGGAAGCTGCAAGTCGGGGGTCTGTTGCAATTGCTGATATAGGATGTCGTCATTAAGTTGTATTGCAGAAATACAATGCAGAATATAATGTAAAGCAAAAATGATAGTCTGCAGTAAAAGTACCATTCTTAGATTGTTTTTGTCTCGTGTGCGACGGCCAGCCATGTAGATCTCGTCCCCATGAAAAATGTGGATCATTGAAGTACAACTCCAAGGGACTATGCCTGCCTTCGCTTCCACCTGACTCTCATCGGCTCTGCCATGTCGCCCTTCTTTCGGTCATAATCCCAGTCGGTCCCCCTTGCTCAACTCAGGCTTGAAACAAGGCAACCAAAATAAGTTGAGCCCAGTTGCAGCCCATTGCTGCCTAAATGCTACCCGAGGACTCTTAACTTATATCATCCCGGTGGCAGATACGTAGATGGGGAAATCGCAGAATCACCGCGGTCCCCGAAAGTACAAAAAGGTTTGATGTATGTCTAAAGTAAAACAAATTACCGAGCAGGTACTCTGATAAGAACGCGGAGATTCTCATTTAGCTAACACCAACCAAATTCTACACCAGTACAGTACTTTGGTATCGCCGTACTCAACCAGCTGTTGTTGCAAAGTAAAAACTCGAATAGTTACCAAAAACAAACCTGCCCACCAAAACCTTAAACCTTTAGACTGGCACTGTAACCACACCATACCTCTGTGTAGAGTGCAAGCGGATACATACATCAACCTATGTACCCAGGGACTATCTTACCCAGAGCTTCCGCCACCAACCTTCTGGGACAACCTGTGCACAAACCGCTAAAAGAGTGCTGTCAGGCTGGGATGATCAGGACAGCTCCTCTATCGATTCTCTCATGTAATCCTCGACGGCGTGCGCGTCGGCTCCATCTAGAGCCTTTTCCAACTGCGCGAAAAGCTTGACTTTGTCCCGGTGGGAGCCGATGAGTTCCAGGCACCGCTGTATGATGCTATCAAGGTCAAGTTGATCTGTGGCGTCTGGCAGCAGGGACTCAGTCTCCTTCCTCAGGGTCGTATCAGCCTGGTCCAGTTTGTCCAATATTCCTGAGTATTTACGGTCTGTGACACGGAGGGCCTGATTGAGAGTTACGATACTCTTTGCAAATCTCTGTGACCGGCTTAGTTGAGAGATGCAATCCTTCACGCGGCGCTCCACAATCTCCTTCTCTTGCTTCAACTGCTGCAGAGGTCCAAGAGTGCCGGCAATCGGGAAATGAGTTTTAGCTTCCTCGGCGTCTCTCTTCAAATACTCGCTCCATTGATGATCAAACACATCCGACAGTTTTTTCAGATTTTCCCGGTCTTTGCTGGCTGTACCAGACACGACTTGAGTGGTACCGCTGAGGCACAATGCAGAACCAGGTACAGAGGCAGCGCCAGCGATGTGATTGATGTTTGTGCAGAGGGCGTACAACCAGGATCGCAGAAGCCGGCTGTCGAATGATGACGGCACCTCCATTTCGGCGGCTTTATGCATGGCAGCCCAGAGACTGTATAGGCGAGAGTCACCAAGCTCGCATGTATGCGTGCAGGGATCTGGTTGCGCAGTCTTCCACTCCTCATCCCAATTGTTGAAAGGCTCCGGCAGGCAATGACGGACAAAGCGGGAAGCCAGCTCCTCGCACATCTCAATTGTCCTTTCTTGGCCGTTTAGTGGGTCGATAAGGGTAGCCTCGCGCTGATCCACACGAATGGTGAGGCATGCCCCATGCCCATGCCCATCAACATCAACCGGAAGAACGAAAACCGTTGTATTGTCGCATCGCAGGACATTGTCGCCTAAGCAATCAGTGTACCAGTCACTGCTGGGTATGGTCCTCAAGTTCGGCCTGCAAGCAACAATATATCGCATCAAAGTGTTGACCACGTCGTCAGTCAACTGGGAGTCTTCGCCTGTGCTAACCAATCTGTCGAGATCTTCTGGCCGGAAGGGTAGCCATGGTATAACAACACTTCTCCCCCGCGTGCGCTTGGCAGGCGTTTCCGCCTCCCCCTCATCTTTACTAAGTCTTTTCCGACGACGATCTGTTGTTGTAGAAACAGAATCACTGCGTGCAGCAATATCTGTTGTCAATGGGACTAGTTGTTGACAACCTCTTGGACGGCCCGGAGGGCGGCCCGGGCGGCCGCGACGCCCACCCCTTCTAGCACGGACGATTTTGGGCGTATTCGCCTCTGCATTGTTGGCCAACACAGGAAACTCTTCATTGGGCGATGTCTCAAGATGTTCTGTACCGCCTGGTGGACGATATGTGGCGTCGTCCTCAGTGGCTGTAACGACTGTCTGATCAGGGGCATCAGGCGAGGCGAGCTGATCACCACGATCTGGAGCGACTTCAATACTGTTGCCCACGACAAGGGTGGAATCGCTTCTTTGTTCGGCCGGCGCACGAATGGATCGCATTGAGACTGGCGACATTTCTCTTGGCGCGTGTCTGTTTAACTCAGAATCTTTGTCCTGACTTGTGAATTGCATGGGAAGATCCAATGGGGCAACGCTGTCGTCGCATTCGCAAAGCAACTCGAGGTCCCACAAGTCACGCAAGGCACTAGGCGGAGGTTCCTTGTTGAGCCAAACTGTGATTCCGTCAATCGAACGCGTTGCTTTGCACATTTCCTTGGCAATCCTTATTGTGCCCGGCACTTGGAGACTTGTACCAGCCACAATCACGGCATCGGGGATGCGAGCCAGGTCAGCCTTCGAAACCTTGCCAATGGCATCTGCATCCGGGTTATCCTCATCGTATAGGACCATTCGGGGCCTGAGATATCCGATTCCACGGCTCCTCTTCCCTTCTTGTCTGCGATTTTTTTCAGTTTCTTCGCACTTTGGGCATGACGGTCGATCGGATCCTTGAAAAATTAGGGCGTTGAGGACGTCAATGTGGCTGCATATGGTACATCGTATTTGGTCCAGCCCACCATGGAGAGGTATTGTCACCGGCCAAGGTGATTTTGGTTCGAGCGGTAAGTTTGTCGCTGAGAACTCTAGCCTTGTTTCAAGGCCGTCTATATTTTGGGTGTAAAGTCGCAACAACCGGCCCTCTCGCGCAAGCTCTGCTACCATGTCGTGGAATGGAGTTGGCTTAACCTGTTTTACCAACTGTGACATCTTTCGAACCATTTCATGGAATTCTCGTGTCGTTTGTGGGTCATTGTATACCGAAGCATCGAAAAGATGTCTACCGCCGCCGCCCTTTTTGAGAGTTCTAAATAAGCCGTCCTTGGATCGGAAATCAGGTACTGTAAATTAGTTAGAAAGTCAGGGAAGCGTGGGCATACAAGCAGAGACTTACTTCCTGCGGAGGTGGAGATGCCAGCTCCCACAATCACAACTATCTTCTTCTTGCCCTGAAGAATGGCCGGTAAATGCTTTTCGACGTTCTCCAACTTATGTTCTGTGACCGTCCTCCTCTTAGAAGATGGTGCACCCTTACCGACGGTCTCCGGGCTCTTTTCTGCGACCCTCGCCCTCTTGAGACCAGAGGCACCATCAGTACTGACTTGAATTTCCTCACAAACTTGCGGCTTTGAGCGGCGAGAAGTATTCGTGCGCTCCATAACTGGAACCGGGGCATACGATGATTCGAAGAAGATGGAAGGAGGTCATAAAATTTGACGAAGGCGGGGGGCACTGGAGCGGGGATCAGAACCACGATGCCCAGTCCCCGCAAAACAACACTCCAAAAAAAAAAAAGAGGACGGAAATTCGCAGAGGAAATCGGACGGTACACAGAGTGCCACTGATTAAGCACCCGCACTAACGGCTGCAGCCAATCAGAGCCCATTTTCCGTTACATTCCCAGCCCCAGAGTGCGTTTTTCCGCTGCAACCACAATTGCCCTGCGCCGTCGCCCCCAGTCGGACCATTATTTGAGCATGATGGGATAAGCAATTTGAAGGTTGCTAGGTTGGCTACTGCATTGTGTCTCGGAAACTTCTTCACTTGAGGATCTTCACTGACACCACAAAAAGCTACATGATGCTCACAAGAACAATGATAACGGGGCTGCTGCAGATCCTGCGTGCGGACCTTAACTGCATATGTTGCTGCTTCGACCATGCATAGTACTTCTCCTAGGTGCGGTGCTTCTGCTGGGAGAATGTACAGAATGGTATACAAGTACAGTGCTATTCTTCTGGACCCGCAAGAAGCTTATGTATAGCTCAACACATAGTTATAAATGATGCACAGCACTCAACCGAAGCACTGTACTTCAGAACAGGATCAGTACCATCACATTCTGAGAACCATCATTTAGCAACAACAATACTTGAATAAGATGCTGAAGAGCTTTTATGAAAGTTGAGATTCTGACGCCGATTTCTATTTTGATTAGTATGTAGCGTCTCTTTCGCAGCATGTACACACACACACACACACACAATTTATTACGCCCGGCGGGCCTAACCCGATAGGGCAACTTTTGCTAATCTGCAAGTACATTTCGTGAAATGAATCCTACCCTCCTTAAGCCCATATACAATCTGTTCCTGCCTTTACAGTCTCTCTCATCTGCCATGTCTCTGCGGATTCTTGTGGGTTAGTGGTGTTAGTAGGCTGACTTGAAGGCCATTCTCCAAGTGTTCAGTGTCCTATCTTCGGCGGCTGAAGCGGTGCCTGCTGTCTATGGCACGAGGTGATTAGGGGTAGTCGGATCAGTGGTGATCGGCGTCAAGTCGCCCTGTGGCAAGAGCGAACCGTATCGTTGCACGAACGGCCTTCATATTTGGAGTCCAATTTACGTTATCTGAGGGCGCTTTCCCTCCCAAGTAGAAGGAAATGTTGCTTCGATGAGTGTCTGTGCACTGGAGCATCTGTGTTCGGTGTTCCGTCCATCTCCTGCACCGAAAGAGAAAGTGCTCCACGGTCTCCTTCGCTTGTCCACATGCGCACTGGTCTGACGACGCTGCTTTGATATGGTACAGGTATGCGTTCAATCTTGCTATCCCCGTCCTGAGCTGGGCGAGTACACTAGCTTCTTTCCAGGAAAGGCTGTCGTACAGACGTCGCGTGTGTTTGCCTGGTAACGCTGTATCGATTCTCTTGGAATGCTTTCCAACCTTTTCTGGCAGACTTCTGGTCGTGCCTCGTTCAGAGCGTGCGATGTTGAGAGTTGTCGATCGCATGCTGGGAAGCTGTAGCTGAGGAATAGCGCCCGGTCGGGTGGCTGACTTTGCTTTTGCCTTGGCAAGCTTGAGGATATCGCTTTCCACTTGTGACGGAAGCCATACAACTGTCGTCGTGATCCCTTCTCCTACGTAAGCCTACCGTGAAGGAAGAGCCTACTTTGCAGGCTGGCGACTGCAAACCTGACTTCTTCCTCACGCAGACTAGACGGATCAATAGAAACAGGCACCTTACAGTAGAGGTGCCCGGTATCCCGATCGTCGCCCTGCACCGATTTGGAAGGCACATTCTCGCAAACTCGGACAGAGGAAGCGCCGCCTGGCCGTAGGATTGCGAAACCAGTAAAGATAACGGACCGCCAGCGTTTTTGCTTCGGTGCTTCGACACAGCAGAGCCCTCCCGAAAGGGTCATTCGACCCATTACCCCCGGTACTGAGAGCCCTCCACCAGGCAAATTTAATCGCATTAAAACATACAATATGTAGTTTATCTCTGTAGGCCTCTCATATGTATCGGGAGGGACTATAAAGAATAGTACTTTTGATGTCAGAAACGTGGGTTCTTTAGGGTGTGGAAAAGATACCTGGTGTGTACAAGGAAGGCCTTATCTGAATACAGCATCATACAGTAAATACTTTATTATTTATGCGTCTATTTGACACATAAAGTCTTCTGTCCTCTCCCCCATTCAAGACCTCCCGATTACAGGGTTCGAGGATGGTTGAGCTGGTTAATCAAGCCTGGCATCAAATTATCACTTTCCACGCTTCTTAGTTTTGTTGCCGTGCACACTGGTCAACAAGTCCGTTCTTTGAGTCGAAGGCTTGAAGAATTTGAACTGCGAAATGTGAGTCTTGAGAACAGAGAAACACCAGGATTATATTCCTGTAGCGTGTGAAAGTGGCAAGTGTGGTGAATACCAGAGCCAAAGAGTCATTGGTGGCGTACTCGTCAGCGAGCTCCTTACGCAAATATACAAGATACAATATACTATATATTGTATATTGTATATTATATATTGTGTATTTATTGAGAAAATAGCCGCTATACTAGCTGCAAAAGCAACGCGCTGCACTTACAAGCTAGTAAGAACAACTTATATTTTCAGGACACTGTTTAACACCCCTTCTCAGACGATATTCTAGGTAACCAAGCTAGAATAGAGATTGCTTCCAGCTGTTTAGCAACTCCAAAGTGGCCTGCCTAATAAGTCTTATTGCCTGTACGCCTATTCTGTAGAAATCTGCGGCAGTATACCTGAAATCTGCGGCAGTAGTGTCCTCGGACTGTACTTTCAGAAGTGGACGGGGAAGCACTGTTCAACAATACCGATAATTCAGAGTGATAATTCTTTGAATTTCTACGTAATTGAGTAGTACAATACCGTATTCTGCCAATAGACTGTTTTTCAAAAGGACTAAGTTATAGTACTTTGATGTAATAATCGCCAAAATTTAGGCGGAGGCTTTGCATTTCCGCACGCAGTGTCCTTCCCATCCGCCACGGAGTCACCTCCAGCGCGAAGTATTCCGCGGCGATATAGGGCGTGGTCAGGCTCTCGGCAGCCTTCATCTTTCCTGGACCAGTCGACGTCGTACTCTAAGGCGTGAGCAAGTACAGCACCCCTGGCCAATGATATTTGTCCCGCAGCTACAGTGCGAGTGATTTGCCGGGTTACCTTTAACGAGGTACGCGTTTACAACTGCGGGGCAATGCTAATCGTTGATCATAAAATACAACTCTAAGTCACTCAACCATGGTCGTTGGTGTGTACAGTGTGTAAATCAAGCAAAATGGCACTAGGTGGGACACTTTTAGAAATCCGACAAATGTTGCAAAAGCGGAAGCTACTTATGCTCTTGACTTATGAGAATATCCTTATTGTTCTGTCCAAGCGAAGTCTCTCGTAAACAATGCTTGCAAATGTATGCTTGACTTTTAAACTTCTTCTCCTTATTATTTGCCTCTTGCAGCTCTTGATTGGAAATATACTGCATGCGCTGAAAACTGAAAGTGCGCGTGCATGTCGGACTATTAATCAGAGTTGGTGATATTGGAGCCCTTAAGGGCTGGCTGCTGTCAGATGCAGCGTTGTTTCGCGGTTTTTGATCACCTCCTCCCAGTGATTAGCTGTGGTTAAAGCTTTTATATTTCACACTAGCATCAAGGTATATACATACTAGGGATAGGGAATGTTCTATATGATTGGGGTTTATCGCCCATTTTGTGAGATTGGCACCAGTTTGTATTTTAGTGATGTATAATTAGGGCCCAGATGACGGGTTACTTTTCCGAGTTGCGGGTTCTTATACTTTTGATGCAACAGTTTCACCATTCGCAGCTTGTGTTGGAGATGACTGCTTCCTATAGTGCAAAGCCCAACAGAAAGATATTGGTGTGCAGCCGAGGTGTACAGCGCTGTAGGACGAGATCGTCGCTGTGATGCCCGGCTTTGTTGACTTATTATTCGACTAGCTGGGTTACGTGGGCGACGACGCGCGCATTGTGGGCATTATGGGCAACGTTTGGCAATACTTAGGTCTAATAGTGCTTAATTTGCTTGATTTGGTTAATGTTTGCCAATACTTGGGTCTAATAGTGCTTATTTGGTGCCCTTGAGTGTGTGGGAATAGTGGCATGTAGCGGTATATTAGTCGGTGTAATTTTTTAATTCAGGCACAGGGGCCAGCACGATTAGTCAGAAAAAGGTACGCGGCATCCGATTTAGGGTACGCGAATATCCGCATTCATCCTTAACTATCGCGGGTCTTGCCGCTCTACCCTCTCTAAAAGTATAGCATTTCAGCTCATTAACTCTAGACAAGTTTCGGAAGAGTAAGACTGTACAACAGCTGTGTTTGACCTGGAGAATCTGCTCTGAGACTTAGGGTTCTCCCGCAATTGTTGTTGTGGGCCAGCTGCTTTCCTCGCCCGCCGTTCTTGCGTCATATGCTTACTAGGGGCTAAATCAAAATGTGCTTTTTTTTGTTGGGGAGGGGGGGGGGGACTGCCATTATCACGTCTGACGATATCAACATATGCGCCCGCGAATCTTATGTTGTCCAGTAATCTTGCCACTGCACCCAGTTTTCCTTGCCGCCCTTATCAGCGCCTCGAGTCCCGAGTAGTTGCAGCACCGATCAACACCGCCGTACATTGACATGTCGTCAAGACACAGAGATCGGAGCCATCACCACGCCCGAGCCCGTGGCTTGCAAAATGGGTTCGCGGAGGAGATAGAGCCAGAAGAGTCAAGCCGTCGACAAGACTGCGGTGGACGATCTTCGCCTGGACAGGTCGGATTAGAACTTACCGCCGGCAATCTGGCCAGACTGGACGACCAGCCACGGGTCCGTGGACCGCTCCAGCAGTTAGAAAATGCGTCTAAACAGGTGATGGGGGAAGTCCGCAATATCCATGAGGAGATCAATCATCTGGACAGTTCACTTAAGTCGTGGGAACAGGAAGCCGAGTCCCTGAAGAATCAAATTGCCCTCCTACAGGCGGCCGCATGGGAGGCTGCCGCAATGGGGTTTAGGCTGGACGATGCGCGAATGAGTAAGCTGTCGGAGCTATTGGAAGAGCAGGGCAAGGTGGCTGGCAGGATCCAGCAGCAAGGGGAGGCGAAGCAGTGTCTACTGGAGAAGCTAAGGGGGGGAGAGCGTGCGGTCAACCACACACTACGCCGATTAGGGCCAGTGATGTTATTGGATTGGATTGGAGCTGGATCCGAGCCTCGATCCAATCCAGTCCAGACGTGGGGACAGGCAGCCTCCAGGATATCCAGAACCGATCCAGTTCATATTTTTACCCTTTTGGGACAATCAATGAGCCGCTGAATAAGCAGACTTGGAGTAGAACTGTTCTTGTCCTTGGGTTATGACACCACCTAACTACGGAGCTCATGTTCTCTAGCAACTTGCGTCTCCAGTATGTTCTTCTCGCTTCCATCATCTTCGCCGCCTTCCTCTCCCTCACCCAGCCCATCCGCCCCAACTGTACTCCCTGCCTCACCCTCCATCAAACCGATGGCAGAGTCATCAAATGCCTTCTGCTCCGGGCGACCATACCAAGCTCGTAAGCACTCGCTGGCTTCAATGACGTCCATCCGGAGCCGTGAGCGATGATTTGGTGTTTCGATTCCAGGTGGTTTAAGGTAGTACAATTGCCCTTGCCGGAAATAGGAAGTCCCTGTTGGCGCTGCTGCTGTTCGCACAGATAACAGTACCAGAACGTCTTCGTCGGGTCCTGCTTGAGTTGTATGTCTTCACCATACTGCCAGACGACTGATGTCCTTTTCTTGGTGTGCTTTTGGGACTTTGCCACAACAGAGTAGCGTACATATTGCTTCCCATTCAGCTTGAATTCGTCGGGTTCGATCAGGGTTCCGTCGGGGTCGTTTGGGCGAGGACTAATATATGTTGGAGCAAGAATAACTCTGTCAGAATCAGGACGGCGACCGCTGGCAGCACCGAAATAGCTGGAGATAGTGGCCATGGTGTAGCTGGTGAGTGGACTGTTCAGACACGTCTGCCACAGTAGAAGGACTGCTGAAGTCGCGAGCGACGCGTTTGCCTCCGTGCTTTTAATAGCGTAGCAATCTGCACGCGTTGGATGTTAACCCAATAGCGGAACGATAGTTCGCGCGTCGTGTCGTGGTCTGCGACGGCAGCTGCGACGGGAGACTCCTCATGACCACTCAATTAGGCTTAGCTCTTGCCTTATCAGGTTAGACCATTGGAGCTCCAGGAGCTGGTTGCCAATCAATCCAATCCAGTCCAAATCTTCGAGAAACCCAAATCCAGTCCAGCCATTTTCCGACAAATCCAGTCCAATCCAAATTGCCTCCAATCCAATAACATCACTGATTAGGGCTGACGGCGCCCCGTGGTAGTAGTGCGAGCAACCCGAACCTGCCCAGATACCCAGCGCGCGCAGATCTGACAGAAAACAGCGAGGCGGTCGCCGAGGAGGAACGGCCATGGGTTTTGGGTGGATAGAGTGGCACGCTGGTTGCGGTGGCAACCCTTCCCCACTAGCCGCAACGTTTAGTTCTACAGCAGAAGCCAAAGGCCAAACCCCCTTTTGCAGCCATGCCCAATAGAGAGGCACGATATCCTGGGACCCAAAATCGAGAGTGCAAAAAGTGACTAGATTACATTGGTCGGATGACCGCCCTCGAATATGTCTGTATCTCAATTATTCACCACTCTATCTCTAGTCTGAGCTTCGTTGAAAAGCGGAGAATCTCTATGGATCAAGAACGGTATACTAGTGAAGAGGGGCGATGGCATAACCACGCTTCAAGTTGGCAGAACGACTCCCAAGTTGAAATTCGACCCTACCAGTTTACATCTTCATACCCGGTGAGGTCAATAACATCAGCATCGTCCGCCCGGAAGTTGTCTCCCACAGACGGATTAGTAATCGCGACGTGCTGGAGAGTCGGGGTCGGTCTTCGGCGCTTGACACAGGAGCCGGATGAAGCATTCTCCTCGAGATAGGAATCAAAGGCTCGCTTCTTCTGACCAAACACAGAACCCGCCGTAGAGGCGCTGGCAGGAGTAAGAATTGCAGAGTTTGAGTAGGAACTTGGTCCTGCATCGAGAGTGGGTAAGCGTAATTTGACTCCGTAGATAGGAACGAAGCTGGATGCCCAAATAATCACTAGCTCATTGACTCACCTTCGACACCTTCTGGCCGACGTTGCTGCATGACACCGTTGCGAATGTATAGACAGTCAACCGCGGGAAGTGTTGTGGCTTTCCTTCTACAATTTGGAAAGGTCTTTGCGTAATCTGAGTCTGTGTATTAAGACTGAGAGGGGTGGCTGCAACATCTTATTCTCTGTAGCTGGAAAGGAATAAAGGTGGAACATTAAAGCGAGCGAGAACTGCTTAGTCAGGAACAGGGGTGTGAGATGCCAGCAGAAGGGGTGCGAATATGCTGATAGGGATAATGTTGTGCTCTTTGCAATACTGCTCAAACTCCGCTGATATCTGGCTCTCATGGCCATCAAGTACAAAAGGCACAGGTGTCGTTAGATCTTCCGCAGTACTCAAACCGTACATAAAGGTGTCCTGCGCAGCCAAATACAAAAGTTCATCGATGTTCCAGCACCGCAAAGGATCGCAGTTGCCTGTATGACGGGCTTCTGAGTAATCATATAACGTCAGAGACAAATTGCCCGCGTAGCTTAAGCTGGTTTGATAACCATTTTGTAGAAAAAATATCATCAAACGATCGTTTGCCGGATATATCCACTTTGTAATGTGCGACAAGCAAGTTGACAAGAAGGGAGACTTGCCTTTAGCGGGTATTCCCATTTTTGCTAAATTTGGAGTTCGTATGTCCGAAGACCACTGGATTCGTGTATCACTCGCGTTTGTATATCGAAGATTTCTATCGTGTGCCGCAAAGTCAAGACAACAATCGTTGTGGGTAAAGCCGTGAATATCAGGGACCAGCATGAAACATGTGTTGCTCAGTCTGTCCAGGTTGGCTGGGAACCGCTTGCTAAACTCTTCGTTTGTGCAGTAAGAACGATGATCATGCAGGCCAAAGCCGACCTTTTGTGGCTACCAAGAGCGGTCTTCAAATCTACAGGTTGCAAACGATATGCTTTACAGCAAAACCTACTCCCTTCATCCTTCGATTTTTCAATACCTACATCCGCTACTCCGCTAGAAGCCGCAGCTGTTAAACGGCCGCTGACTCCAAATCCCAACCCAAAGCGAGCTGCCGCCTTCAGCCTCAAGAAAACTCAAAATGTTCTTGCCCTCTTTATACAAATAAGTGGTGAATCCTCGAGACGACGGTGCAGGACCTGCCGACAAGGACACGGTCTATGGGCAGAATGTGTCGTGACTGATCACCCTGACGTGGACCGCACAACCCAAGGAGCTTGTGCCAATTGCTATTATAATGGTCTTGGTTCAAAATGCTCTTTTAGAGAGAGTAGGTACTAGTAAATACATCCATAATAGTCTGATCAGACAGCTAATTACCGAGTTGCATTAATTAGATTATAGTGTACGAGTACGAGGAAACCGAAACCGAAATTCACAACCATCAATAACTCTACCAATCCAGTTCCCTCCTGACATAGTCAACTCGATCGCGTCAGAAGGTAGTAATCTGAGCATTAAGAAAAGCCTCCTGCTATCTCAACTACATCGGCTGGATAGACAAATTTATTTATGTCAACTTAGACGACTTGGACCACCAGACGGTTTTGAGGAATGGTTGAAAAGAGTCCAGCCAGAATATGGTTTCATCGCTGATCTCGATACAGATGAGATCAGCGCAACCATTGCTGAGTTGAACCTTGAAATAGATAATTTCGCAAAGCGGCTAAGCTCAGTCTTAACTCTCGTGGACTACTACTCCTCGGCGCCTAAATCAATAGTTGCCATAGCTGAAGGAGCTTCTGACAGATCTGTTGATGAATCAAATGTATATTAACGTACGATGGCATGGTCAGGCTATGAAGTATAATATTGCAAACACCCTTATGAATTATGGACTGTTCTCCTCCATACGTGTTTTCGAATTCGTCGCTCTCTTGCCCGATCAACCACAAGATTTTGACGTGCTTCTTGTGAACCAAACTGTTGCGAATGACTATACCGCGTCGGTACAGGATTTTCGCCCATAATACGTTGATCTTGACTCTGATCATATCTGTGTCCATGAAGTAAGCGTAAAGAGCTAGGCGTGATGTTGGTTTGTTCAGACCACCTTAGATGATCCCTTTCATACCTGGTTGCCATTTCCACATCCTGCTGACATTCAACAGCGGTCAAACTATCAATGTGATCCTGACTCTGATCGTTTCGCACACTTTCCTGACGGCCGGTTGTCTCTGGAATAGCCTGCCACCATGAAATCCACCTTTGTTCCTCATGAGTTTGGTCGGCTTGTAAGAATGCGCTGATTGTTGTCTCAGATCGCACCTCTAGTTCACAGACTCCAGCAGCGAAATCTTCTGGAATCCTATTTTCAAGGAAATCTTCCCTTCGAGGTTCACTCGCAAGCCAAATACCATCCCAAGACGTTGCTCTTGATAGCTGCACGTAAGCGCTCATGAAATCACATTTTGCCCAGTCCGAATCTTGTCTCCTCTGTCGACCTCGAAGCTGGGCCAAGACCTTCTCCGTCGTCATCCCTTGGCCTTTCATGTCTGTCATTGCAAAGGCTGGTGCAATCATGCAGCCTGTTCTGCTCACTTGCTTAGTAGTCAACTTAAGGCCTGTGTCCAACTGTACTGTTGATGGCGTAATAGCAACCATTCCAGGAGGGAGTCCGGGGATTTCCAAATGATCAAATGCTGGTGACTGGACGATGACTGCTCGCGGTGGCCCAAGATAAAGTGTGACGCCGCTCCTAATATAGTATCCCGGAAACCTAGGATCAGGGACAGCATAAACTGCCTCAACTTCCGCACCATTTACTAGCTTTAAATAGCTATGAGTATTATGCGTAAGTATCATTGGCATCCCTCTTCCGATTGGTAATAAGCTGGGAATCTTTATTTGTGAGGAGTCTCCCTGTTGGAAAATGCGGAGAATCTCACTGTCCGACACATCATCTATTCCATCTGCCCAGTTATGGGATGATAGAAACAGAGAAATATGTCTATCATTGCTTGCACCCCATTCAAGAGCAGAGGCTAAGTTCTGATCCCATCTCTGCTGGTTGATAGGTGTAAGCATCTTTCCATCTCGTGAACCAAGGACCCAAGGCACTTCTCTGTGAGCGCGAGTGCAGAGTTGTTCATGATCAGCCTCTGTCTGCTCCCCCTTGCGGAAACGGTCAAGGATCCCTCGTAATTTTGGGCAGCTGCTTGCTCGGACTTGTTCCTTCAACATGACGACTTTGTGGCAATCATTGAACAGGTGGAAACCGCGTATTTGTCGTGTTCTGGCTCTCACCTGCTCCTTGCGCATAAGTTGCGGTGGTTGGAGCAAGACTGAGCGGTCCTGCACAGGCGGGAACTGAAAGAAATCTCCGGAAAAAATGATGATTGGAATTCCACCAAATGCTTCCTCACTTGATCGGAGTTGTTGAAGCCGAGTATCAACATCAGCAAGTGTCGCTGCACCAAGCATTAGACCTCTGGATTGGCGTATGATGGCATAGACTTCGTAGTCCTCTAAGTCGTACGCATTGTTCCCTCGCAGGGGGCGCTTGCATTTGAATGTCGAAAGAACGAATACTGGGTTATGGGGCTGGCGTTTGAGCATTGCAATAAGCTCCTTGCGATAGCGCTCATGGATACCTTGCCCGCGAAGGAACCATTCCGGCCCAGAGAAGAAGAGCAACGCATTTAGCATGCCGGTAATGAGACCACTCAGCCTAGGAAAGCAGGGCCTGCAGTACAGGTGTTTCGAGTAGGCAGCGGTGAGTATAGCCGATGCCATGGTGAAAGCAGCTATAATCAAGACTAGTAGTGGAGCCCTTGCTAAGCACATCAGGCACAAATGAGGCACCGGATATGTTATATGTAAGGAGAGCCATAATGAGTATGTGGCGATCATTTAGGATATGGAAACAGGTAATTTACCAGGCATGGAGACGGCTTCGTTTTATATGTACTCTATAACGACCTTCTTAAATAGTTTCTAATAGACTGATTCAAAGATCACCATGGGGCAAAGGACATGGCGACCGGTCAGTCCGGTTCGTCCAGAAGAACGCGACAAGTCGCCGAACGATTGGGTCACAGCGCACGAACGCGCCTTCCAAGGGGTGCATCCTTCGGACCGCGGCATTATGTTGTATGTTCCAAAGTGGTGACAGGGTTCGCATCCCGAAAAAGACCTCTTGGCACATCGCGGTGGTGTGGTACTGTATGGGGTACCGCGTATTTGTCATATCATCCACCCATCGTGGTGGGGCGAGGCTGTGAGTTCAGGAGAGGGGTCTCGGACCTGCGCGTATGGATCAGGCAGTAGGGCGGGTACGTAGCAAGCACGACAACTCATCGACCAGAGCCACATGGGGCCACAGTGAAGCGCTAGTAAACCCGGCCACCGTACGGAGCATTCTCCAGATACTCAAACATCTGAAAAAGGTTTGAAATTTGAAATATACCGAGAGACATTCAGGGTGCTGTGCTGCTTTTACGCGTCCGCCTGCAGAACATCATTATGTTTGTGATAACAGTGCTGCTCCCTTGGGAATCATCTGGTACTGAGTGTAACTCAACAATGTTCATGATGGTGCCAGCGTCCTCTTCTCCCAGGAAAAAAGCGGTGGAATCGAGCAGTTTATGAAACACGATAGTATTGCCGCTGAGGCAGATTGGATAAAGAGGTGAATCAGCATGATTGCAATGTTCGCCATGTTAGCCTACCCTGTAGTTAGTTATCCCCACAGAAAGAATGGGCGCCTTGAATTCTGACTAAGATTACACCGCCATCTGCATTTTTTGTCCACTCGCCCCAGCTAACTATGGCGACTACGCCTGGACCCCAAATCTTATCCATTAACCAGCTGTCTGAGAGTGCAATGGCTGCCAATTCCGGGCCCCGAAGTGGTTGGTTGGGAGAAGCCCAAAGGTTTTGACTAGGTACGAGATCCTCTCTGTAATGACTGATTCTATTACGTTGCTAAGCGTCGCTAGCAAAGATATTGGCCTCTAGGCTTTTGCCATAGTGTAGTCGTCCTTGCCCGGTTTCTTGAGCGGTATGATCTTCGCGTGCCTCTACTGGTCGGGCATCTCCCCTTCTGCACGCACAAGGCTGGTACCTCGGTCCGTTCACTTCTCATTGCTCTCCGGTGTATTTCCCGCTGACTTTGTTTTCCCAGCTGATGTGACCCTCTTGAAGCATAGGTCGGAATCTAATCATCGCAACACCCTAGTCGCTGTCCCAACCGCTGATGAGTCCATGCGGGACGTCCACCGTGTGCTGAAGCGATGTCTGCGAGTCTGACGGACCAGTGTTTTGCAGAGGCTCATTCCGACATCCTGAATTCTTCTCACGAATAGAGAGGCCCCAAATCTGTCGAATAGGCAAGATTACTTCGACGGGAACACATGAGAAGTACGCAACCTGCACTATTAGCTTTTTTCCCCCCGTAGATCACACAGCATACTTACCAGTGAGAACCAGCGGTGATGGTTGATGCGCAATGTGAACCACACAATCAGGAGAATCAGGAGAATCAGGAGGTGCAGGACGTTAGCCACCAGCGTTCCGACAAGGCAGCCTCGAAGAGCCCGGAGATCCACAGGCGATGCCTCAATTTCTTGTCGACACTGCTTCCAAAGTGCAAAACACTCCCATGCGGACCACATCCGACAGCCGAAAATCGTGAGCAAGACAAGGACCTTCGCCCCAACTGGACTCAGTCGGCTTAGTGGGACACTTCCAACAAGGAGGCCAAGAACTACTTTGTCACACGTAATTGCAGCGATCTTGCATTTCGGCCCTGTATCGGCCCATATACGGGTCCACCAAAACCGCTGACAAAATCAGTTCAAATTTCAAATCTCTGGTGAAGCGACATACCTCGCCCGATAGAGTAAAGTAGAGTCCGAAGTGTATGACGTATAAGTCGAGGCCCGGTTTGACGTATCTCGGTGCAAGAAGGAGAAGCACAACACTAGGAATGACTGCCGCTATACACCCGAACACAAAAAGATAGAGGAAGGCGCGGGAATCTTGCAGCAAGGGCGATCTCTGGCCTGAGACTTTGCGTTTCTTGCGCCTTGTGAGTAGCACGGCAAGGATGTGGAGTGCTGTCAAGAGATGAGCCAACGCAAATACAAGAATATAGGAGATACGCCATCTTATGGAGCCTTCCTGCAATGTGATGTTGTTCATTTTGAGCTGTTGTTTTTGCTGGCTGGAACGGCTGCGTTCAAATGGTGTGATGCGGGTAAGTTGAAAGGCAGAGTGGGGTGGTGTTTCGCTGAGAAGGTAGGAAAGACAGCATTTACATCAATATTGCAGAGCGAGAAGGTGGTCCGGTTAATAAGCATTGAGACGCAGTCCTCAACCAGGGGTGCATAAGCAACTGGTTCAAGGCTATGCTTTGTAAGGAGGCCCTGCCCTGCAAGAATCCAAATGAGGGAGGTAGGGGTTTGACGATCCCATGCTCAAGGTTGTATTCTCAGAATAAACGTGGCCCGGGGGGAAGGTGTGCCAGGACAGTTGGGCCCAGTTACCCGGCGTTTGTCACTTTCTTTTCGCTTCTCTGCTTGGTCTCAGCTTTTCCTGTCCTCCTTATCTGTCACTCTCCCTTTCTGCACCCTTGACCCATCACATATTCAAAGTTGCACCTGCCTGGTGGTTGCGCACTGAGGCCTATCCAGCCCCTTTCATCACCTAATTTTTCACACCTACAACAATAGAACGCGAACACACGGCAACTACATCTACGCTCTTTATCGATGAAGACTGTCCGTAGCTAATAGGTATTCAATTGGGTATTGAGAATAGAAGGTCCTCCATGGAAACCCACTTTCGAGAGACGGACCTTGGGTTATGGTGATGATGGCTTGGTCTGCCGAGCCTCTCAAGCCTAATATTGATTCCATACCCTGTAAGTATCCAAATAGGGATACAAGGTTGTATTCTTGGAACAGAGCCCGGGGGGAGGGTGTAGGGAGAATGAGGACAGTTGGGTACTAATCCCTGGCCTCCTGTCACTTCCTTTTCTGCTTCTCTGCTTTGTCTCAGCTTCGCCTCTCCTACTTATCCGTCACTCTATCTGCCCCCTTGACCCATCATGTTGTACTTGCTCAGTGATTACGCAGTAAGCCCTATCTAGCCTTATCTATCATCTTCTTTCTCATAGCTACAACAAGATGCCTTATATGGAAGACGAAAAGGCGGCGGTTCCTGATCTAGAAACCACATCTACATTCTTTATCGATGAAGACTGTGTTAGTAAGTAGCTGATACTCCTTTTAGTACTGTGTATTGAGAATATCAGGACCTGTGTGGCAACAACTTCCGAGAGACGGACCTTGGTTTGCGGTGGTGATAGCTTGGTCTAGCCAGCCTGTCAATCCCTGCTGTTGATTCCATTACTGTGGAGAATCAAGAGCGAGATGGGAGATGCCATCAGTAGAGATGGGTTTCAAAATCCATTCTACCACCACAACACCAGCTGGACGCCACCTTGTTTTCCTTGTCGTGGGCACACGTGAGAATCCAGAGGAATCACACAGGCTACCTTAGTCATAAGTCCGATATGTGTGGACGATTCGAAAGCGTGGCTTTCGCCTTCATAAACTCGTTTCCGCCTCTCTAGGCAGCAGTCGTCGAAGTGACGCGTCATGCAACTCTCACTCTCG
This sequence comes from Diaporthe sp. PMI_573, assembly GCA_021399435.1. Taxonomy (NCBI): domain Eukaryota; kingdom Fungi; phylum Ascomycota; class Sordariomycetes; order Diaporthales; family Diaporthaceae; genus Diaporthe; species Diaporthe sp. PMI_573. The sequence goes on along the minus strand of JAJTUP010000095.1, from coordinate 157,468 downwards.
AATTGCCGATTACAAAGGACCAGTACTATGCTGTCTTCCCTGATATTCTGTCTGATCGTGCGGGAGAGTTCTATCTCCACCATATAGGACCAGAAAAGAGGTGGGACGAGATATACAACCTGCTGGATACCTACTTTAATACGAATATCAACCACAATATCTACTGGGCAGACTGGACAACACTTTCTTTTGTACGACTAAGGAGAGACCACCCAGAGAAGACAATGATTGAGACCCTGGAGACTCTTCTAGACCGACTTCAACTCGTACAACGAGCGCTTGGAGATGGATACCAAGGAGAACTACCTCTCCGTACGACGGTGACCAGAGCATGCCGAGGCGTACATGAGTTAGAGGCTGCCCTCGTGCAGCAGAAGCCGACGTACGAGGCCCTCTTCTCAGACCTACGCGCATCTCTGCAGGTTGCCCTAGACAGAAACCCTCCGAGGCAATTTGTGTACGAGCAAGGTGCCGGAATCCACTTCACAGACAGGAGGTATACGTCAAACTTCAAGAATCGCCAGAGACAGCCGTACAATAAAGGGAGACTTTCTAAGCAGATTGTCCCATATCGTACAGCTAACCTAGCATCAGTATTTTCGAGAGCCTCCGTCCAAAATACAGGACCATTCCGAGTGGGCCAGGAAAACTTAACACCAAAATTTGGTGTGCGCGCGCATTGACGGGCCACTACTGTAGCGCGAATTTGGAACGTTCGATAGTAGTGCCTGCTAAGCAATATAATAATCTGTGGTCCACCCTTCTTTGAAAGATCGCTGCGCCCCAGCTTGAGCACCTCTGCAACGATACGATTGTTGTTCAATACCTATGACTAAGTGTAAACACCTCTCTTCCCCCTCCTCAGCGCGATCCTTCTAACCCTCAGCAGATCTCTTCCTCAAAGCCCACAAACGGTGGCCTTCTCGGCCAGCATATGAACCACTATATGCACCCGAGTCCAGCCTAAGCCCTGACATAGGGCTTGATTGCCCCCGAGAAAAGACTTCCAGGAGGCAACGCCCAGTCTTGAGCAATAGCACTCACTTCACCTGTCTCTTTTGTCCATCATGCCTAGCATCTGAAGACATCATTTCTAATATATACCGTACCATATGTGTTATGTTCGGGACATATCGGATATGAGCAAGCGTCGATGTGACGTCAAAACAACGCACAAGGACTTCTGACAAGTACTTAATGTTATTGTTTTGCGCAAGAGACGTACTCTACTATGGTAGCATCTTATTCATGGTTAGAATAAAGTACCAACCAGTGAAGAAAATGGTACTGCAATAGTACTGTATACAACGTGGTATGGTATCAGCCACCAGCCTCTCAACCCCAACTGTTTGTGCACAGCACATACGTTGCGTCAGACCCCAACCGGCAAGCCAAATCAAGGATCACCTAGAGCTAGCCATGGTGGAACTCATGTCCCGTCTACAGTACAGTAAACATTGTGATTACCCAGGGTGTAAAGCCGAGAGGATGGGACTAATGTTTGAAACCCTGGTCTTTTTCTGTTGTAGTGGGCCTTCCGATTTGTACCCTCCATGTAGACTCCGCCTATGCCGCCTGCTGAAAGACTTGCACTTCAACCTAGTTATGTGAAGGTATTTATTGAACTAGAGCTCAAACCTATATGTTCCCTATAGACTTGATCAGGCTAGCGATCAATTCAATTCAATCAATTTGGCCCCCCGATTGAATTGAATTGAGGGTCAATGATCCACTTCGCCATTGAATTGATCAATTCAGACCCTAAATTGAATTGATTGACGTTGAATTGACGAAATTGACGCTATTTATAGCACCCCTGTCTCTCAATCAGAATCCGCGCTGGCCCCCTTAACAAACTCCATACCTGCTGGCTGGTTATCGAATACACTATGTCCAGCCTCCTCAGACATATCAATAAGACTATCTTCGGCCTTAATCAACCCATTCCTTACCCAGGACCTCAACGTTTGCGTAATACCGATTGTGCTGGCTTCCATTCGAGTCCTAAGGGGAGAGACCATCTGGCCAGCTGTTGGAAGCGCTGGACAGTGCTGCGGTGAGCGTGTCCAACTAATCGACGACCGTCCTTGTTACAGAGCGGGGATTCATAGCTAAGTTCGGCGAAATTTTGCAGCGCGAATACAAGGAGTCTTCTATACGCCATAGAAAACACGTCTTCGCCCAAATGATCACGCGCATTATCAGGTGTAAGAAGCCTTATCCGCTTGCAGGGGGTGCTCGTGACCCCTTGGCACCCCGTCGCCCTGCTTCTCATCGGCCTCTTTCTTCTGATCACAAGCTGCGGGCCTAGGTACTTTCCCGCCTGCCGTGCCGGAATCATGCCTGCGTTGAATGATGCTAATAGCTCACTCATACACTCAAGAAAAAGCTGAGAAACGCGGGCAAGCTCGGCTATGTAACTCGCGAATTTGACAGGCGCTGGGATATCTTTTGAAGAGATCGCTTCTTTCCCGTCATGAGCAGCCGTTGAACTTCATCTGTTTCTCGGGAGAGGGGGGCAGGTGGGGCTTCTTTTGGGCGACCAGACAGCATTGGCTTGTGCTGTGAAGGATTCAGGAAGGTTAGTCATGGTGACCCGCCTGCGTGGAAAGCATAAATAGCAAGTAATGTCTTCTTCTGGTTCCAGATCACTCAACAGATCAATTTCCATTTTCTTATCTCAGCTGCTTGAATCCCTTGTTCTAAATCGCCCAAGATGCCTAGAGGCGCCTATGATGTATCTGCCACCAACAACCCCCGCCCAAGGCCCAATCCAGAGAGAACGGGCTTCATGGAGGGAAAGCATGCCCAGTCGCTCCAATCTGTCGCTCCCGCTACCAACGACCATCTTACCGCCTTGAGCTGCACCTCTTCCCAGAATTTTTGGAAACACACCATTGCTATGGCCCGCTTCTCCGCCTATATCCCCAAGACACCGATTAAAGTATAAAATACTCAAGCACCAATAATCATCCTAGCGAATCATTATCTGAATCGACAGTGGTTTGTCAACAGTAAACAGTCCCGCCTCATTTTCCCCAGCGGCATCCACATCGTCAAATGGAAAGGCTTATGCCCCGCCCGTACCGTCAGGAAGGAGATTGCTGTGTAGGATTCGAGACTGCTAGGAACACTTGCGCAGCTTGGGGTTAAAGCGTGCTTCCGATCCGGCCGAAATTCTAATATCTAAATTCTAATTTAGCCCCAGCACAATAGCTTATTATATAATTATAAAGATAGTAGAATTGAATAAATAGGCCCTCGAGACATAAATCTCTAATATTTTGTACATTCGTTTCTAATACGCACTCCTGTATCGGTCGCTCTCATTTCACTATGATGGACTTGGATTCGCTTTCTCCTTGGTTGGTCGGTGTAGTCAAAGCCCCTATTTCTTGTCTCGCCTTCCCAAACTCTCTCAATGATGGTCGATTACCCAAAGAGTACAATATTATGCAAAAAGAACGCCTGTTTCGAAATATCGGTTGCCATCCGCACATATTACGCCATCAAATTCTGGCTGATATTGATCACGCCACATATAAGAAGCTACAATCCGCGCTTGCAGGCAGCTTGAGGAGTGCAGATCCGCCAACTCTCCCAACCAGTGTTAAACTCCGTTGCCGGGGCGGGCGACAACGCGCTAAAGCAGCGGAGCGAGTGCTAGGGCCCGACTTCCAGTGGACAGTACGATTGTATTGTTGCCAGGTGCAAGAAGGTTACAGGCACTCTCATAGCATTTGGTAATAATATAACCGCTGACTTGATCTGATCACAGAACACAGTCGGTTTCATTCGACTTTCCGGAGTATTGCGAACTCCTATTCATTTGAAGCGCCATATACAGCCGGTGAGGTTTATCGTCAGATCCAGCTAAACCCGGATGCGGCAGAAACAGATCGAAAGGGATGGCTAAACCATATCAGCAAGTGCAAGGAAGACATTCTTACGAAATTCTTGCAGAATACAGACATAGTGCAGGCATTGAACAAACTACTCCGGTTTCCCGGTCTATGGGATGGTCTACAACTTGGCAACTTACATAAGCATAGAGCTTTGCACTGCGATGAGGAGATCATCCATTATCTCGGATTTGTTTACGAAACGTGGGATCTCATCACCTTAGGTGTCGATGCTTTCGCTAACGCTGTCGATGTGGATACTGTTCGTAGACTGGAAAAACTCTTTCCAACTCATCACGAGGACCTTGCCACGATCCGGGACTTGTTCCGTGCAAATGAAGTTTTCACAGATATTACTGACAAAGGAAAACGGATAAGTCTAGAGCAGAGCGTGTGCACAGTAAAGCGGCGTATTTCAAGCATCGAGACACTTCACAAGGATATGCTGTATTTTTCACCCGCAGTTAGGGCCATCTGGGAATTTGTCGCGCCAGATCGGTCCCGACGCAGAAACCAGCCGACATTGAGGAATGTGCTCAAAAGACATTTCCAACCAAGCGACGGACATATTTGCGAGACTGGAGATGAGTGCCACTATACAAACGATCATTTAGGCAAAGACGCGTTTTACATCGCGTACAAAAGACTCCTTGTATTCGCAATGCAGAACTTCGCGGAGCTTAGCTACGAATCCCCGCTCTGTGGCAAGGATGACCGTCGATTAGTGGGACAGGTTCAGCGCAGCGCTGTACAGCGATTTCAACAAAGAGCATATGATCTCGGATTTCGGACCCTCAAGCTAGAGGGACGAGATAGAGTTCAGGCAGATCTAGATCAAGCCGTCACGAACGACAATACTCAGCATGATGTAAACTGCCCAGTATGGAGGGCAGGTAAGCCTTATTTGAGCGCATACATAGCTCTGCAGTCTGAAGAGGTGGAGAACCAGATTGAACACCCTTCTGTCCCAGCAGATACTCTGTCGTACATTTTGGTGATGGCTAATATTATCGGGCACTTTTTGAAATTATCAGAATCAGATCCAGCCGAAGAAAACTGCGAAAATTTTGTTTATGGTTCTAATCGATCCATCGAATATACATGGGGTAGAGAGGATATGAATATAGGATATCCTGTGGGCATTGACCAAAGGTCAGAGAGTGATTATTCTACGATCTGTGTGTCAGAGACTGCGGATAGTGAAATATACAATCAAGCCCAACAAAAGCCTCTTAGTTTCAACGTTGATCAATCTGCTAAGCCTGCAGCGTTTGATCCACGTTCATCGTTCTTGCCGTTGATTCTAGAGAAACGGCTGCGGCGACATGGCGGCGTATTTGAACCGCCACCGCCGGAGATCGAAAAAGCCCCGAGGGAAGACAGGCAGGATATTCAGTACAAGATAACTGCAACGGACAGCCCATTAGCAGTAAGTATTTCTTTGAAATTTCTTATCCTATCAAATATCGCTTACAATCATAGCCACCACCATTTCAGACCGAAATGCGCCTATCCATTCCACCAAAAGTAGTTATACCGCCGATACGAGATATGCGGCTATCAAGGACTTGAGACCGATTTTGGTGTAATGAGGATCAGGGGTTCCAATCGTCCCCAAATCCACCCTCCGTAACAAAATGGCATTCAGTTTGCGCACGTAAGCCGAGCGGTGGGACCGTGAGTTGAGCATCGCATGTGGTGGTCCATCCTTCCAGGGCTCTATTGTGGCTGAGACGGACGTCCATGAGTGCAGTGGACCCCTGGCTTCGAAAAAAAAAAGGTGCGGCATGGGAAATGGACAGTAGAGGAAAAGGCTTAAGAGATAAATAGCTTTCAGGCGGACTGGATTTGACTTAATCTGCGCTTTGGGTTGGGACGTAATGTATCACATTAGCGGAGAAAACGGGGGCCACGGTTTGGCATCATGCACTTTGGCGACTGCAAAACAACAACTTGGCAATACATCTCAGATCATAATGGAATTGATACCAGACTGGGGCTCTCAGCAACTCCGTAACTATGATCTGGCTGGTATGAATGTGACTGTAATGGCAGGGTTTGTATCTCTTAACTCCACGACTTGGGATTCGCAACCCAGATAACATGCCCTTCATCGTCTCTCAGGCTGTAAATTCTTCTCGGAAATCAGCCAGATAGCCCATTCCAAAGCTATAAAATCAAGTTGCTGCTGAACATGTACATGCAGGCAATTCTGGGCTCTTGTTAAGAAGATGGTTTCAGTTACGTGATACCTAAGGTACAATATATCAACACAATGTAACAGTTGTACCTGCTAACATGTCTTAGCACCATCCTGAAAATTTCGCCACGCGCGGTCGACGCGTCCGACGCGTTGGGTCACGGAGTTCCTGACTGGGTTCTCCGCACTAATAGTGAGACTGTTAGTCTGCGTCCCTCGCACTGAACTACTGGTCAGTCTGGTTGAGTTACACTGGACTACCAGTGTGGTCCGAGAGGCCTGCACTGAACCATCGGTGTAGTCCGAGAGACGTCACACTGAACCAATAGTGCATGGACTATTAGTCTGGACTACAGTGTGCACTAATAGTGCTCTTAATGGTCCGCACTATTAGGAGCCCTGAGGGGAATTGCAAAGGTGGAAGGGGAATTGCGAAAGAGAGCAAGTACACCGGGCCACCGGCCACAGATAATCCGACGGGTGTCCGAGGTTGAGCCGGCGGCTCCTCGTTCCATCCGCAATGCATTCACGCTAAATCTCGCAGACGCCGTACACGAGCAACTAATTACAAGCGGTAAATTTACTGACGATCAAATAGCCAAAGTAACTCGATCTAGCAAACATACAATTTGAAGGATCCGATCAAACCTCCGCTGCTTCGGCACCACGAAAGCCCCTCCAAATGCGGTTGGCGGACCTAAGAGTATCACCCCTCCGGCTTGAAACCCTCGTAACAACCTCGAGCATTGGCCGTGCCTTAATATCTACGGGTTGGACCAAGAAAATACAGTAAATAAGGCGATAACTGTCTGCAAATCTACAAAATGATGAAGTCAAGAGGAGTCCAAAAGGCCGAAAAGCGTCAAGGTCCCTGGGACATTTTGGGCCGAATACGTTGGAACCTAATCCCCTTTAATGTATAGGCATATCTTACATATTTACAGGTTTAAAAGTACACTAGTTAATTAATAAATCATACATTTTGATAACCAAGAGGAGCCACTTCAGGTACTGGCCCCTCAATTTGTTCTCCAATATATCTATTAGGGACCAATCGTACTCAAGAAAAAGGAGCAACTGTATAAGAGACGGACTTGTCGGGAGGAATCGTTCATTCAATCAGTTCTTTGCGACGGGGAGGAGGCGCGTGGCGTTTCCCCGGGGCACGGCCCACCACGCGCGGAGAAATAACCGACCTGGCGGAATCCGTGATCGTTGCTGACCCCGACGCGTCAACGACAAAGCAACCGCGCCGCACAAAGACACTTACCCCCAAAGCCCAAGAAACCTCTAATCGGATAAGACAGCTTCTGGAACAACAAAAAGGCTAGGAACCAAGATCACGCGAACCACCTCGATCAGCAGAAATGATGGCCAGGACGAAGGCGAAGAGGGCCTTTATCCACCAAACCATCCTCCTTCTCGTCGTTCTCATCTTCGCCCCCTGGTTCGGAATCACACGCTACTCCTAGCTGCTCGAGATACCTCCGCGGTCGAGCAGGCGAAAGAAGCAAATTGGAGTGGCCTTCGGCGTCAATATCAGATTCAATAATTCTTCCATGTCACCCACATTTATCCCGTCCCGTTCTAGATATGCGCCATGACCGTCGGCTAATCCAGTGGTTAGCCTGCACAACAACGACGATCATGGCCAGGGATACCTTCTCCAGGCTCATCAGGAACTGCAGAGACGCCCAGTTGAGATATCGAGGGAGTCAGGGAGACAGTCTTCCCCGCACGGCGCGGTGAACGATGGTCGCGCTATATAGCCACCTGCCTTGCCTTCGCCTCAGCCTTGGAGGCGTTATCTTGTAAGTCTTTCCCCCCCTTATGACGCAGTCTCGGAAGACTGCCTTCTTCGGCTGGCTCACTCAATACCACAACGGTGCAGGGATGTTATTGCAGCCGGTGAGAAAAGTATCAGGTACTAAAAGTTATATGGAATATTAGCCTATATGGATGTATTAGTACTATAGCAGAAAACTGGGGCTTGTACTAGGCCAACATTTGAAATCCCCTGCGGAGGTGTAATGCTTAGGGGGAATTGCGGGTCCTGTAGGTTGTCTGATTGGGTTAGAGGCGTTTAAACAAGCGCTAGGGGGAAAAGTGGTGTGATTCCACGGCAAAATGGGCCGGTTTTTGCAGCAGAGTCCAGTAACTCTAGTCGACAAAGGGCCTAGAGTTCAGCCATTTACCCAATCTTGTGGCCTGTGACCAGTTAAAACAGATCCTATTACTGCCGCAGTCCGAACCAGCAACGACAACGTGCCCAGTCCACAAGCAGGCGCCGCACCTTGGCTCACTCTGGATTCAATCTGTCTATTCTCCTCCATCTTGTGGTCTGCAGCTAGACCGCCCAGGCTTGCCATAATTACTTTGGAGCAGACCGAGTAGTGACGATCACTTCCTGTTGCGGAACCCTGTCTCCCGATCTTAGAGACTATCAACTTATATAGCAGTAAAGAGCCTTACGCAGTGTCTCTCCCACCATACCCAACTATCCTTAGTTGACAGCCCCTACCCTTTTAGACTCTACCTGGCCTCGTTCCTCATTGAAGCATTGTACGATCCATTGTGACTATATCTGCCGCTATCTAACTCTTTCATCTATTGCCATTCTGCCACAGTCCAACTCGCAAGGGATACTTAGCTAACAATATGGCGTCCAACCCACCGAGACATGTTGACCTCTTTACAAACCCAAATGGCCAGGTACGAACGATTCTACAATGCCATCCTCGTCCTATATGGCCTACTAACCTCGTGTAGACCGTCAACACGGCCGCGCTTGACTTGAGCCTGACCGGCGGGACTTCAGGCCAGGCGTTATCATCTCTATGGGATGACTCAGCGATGGATACCGCCGGCCCTGTGTCGCTGTCCGCGACACAGACAACCCTGTCTCTGGGGTCATTCTCGCAGGCCGCCGCTAACACTCCGCTGATGGACATGTCGCCCAACCCTTCAACCCCATCTCGCCCGTCAGTTCTGGGTCAGTCAAGACAGATCTCAACACCCCGCCGGCCTAGGGCTAGGGATAGGCACGGGAGAAAACGCTTAAGGCTGAGCACCGATTCTACCCCCTTTAATTCTGTCGACTACTGGATTCAGTTCGACAACGATAACCCTCTGTCTGACGTACCGGAGGTTGGCGACCCGTCTAAACCCGAAGACGCGAAAGAAGAAACCCTGTCCGCGCAGCAATGAGCGTTTACTCATCGGGGCAGCTGCTGCAGGTTGTCAGCTCTACCCTTACGAGTGGCCGTGGCATTCGCTAACCCCAGATTGAGGCGGGCAGGAAAATAGATGAGATGAGGAAGAGCTAAGGTCGCTGAAAGCAGGCCGACAACGGGGTGTTCTCGCGTTCCGAGCCTGTAGGTGGCGCACACAAAGCAGAGCGACACCAGAAGTGTCCCTCAAGAGGGCAATTTCCTGATAGGAATTTACAACGCAAATCATTACATACTTCACTTCCTATAGCACCAAATCTTGACGATATGCCCTTTTTGAGCCCCAGACTGAAACAGCTACCCGAGCTCGACTTCAGCGGACAGACTGCCGTAGTGACCGGGACGACCAATGGACTAGGACTGGGAGTCAGTGAAGAGCTTCTGCGCCGCCATGTTGGCACTTCATGAGTTCTTATTTCATTAACCTCTGTAAGACAAAAGTAGTACTTGTGAAAGACAGTATCTTCGTCTCAAACGTATAATCCCCTATCCTCAGAAGCATCCTGAATTATATTTAGAGATTAGAGAGATGAGAGAGAACATTCAGCCATAGTGGCAAGCGACCAAATTTGCTTGCAGCCAAATAAGACAGTGTGGCTCTGTCCAAGAGGATCCGAAATCAACCAGCAGACCGTCGCGATAGTTATCCAGCTTGATGTCTCTTTGTTTCTGTTGAGGAAACGGATGTCTCAGAGGTCCCGAGTTCAAGTCTCGGTGGGACCGTTTTGCCACCCGCTTAACAAGGTCTTTTTGCCTTCTCTTTTACCTCCTTTTTGCTTTCATGCGTCCCCTTTCTATCCAGCCTATCCCTTCCAGCTTTCTTCGTGCGACCTTATAAGTCTTAATCTCAATTCCTTATGTTTCGTTTCCATCTGCTTCTCCTCCCTTTCCATGTTGTCTGCCGGCATTGGAACCGGCAAGGTTTCGCGTTGTTTTGCCAAAGAGGGATTAGTGGTCTTGAAAGTGAAAGGCTAACACGGATCCGGCATTTAATAAGTCTCATGAGCGCTCGCCAAACCAGATTATTCGACCGGCTTCAAATTCCGTAATCCGGTTTTGTTGTTCTGCGAGGCGTTTTACTATCTGTCGGTTAAAGCTCTTAATCATTTTTTGTGTCTGCACTCGGAACTGTTGTAGTAAGTAATGTTGTAATAGTTCGAGTTAAGGTGAGCACCTTCGAGCCAAAGCCCGGAATCGTCAACATGCGAGTGGCAGAACTGACACTAGGGAAGCCAAATATACCGTTCTCTGTCTTGTCTTTGGACTGATCAGAATCCTACTAAATTCTAAAAGTAACTTTCCTCTCGCCGAAACCGTGACAAGGTACGGTTGTGACTCGCTCTACTCCAATAGTTTTGAGAGGTTGAACGACTGGTGTAATGACCGTGTCAAGCCACCGGTCACCGTCTAAAAGCGCCATACCAATCAATGCTGAAAACAAATCAAGCCAATGGAGTTTACCACTCCAGAGCTCATCAGTGATCTGTCTCGTAAGGTCTTCGAGGCGCCCGTATCGTATTCCGTTCCGTAATGTCTTCGGGAGGTAGGGGTCTATAGCATCGAGACGTCTGCGGATTTTACCAAATCTTAAGTCCATATAGTTGTCCGGCAAATCGAAATGCTCAGTCTCTCGGTAGTGTTGTATGAGACGAAAAATTGTTGATGACTTTGATCTGAAGAAAAGGATTGTTAGGAATATTTATGCCCCCTTAGGCTACCATGGCCGGGATGCTACTTATGCCCGGATCAAAGCTATGTATTACTGGAAAGGGATGTATGCCGATGTTGAAGACGTGGCCAGTGGCTGCCCCAAATGCGCTAAATGGGATACGCGTGTCTATAACGGCGGTGTTATACCCGCGGTACCGGATCAACCTTTCTCAAAAATACACCTTGACGTCCAACACCTTCCCTCTGATCAGGGCTATGACAAACTCGTTGAGGCCCGTTGCGACCTCACGGGCTGGGTGGAAGCAATGCCGCTCCGCCTGGCAAATGCCAAGAATATCAAGAAGTTCTTCATCCAGCATATCCTCCTAAAATCGATATATTTCTTATCCTCACTTCAGAACTGAGTTTCAAAGTGATTGGATCTGCGCCAGTGACAATGAAACATCCTTATTGCAATGAAACCTGGCTTGCATAGTTAGGGCTCTCTAGGGATGCCAAGCGTAAAGTGGAGGATGCAGCTTGTTGATTCATGGTGAATGTCGCTCACCGATTGAGAACTTAAATCAGTCAAGCTTAATTGCTCTTTTGTACCTGTAGGTCTATTGGCCGGCGGTGTTAAAGACCATCTTGTTGTAAAAGCGGTTAACATAACAAATAAGTTTTGTAGCAAAATGGTCTGGACAGAAGGCTGTATGAAGGAAATGGAATGGTAAGTTAGGTTGGGACGTCCAGGAAGAAGTTCCGGAAGTAAGTCAGGCCGCTTTTCTCACTGACATAGGAGTTAGTTGCCCTAGAGGTGCTAGAGTTAATCTCAACGACCTCGTGGAGGCCGTTGGGGTGCCAGATAGTAGCCCAAGCGCGGTTGCTCAACATGCCGTCCTTGGTAGGAGCCAATTGCCAGCAGTGTACCATGATGCCGTTGGAAAGGTAGAGCCAGAAGCCTAGATGGCCACCGGGAATACCAAAGGTACCGCTCTGCCGCTCTAAAAACCCAAAGGACTGCCTCGTGTCGATCTCGACGTACGTGCCATTGATCATGATTTTGCCATCAACACGAAGTGTTGGATTGCCCTTGCGGTTGACGTTAGGTTACTACCTACTGCTGGAGGATCTTGCGGAGGGGGGATGTGGCTTACCCAGTACCAGGAATAACCTGGAATGAGTCGTCTGTAATCATCACCACTCTCCTTGTTGGCTGCAATGGTGACTCCCCCACTTCCGCCGACATACAGGTTCTTGCCGGTCGGAGTGAAATGCACATCGATGTTGACCCCCGCAAAATCGCAGTTGTAGTACATATCAGTGTAGTTGTCACTACCAGCTGGACTAGAGAAGTTCTGAATGGTCGATTGGAGGAAGACCTGCCCCTCGCGTCCCTCACCAGGGGCAATCGCAGTTCCGGAGACTGCTTCTTGCCCAAGGTTTTGAAGGTCGTTCAGGACGAAGATCCCAGTGGTTGAATCAAGACGGAAATTAGGGGCAACTGTGATGTGATATTTTCTTCCATCGCGGAGAGTCAACCACATTAAGAAGAAGTAACTGTTGTTAAATAATTGTTAGCGATTTTGAGATCGTGTGGACGAGAACGACGGACCTGTTCAGGTTTCCAGTGCCGGGTTCGAGCCAGGCCATTGTCTTGCGAACATCGTAACGGCCAACATTGGTCTGGGGCAACATGTGAGCTAGTGCGTGGCATCTGATCTACATTATGTACATACTCCATCATTCTCAATTGTGCTGATTGGAAACTCGGGCGGTGCGAAACTGGGAATCTCGATAGCAGAGACCGCCGCAAGCAAGGTGACCAAAGTAGTTGTGAAATGCATATTGAAGGATGGATTCTTTTGACGGTGTTCGGGGTTTTGTAGACGAACTAATGGCGGACGATGAGTTGCACTTGAACTTTCTTGCGCTCACCTAAGATGGCGACGGATCTTATACTTCAGTCAATGGTCTTCATTCCATACTCGTCTCACTGTCTGTTGCGTCACGCGTACACAGGGGTGTAAAGTTGGTCGCTGTAAATCGATTATATTCATGGCCGCGAACCGCGTATTCGTCTATTATCCCTCGTCCCACCGAGCACAGGTGTCTAATTTCCTGAATGGCCCTCGCGGCCATGCTAATCATACGTAGCCACCCGAGCTGCAGCGTCGTTGGAGTGCAAAGATAGTGCCTTGTGTGATTATGGACTCAGCCGCCTTAATCAAAGCGGGACAAGCCCCGCTCAACCGTATATCAGCTATACGACTATACGAGTATACGGGTAAACACGAGTTATAAAATGCCCTCTGCTGCCGTCTCGGCACCAAATAAGCGGGACTGGGATTAGTGCTAATGGCGTGCAGTGCGTCCAGGATTCTCCTTCCGTAAATGGCGACGGAAAGACTATCTGCCGAGATGGCAGCAGAGGGGATGCCATAATACTGAAGCTGTCGCACACTCTGGTCAACATGTCTGCATTTCTTCTTCTGGTAAACACGCCACTATGCTGCCACAGGGGTAGAGATCGGCTGGGTGTTTTCCCTTCCAATCACCGAGCGTCGTAAACGCTGTTTAATTGGGCGGTCTGGTTTTTCTCCACTCCAACTGCGGTTAGCGGATTGCCCAGGAATGCGAGAAGTCAGCTGTCATTGGCTTACCATTTGAGTGCCCTCCCTGAGCCCGACACTTGTCCGAGCAGCCTACAGCGTTCCACGCAAACCAAGCCTTTGCAAGTCATTTGCCAAATGAAAGTCGCAAAGCCCGACATTTCAGCAAGCCAAACAAGGGACATTTATATGCAAATGACTTGCAAACGAACCAAACAAATGGACGTTAACCTGGCGGCCCCACATGTGACTCTGTTTGCCCCACTGTATTGAGGATCGTGAGCCCATTTTTGTTGTTTTGCTCCGAAACCTATGTCGATCGTTAGCCCGATTTGGCCCCCCCCCGCATTCGGAGTCAAATCTGTCAGCTTTTCTGCAGTTGAGCTGTTTGTTGTAGCCGTCCTCTGATCTTAGGCTTCGTCGCGTCTCATCATCGAGTGTACCTGTACTGTAGGCATCATCATGGCTACAAACGCCCTTTCGCTGCTTGGCCAGCCTCGTCAGCCTTCCTCGCAATCCATCCAGAGCCAAATTGACACTCACGACGCGACAGCTCGCTTTGCTATTGGTTCCCTCAAAGACCTCCCACATATCACAGTCAAAGGCCGGCGCCATCAGTTTGTAGCCGCCAGATGGATGCCAGACCCCCAGCCGAAAAGTGATTGAGTCGGTACGCGATCTTCTTCAACCGTTTCTGTACCATACGAGGCTTCACGAAGGTAACAGTGCGGCGATTCACGATGTCTTCTCCTCGCTATGGGATTTGGAACAGCACCTACGCGTATGGCTTCAACGATTTGGTGGCAAAGAGACACATGCTGAAGAAGAAATTGTTGACGAGATCACAGCCTCCAGTACAGAGGTTATCCCCACAGCGGCAGCGGCCTCCCCATCATCATCATCACAGTCATCATCGTGGCCTAGATCGCGCCAGCGGCAGCAACAAGAGGAGGCTGAAGAGTCTGATACATCTACATCGCGGGGCACATCGTGGCGGCAGAAGCAACGGGAGGCTGAATATGGCTTTGAAGGCGCTCTCTTTCTCCAGGTCTCGGTCCAAGAGGCTTTATATTTGGTGGCCAAATACAAGAGGAGGTTGCGAAGCTGCCCGATTTACTTAGCGGCTACGATTCTTCATCCTCGTTATCGCACAGGTGGTATCAGGAAAGCGGCGCCGCTATTGTTGGATGAGGCCGAACAACAGTTCAAGAACTACTTACGGAAGTACTGGGTCTCTGATAAAGCAACAACTCCTCCTCCACAACAGTCACAGCCTCCCCAGCCTGTTGTTGCTAATCCTCAGCTATCAGTTATGGAGAAGCGAAGAACTGCGTTTATGGAGCCATCGCCATCGCCTGAACCAGAGGCACAACAACAGCCGTTGACGCCAGAAATGGAGTATAAGAATCATGTCGCGATGAGGATCCCTCGGCAGAGAGACAAAGCCGGGCGTGAGGTTCCTCTTAACCCTCTTTGCTGGTGGCGAGACCATCGTACAGAGTTCCCTATTCTGTCACAAATGGCCATAGACGTGCTATCTGTGCCTGCGATGTCATCAGAGTGCGAGCGGGCCTTTAGCCAAGGGAAGCTCACGATAACCTCACAGAGGCACAGAATGAAGGGGGCAACACTCGAAATGCTGCTTTGTTTAAAGGACTGGCTGAAGAAAGGGACTATGGCTGGGCCAGCGGCAGAGATGGCGATGATGACCAACCCAGAGGAGCTATCATACCTTCCTATTTAGGAAAGTTGTGGGGCCTTTCCAGTGGCAAATGGGCAAGTCAACCAAGTCAACAAGGCGAAAAAATTAGAGGCAAGTCCGCAAATGGGCTATATTAGCAAAGCAAATCAAGCGGGACTATCCCATTTGCTTTGTTTGGTTTGCGTGGAACGCTGGTACGACCCGTGTCTGGAAGCCAAGTTGAAAACGCTATAAAACCGTTTGGCAGCCTTCTTATTTCTTTAAAAGAATTTATATTATATATAAAAGGTTTAAATCGGTGGCAAGCGGCTCGTCAAATTCTATTGTCCCTTATGATTGGCTCCTGGCGATGGACCTGGATCAAAAAGTTTTAGATGATAGGGTTGCATTCAACCCACTGTGGCGACCAAAGGTCACGATTTAACGTTTGACCCCCGGGGGAGATATAGGCAGCCACAACAGCACTAGCCCAGCGGCGACGACGAGTATTTGAGCGATTCATGAACCTGAAGTACCGTTAGTATAGAAATTGCTGCAAGAAGGTACCTGGTGGGGATGGGACAAATGTAACGGTACGAAGGAATGAACCTGAGGCAAGGTGGCGATCAACTCAATTCAATCCACTATCGAGGGCATATTGAATTGAGTGGACGACCCACCGCATCACCTGTGTGGAGTTGATCAACCGAAGCTCCCTGTGGAGTTGAAGTGGGTGGAATTGACATCCGGTGGAACAAACGTCTGACAATCAATACATGATCAATCCTTTCTCGTTCTCCCCACAGGCCGTCTCGTCACTCTCGTGCTCTCGTTCTGCAGCTAACCATGCCTCCTCTTCTTCACTATAGCTCGTGTCCTCGCCCCTGGAGATTCAGAATTGACGAGCAAGAAGCTCTCGAGCTCGTCAACTAGTCCAGAACACAGCCAAGATCGGAGACACTGAGCCATCCCAATCATCGTGGCTTCCAGTCGACTCCGAATGGGGGCAACCATGCGCCCAGCGGCCGAAAATAGCCTCTCGCACTCAGCAGACATCGGTGGGATCGATAAGAAGTCAAGGGCCATTATCGATAGCCTCGGGAACTTCTTGCGCCTAGAATGCCAGTACTCATATGGGTCACTTACCTCGCTGTCAGCCTCTGAAGTACTCAGCAGCCAGCGCTCGTATTCGTCGCCTACCGAGCTAGCTGATGGCGATATCAAGGCTTTCCGCCTCTTATCTTCCTTAAACTGGCTGAACTTATTATGGAACGTCTTCCTCCTCTTCGCAACAGGCTCGCCGCTCATATGAGTAATTTCAAGTTTCGAGTAGCAGTCGTCCCACACCTGTTTAACCATCTTCTTCGCGTTTCGGACCCACTCCGGTCGAGTATCCCACTCACGCTCAACGACATTCCAACCAAACGCGGGGTGGAAGGCTAGGGCGGCGTAGTACATCGGAGTGTCGTCGAGCTTATCGTAATACTCGTTGAGCTTCTCCCAAGCCAGTTGAACATTTACTCGGAAGTGTTCTGGTTCGGCGTACTGGCCAATCTTCTCCTTTGCCTCTTCAAGTGCCGCAAGGGTTGGGGAAAACTTGTATGCGTCGCCGTGGGAGAGGCGGCGCTCGTCTGGGAGCCGATTGGTGACAAAACGGCGAGCTAATTGCAAGCATTGGTCATTGTTGTCCTCAGTGCAGCAGCTTTTTGCTCTCACTTGCAAACTTCTGCATGCATAGAACATCCTCAATAATACCAAAGACACCTTGAAGAACATCCGCAAACATGGGGACAATGCTATGGCTTCGTGGCCAAGTCAGCTCACAGACGATCATGCTGACTTCCAACGAGACATGGATGGTATATCTGCAGAGGTTAACGGCTATATCGGCACAGTGAACAAGCAACTTGAGACGGTGTCTAGCTGAAGTCGATGGTAAGTGTCTAGAGGCCCTAGTGGTGTCTCACTCATGGGTACTTGTATTGAAAGTAGTCTAACTCGTTGTCGTGCAGTACGAACACGTTCTCAAATCTCGAGACCAGGAGCGCCATATAAGAGATATGGAAGCAATGGAGCGTTTGGACAAGGTGGATGATGTTGAAGAACGGCTCACTGTCTGTTGTGCAATCAATTTTCGGTCCCCCGGCAGCAGCCTCTATATAATACTGGGGAGCAGCCGTCAAGCCGGCTTGCTAGGAAGGCCTCCCGTTAGGAAGGGTCCCTTGTGCAGCTGCTCTCAGCTGGAACAGGGGTTAGACGGTGCCAGTAGTATGCGCAGTTGACAGGCTGGGGCAGCTGTTTCAAATTCAGGAGCGACTAACAGGGTCACAGCGATTTTACCTGTATAAAAGATAGGTCTGCCCGTTCTGGCTACATCGTCCTTGATAGGTCAGGGTCGTGCGAAAAGCTAAACGAAACAAAGCTGTCTGATACTTGTGCAGGGGTGGAAACTTCTTGCCGTTACATCATCTGCCGATCAAGAAGCGCTTCAGCATTTTACCCCAGATTGTGAACAGTATCAACCTCACGATGGCTACAAGACGCGTTCGGTTTGATTTCCTCTGTTATCGTGTACGCGTCAAGTTCGATGTGTCCTACGATATACCTAACCGCATCGTCGGGGCAGGGGACGATTCAGACAAGGCGAAACCCGAGGAAAGGCAGTTGTGGGATGCAGCGATGGATATCATTATGGAAAAGAGCGAGGCGACTTGCCTCCGGCGTGCCAGTCCGGCTTCGTGTGCGTGCGGGTTACCAGCAGTGGCCACGGAATATCTACGACCGATGCCGTTCCTTGATGCTCCCGAAGCTCACGTTGTGGTCATCGTGGACCTGTTCTGCGGGGACCTGAAATGTCGGACCCGGACCCGCCAGCGAATGCTGCAAGTAATGTCGAGGAGCCGCTCTCCAGATGGTGGCCTTAGTGGCCCGGACCCAGGACTGTTCGCAGAGCTTATGTCCTGTAGAGTATGCAAGAAAAGGGAAGGGCTGAAGGAATGCGACGGCTGTCACGTCGCGGGGTACTGTGGGCAAGAGCACCAAGAGGAGGACTGGCCAAACCACAAAGCAGAGTGTACGCCATGGCCGACGTCGACATTCGATTCAAGGCGCTCTCTGGACGAGGCGGAGGAGGACACAGACACCAAAGTGACCTACAGCGCCGTGTTCAATGTCGCGGGACCCGGAGAGCCTCCACGATACAGGGAGATTAGTCGGGAGGAGGTTGTGACCCGTTTGTTGATGGGAGCAGCTGGAATGGAAGACCTAGAAGTCGAGATTAAGTGAAAATATACCATTTCTCGTGCTTGCTATTTCGGCGCAGAGTCCCTGCCTTTGATATAAGCTTTTCGAAGGAATCAAGAAATCCCAAGAAAGTGGGGCCTATACACCGACGACCGCAACGACGATGCCGGTCACAGTGGCCCAGCCGTCCCTTAGCAGGGATGTCCCCAGCAGGACCCAGTCGGTCACGTTTCATACCCGATGCCGTGGATGCCGACACATCGGCACATAACGGAGTTCCGCAAGGACTATTCGTGTTGGTAGGCCCCTGGGGAACAAATGATGACGAGACCGTGACTGCATAATAGCACTCAGCCAAGGAAGAACAAGAGACATTCTGGCAACGCCAGGGGGCTTCAACTGAAAAAAGACGGTGCTGGAACATCATGGATCACTGCCTAGCGTCATGGCTAGAAAGCGTCGAGTCTACCCACCAACACGGCCGCTGGCCCGACTCCTTCCCAAGACACCGAGCACACCGCCAGCTCAGTGTCCTGCTATCGTTGTGACCCCGGGACTAAACCGGCGCGGTAACAAACCGGGTTCGAGACTTAAGCGGCGTGGTCCTAGACTTGCGCTTACTTCACCACAGCGATCTATATCCTCCCAACTGCCCAGTATGAAGGCGCAAACATACCGCCCCAGTACCAGAACTGCCAGACTAGTCGCTACCGACATAGCCGGCCCCCCCAGCGTACCAGGACGGTCGGCACCAGCAAGCCATCCGATACTGCCGGTCCCGGACACCCCAAGCTCTGCTATGTTCCAGGAACGAAACAGGCTGTTGCAGGAGGCCGTGAAGGTGATGGACGAGCGCTGGGACCAGAGGGTTAGAGATTCAGCGAAACACACATGGAGTGAGGCAAGACCGGGCGAACTCCAGTTGGAGACAGCCCGTGACTTCTATAATATGATGCATGACGAGAGCACCATGGAGATTGCACACTGTGTCGTCTGCTACGAGCAAAAGGCACCCGTCGACGTTGTGGACTGGAGCTGGGCGGTGCTTGAGCCGTTGTATCGGCAGGTGGAGCGGTGTCTCACGCGGCAAGATCTAGAGCATTTCTCATGTCGGCAATGTTTCCCCCGCGAGGGGGCGGACGTGTTCTCAGTCTGCAAAGACTGTAGTCACTCCTTAGAGGCAGGAAAGCTCCCACGCGCCTGCCAGGTCAACAACCTCAGTCTCGGATGCACTCACAGATACCCTGAGGCGCTGAAATGCTTGACCCCGCTTGAAGAACGGCTCATCGGCCTTTATATACCTTGTGGTTGGATCACGAAGTTCCAAATCGACATTGAGAAAGCTACCAACGGCCGATATCGCAAGCATAAGAAGGGCCACATCACAGTCTTCCCAAACGACGTAGAGAACTTGGTGTCTAAAGTGCTTCCGCACCCCATGGTCGACGAGCTAGAGAGGATCCATGTCTGCTTCGTGGCACCGCGGAAGCCGGTGCCAACAGACATTGCCTGGATGATGTCGGTCAACCCGCAGCGGCTCAAACGCGCGCTTGCCTGGCTAAAGCGGTATAACCCGTTATACCGAGATATATGTATAAGCGAGAAAAACCTGCGGAGCTGGGGAGACTGGTGTGCCGGCACCGAAGTACCAGAGGCCATATTTGAGAACATGGCTCCATACGAGCTGAGCCCGGAGGACCAAATCCGGGCCGGACACTACGTCTCGGCTGTAGAGCGCGGCCGTGAGGAGCAGCCTGTTCGTACGGTCGAAGAGGTGCTGGCTATGTTGGAGCACCGCGAAGACGAGGCCGTACGACAGGAGAACGAAAGCAATGCGAGACTAGGCGGCTTGCGGACGCGGTATCTCCAGATAGAAGAGCTAGATCCACGCCACATAGAGCAAGAGCTAGTCGAGATGGTCTCGACAGGGATGTTAGGGCTTGATGCGACGGCCGACCACAGTCCCCGAGAACGGCTACGGTTGTTCCAGGCTGGTATGGCCCAGGACGAGCGCCGTCATCAGGCAAGGAAGCGCAGGCGGGTCGACGACGGCGTCGGATGCTCAGTTGGTACCATGGAGTCTTTTATCATCAACCGGCGGGGTGAGGAGTATGCCGACAGCAACGATCCCGACTTCTTTCCAAAAGCCTTCCCCTGCCTATTTTCATGGGGCCGGGGAGGGCCTAAAGTGGCGGAGGAAGCGGGTGTCGGGCGCACGGGAGATACAGCCTCTGAGGAGAATAATACCGACAGTCAAGACCACAACTTCACGCTGCAGAATTGGGCGAGACACCTTCTCCGGAGACATGGTATGTACCTGACGAGCAGGGAGATGGAACCGTATTGACGAAAAGCAGGCGGCCTCTTTGCGACGCATCCGGCCTTTCCCTTCCTCATCTACAACATGCTGGTACGCTCGGAGAACCGGCGGATCAGCTACATACGTATGAAGAAGCGGTCCTTCGCGCGGGTCGAGCAGATCCTCCGCACACTAACTGCCGGCGAGATCGAGGCAGCGGAGGAAGAATACCGCCGGACGAGGACGACGACCAACGAGGATGTCTCCTTCCTCCTTCGAGAGCTCAGCGCCTTCGGCCATGGGCAGCACATGTCAAACGAAGAGAGACTCGGTCACCGTCGCAAGATCGAGTCTCTTAGCCTCATGTTGGGAATGAAGAGCATTTGGTTCACCATCAACCCAAACGACCTGACGAACGAGGTAAACATAAAGCTGACTGCCTACCGAGTCATCAGCGGCGAGCAGGCCAGGCAGTTAGTGGACCAGCTCCGCAAGCACATCGGGCGGGTGCAGCATATAGGGCGAGATCCTGTAAGCGCCGCGAAGTTTTTCGACCGCGAGATCCGTCTCTTCTTCAACCACTGCGTACGCGTAGGGGAGCAGTCGATATTCGGTAAGGTCTCGGGCTATTATGGCTGCGTTGAGACGAACGAAAGGGGGGCGGAGCACCTACACGGGTTCCTGTGGCTCGACGCCAACGTGGAGCTGCCCACTCTCTTGGACGATATGCAGCAGCAGCACAACGGGGCGTACGCGGAGCAGGTGTGCCGATACATCGACGCGCTGGTGAGTGAGGTAAGCGCTGCCTATACACTGCAGAGGGAAGGGCCGCTGATCGCAGGTAGTGCTGCGACGAACGGGAGGCACGACAGTACCGACGGTGGGATAGTGTCTTCGGTGATATAAGCGATATCGTGAACGACGCTGACAGGCTGGCCAATGTGTTCGAGAACGAGGCCAACTGGGTCGCACATCGCTGCCAGCTGCACAGCTGCGGCGCTACATGTGTTAAGTATAGCTTCAAGGAAAAGGACCAGACAAGAAAGAAGCATCCATGTCGCTTCAAAGCCCCATGGGCTCTGCGAGAAAAGACCGAATTCACACCAGATGGCCTGCTCCACATCAAACGCAACCACAGCCGAATTAACAACTATAACACGGCCCTGGCCGTTGCGTTGCGCCACAACCACGACGTTCGACTCCTCGTAACGAACGCGGCGAGCCTAGCCATGTGCTATTACGCCAGTAACTACGCGACGAAGCTTGATACGCCGTCATGGAAACGAGCGGCGCTCATGAAGACCGTGAGAGAACGGATGTCCGCGGACGTCGGCGGCCAAGAGCAGATGGGGCACGAGGAGGGCGGAACCCAGAGGACCGCGCAGGTAAACAATAAAGCTAGGCAGTTTCTCGCTCGAACGGCAAACCAGATCTTCACCAGCAGGGAGCTATCAGCCGTGGAAGTGTGCAGCAGGCTCCTAGGCCATCCGAACCACTACTCCAGCGTGGAGAGATGGCAGAACATCCACCTTAACACACTATACTGGGCAGTCTTCAGGAGGTGGCCGGGTCTACAGGCAGCCGCTGGCTCGGAGATCCGGCTGCGGGAGGCCCCAGAGACGATCAGCATAGCGCAGTCTGGTGTACGGCTTCCACTGCTGGAGGCGTACGTCTGTCGTGGGCCTCTGTTACAGGACCTCTGCTTCTACGACTATGCCACTATGATCCAGGTGCGGAGGGTCGGGAAGTGGACCAATTTAGACAAGCTACAGTATTTCCCATTTGGCCAAGACCTTGTCGACCGAGAGAGATGGACCCAAGAGCTCCTGAAGGGGGGTGAGCAATACGTGCCGGTCCTCACCGGCCCATTCAACCACGACCTGGATAAGCTAAATCCAGGATATTATCAACGGTAAGGGTGGAGGACAGAGAAGCCATCGCCAAGAGCTAACGGCATACAGGACCCCGGTGCTCCTCTTAGCACTGTTTGTACCCTGGCAACGCTTCACCCGTCGGGACAAGCTCAATGGCCATCGCTATGCCTCGGACGATTTCCCCTCAGCTAAAGGCGTGTGGCAGGAGCTATCGGAAACCATTCCCGACCGCGTGAAAGGGATCGTCAGCAACGTTAAGCTTCTGCACAAGAGCGCTGAAGATGCTAAGAAAGATGCGACCTTGTGGGCTAGCCGCAGCGAAGGCGACGAGGAGAGAGAGCATGAGCCAGCGGAGGAAGGCATAACCCCCGGCACCACGTGGCGACCGCAGAACGCGGACATGAGGTATTCATTCCACGACGCGGTACATAGCCTACATAGCCGTAAAGGTATTACAAAAGATTCCCCCGTGCTGGCAGGGCTGCTACAGGCGCTGGACGGAGCTAGCTTCTCCGACCCCGAGGCTGACCCGTGCACTGCGGACACGCGGCCCTCCCGCCGTGCGACAGTAGAGACGATGACGAAGCCAGAGATTGGCATGGTACGGGCGGCGCAGTTGCGGCTTCACAAAGCAAGAGTGCTAGCCATCGAAGGGGACGATGAAGACGGTGAGGGCCCGAACGGCGACGACGATGCCGGCTTCGGTGACGGCAACGACCATCATTTGTTCCCACCCGTCCCGGCGCCGCTCAACCCAAGCCCCACCCAGGCCCATACCTGGGTGGATATCGCACCGGGTAGTAGTTTCTTCCAGGTGGGGGAGATGATAGGCAAACATAGAACGCTGAACCGCATGCAGAAAATCGCCCTCGGTCTGATCTGCGAGGCGATGGATAGAGCCGAGGAAGCGCCGGATAAAACCACTGACGATGACGGAGGGCACAGGACGGGCGGGCGTAAGGAGACGAGGCGGTGTTGAAGCAGCTGCAGGACGAGGGCGCTGTTGACAAAGATGTCGGAGCACCGGGTGCAGTGTTCGTCTTGGCCATGAACATGAAAATTCTTGGGATGGAGCTATTCTAACCGGGGTTGCCAGTTCCATGTGTGGATTAGTTGACAACTCGTTGCCAGACCAGGTTACAAGCGTGCCTTGGGAACATCTGAGATCAAATCGCGAACTTTCCTTGCAATCCCGAATGCGTAGAGGTACCCTAATCCGCCGGCACCATAGGCGTGAATGATTTGGCCGTCTCTCTTCACACAGATACCCCCTTTCCGAGCCGGTCGGAAGCCAACAATATCAGCAACATCACGTTCCAGGTTAACCCAGCGAAATGCCCCTTTGGTCATCTCGTTAACCAGCCCAAGAATGTCTCGTCGAAGACTTCGGTCCGGTTCGGCGCGTTGATCTCCTGGTTGAGTTACGCCACCTAGAATAACTCCTCCGTCTGAAGGTCGCGGGATCACGTACGTGTATTGTGACCCTTGACGCAAAATAGCGTGGTTCAGGCTCTCGCATCTGACAAACATGGTCTGTCCTCGGATTCCAACCACATCCTTATCAGGCACTAGCTGTTCCGCACCAAGTCCAGAGGCGTTGACTAAAACATCTGCTCCCGTCAACTGGTAAAGGTCTTGCGTCGAACTAAGTGTTTTGCGGATAAACCTCACCCCTCGGTTCTTTAGCTTTTCGGAGATCCAGGGCAGAAACTGCGTAGGGTTTACCACCATTCCACTGAAAGCAAACCCGAGAGTAGTCCCAGCTGGGAGCTCTGATGGGCTAATCCGCCGGAAATCTGGCATGGAACTCTCATACCATATCTCGGCGTCTTGGGGCCGGTCATCGTAGTACTCGGTAATATTGAGTTTCTATAGGGCTTTAGTTAGGATAGACTATTATCCATCGAGGGGCCTACTCACTTTAACACCACTCGCAGGTTCTTTCTCAGCCACGGCTTGGTATGCCTTCAATGATTCTACCTGGAGCTCCGGAAACCCGCTGTCAGGGTGGGGTGCAAGCAAAGCTCCAGCCCTGAGGTTGCTCGATTAACAGCTACACAAAGTCATGGCCGAGGGAATGTGAGCTCACCATGGGCTAGCCCACTCTGTCGATTTGTCACCGGGGAGATTCCGTGCCACTATGGTGACACCGTAGCCAGCTTCTGTTAGGAGATAAGCACAGGTGAGCCCCAACACCCCAGCACCGGCGATAGCAACAAGTTGAGGCTCTAGATCCCCATGGGGACAAAGCTTTGGATTGGCGAGATGCAACGAGGCCATTGGTTCGTCTGGAGGTCACCTCTCAGTTGCAGAATGGCGTCGGCGCCCGTTCAGTCTTTTCGATCTGCTTCCTCGCCATTTAACGTACGGTTGGCCAAGGTTCTACAATTCTCCTGGCCGATGTCGGACCACACAAAACCGGCTGTAGCCGACCGGACTCGTGCCTCCGTACTATGATGGGCAAACTGGAGTTCAATTTGCACCCTTCTTTCTTTCTTTTCCTTAGAGCGTTCCTGTATCTCATTGCGTTGCTCAGCCCATTATTAAATTCTCCAGCAACCGTCACGGTTTTACTCTGGACTCAGAAGCTCTCTAAGTGGACCCCAATATTCTTCGCTTGTGCTAGCTGCAACAGCTTGCTTCCAACGGCAATGTCCATAATCCCAACGCCGACACTCTTGTAAATCACCAATCCTGACTCAAGCCACTCTTGGAGACCACTCGGACTGTCTTTCATTCTCACGTCTTCAATCTGGCCAACCTCAAGCATCTGATTGGCTCTTATGCCGCCTGCGATCAGTTCGCCTGCCTCCTTCAAACAACCCTCAATACTGTCAACGGCAATGCGCCCGCGCCAAACTTGACCCGAAAGCAAACCAGAAGGGTCTACCACGGTCTTCAAAAGCTCAGGATCAACCTCCTTCATGTCAATGCGATAGGAGCCTATGGCCGAGATGAAGCGCGTCTTGACCCGCGCCTTTTCTGACATCAGAAATGACGCCGGAAATAAGGGTGTCGTGCTTGGCGTTGTGCAGAAGATGACATCCGCGGATGCGACTAGGTCTTCCAGCGTGCTTTCGGTCTTCTCCACAAAGGCTTCTAGGCGGATATGGGATGGTAACCCTGACTCATGTAGAGAGTCAATCAGTTCCTGAATCCTCTGGCTCGAGCGGTTCACAACCGTGACTTTCTGGATATCATTGCCGCGTAGGAGAACCGCAAGGCGGATATGCCACAAAGCCTGCTTGCCAGCTCCGAAAACAATAATGTTCTCGGTGGTATGCCGCAGTCTATACAGGAGGATGGATCCTAATGCTGTACGGAAGGCAGTGAGCTCAGCGGCGTTTAGGATGCCGACTGCGCGACCCAAGGAATCGCAAATGGTGAGGGCACTTTGCAACGAGGGCCTTGGCAATGTATGCGGT
Source organism: Diaporthe sp. PMI_573 (assembly GCA_021399435.1). NCBI lineage: Eukaryota > Fungi > Ascomycota > Sordariomycetes > Diaporthales > Diaporthaceae > Diaporthe > Diaporthe sp. PMI_573. Next base: position 131,352 of record JAJTUP010000095.1, on the reverse strand, counting down.
GATATGCCAGCTGGGTCCTGGGATGGACTGATGCCGACCATCTTGACGCCAATCGAATGCTCGGTCGTCATAGGCATGAACAAACTGACTTGCCCCCCTGGCCTTGTAATGACACAGCGATCCGGCTGATATTGTCGCTCGTTGCGGCATGAGTATTGGACAAGTGCCTGACCGAGCTCCCCCGCCAAGCTACTCACGTCGCGTGGCTCGAGGTCTCGTAGGAGCTCTTCGACATCGGAGTCAGGTAGCACAGTGAAGGTCATAGTGGATCAAGTGATTCAAGGGTTTTACAATGAGAGTTGAGGGTGCGCAGTGTAATTTATGCCTCGCGCTGCGTTCCGGTTGGGTTGTGAGTTATTCGCTTGCTGGTGGTTTTAAGGGCATGCAGCTTTTTAAGGGCATGCAGCTTTTAAGACGTCCCCTCCGATCTCGGTGTAGGTGGAGCAGATTGTTCATGTGAGAGTACGGATATGGTGGGGACAGAAACGGCATAGCAGACCAGGAAATGGCGAGGGTGTTGAGGCAGGCGCTACTAAACCATGTGGAGGCTGACTGCGATCCGCAGCCGACCTAAACTTGAATTGGCAGTAAGGTGTGCATGAAATTCCCTCGGGCAGCATGGTCATGTTCGGAGTCCCGGCACTCTCACTAGGACATGCACAGCGCCTTCCAAGCAGCCGACGCGATAGGCCTCCATTGGTGCGGATGATCCTCACGTCGGTGCTTCCGAGGGTTTTAAGGTCGGCAGAGGGTCAATCATTGCGTAGAATGTGGGGCAGAAGGTTTGACACCGATAGGCCAATCGATTCGCCACGGATCATTATTATTGTGATTTCCGTCTACCGGCGTCAGGCCGTTATAGTCCCCTTTGGAGCACAAGACGTGTTTGAGCTGATGGCTAATTACTTTCGAGATCCTTCAGGTTCCGGGTAGCGGAACGATGAGGCCGCGAGTGTGGGTCCGACCGGGGTCGTCGCCAACGCGAGTTCATCAACCGCGAGAAAATTTCAAACCTCTGCTCCGTGAACAAATCACCATTCAACATTTCATCGGCGCAATGGCGCTCCGACGTTGATCCTGCTACCCGTCAGCGGATGTGCAGGCGTGGCAGCTTCGCCGCCATTTCAATTGTCCTCAGCAGAGGTTTTTGTCAAGGGTCGCGTGGTGGCGCGACCGTGATTCGCCACGGATCGTTGCGCAGAGAGACTGGCCGTGCGTGACAGCGCTCATCATAAAGCAATCAAATCAACTTTGGGGTAAAAGTTGATATGTTTGATGGGCTTCCGATCCAAAGTTGATTTGTTTGATTTGATTTGCCCCTCTCAATCAACTGTATGGGCGACCTATATACCTAGTATGTGAAGGTATTTCACCGACCTCAAGTCTCAATTACCTACCCAACTGCCTAGCTTTACCCCGCCTTGTCGGACCCAGTTCCTCAGGCAATGAACTCGCTCCAGCGTATCCGCGCCCATTGAGAGCCTTTGAGATGTTAGCGTCAGCTTGGCCAGGCTGAACTGTCTCTCGCAGTCAGTCGCCATCGCCGGAATGGCAAAGACGTCCAAGGCAAAGCTGCTTAATATCGGGAATGAAGGCTTGTGGTCTCTCCACCATTGGATCGGCTCCTGCGTATCTTGTGGCTCGAGACGGAGGTACTTGTCCAGCTCGCTGACACTGCCGCCCGTTGCAAATATCTTTCTCGTTCTGCTGTTGATCCATTGGATGTAGTGGTCATCCTCCTTACCCATTTTCATTGACAAAGGAGCGGACTTGGACTGTTCCTTGTCCTTCTGCTGGCTCGCATAATACCACCGCGCGAAGTAGTCCTTTATGCCTGCCTTTGCATCGCGAACCCAGGCCAATTGCTCCTCAGTGACCCAAGTAGCCTCCAACCAGCTGATGCCGAATCTCGGGTGAAGGATGATTGCTGCCGCGAATAAGGGAGACTCTCCGAGCTTGCTGTAATACTCATCCAGCTTCTTCCAGCCGTTGTTGATAGATGCCCGGATATATGCTCGGTGGTCTGCTGGCAATGAGCTCTTCTGGGAGACCCTCATACGCCAGTGGCTTATCAAGCGCCGCATATTCAGTCTGAGAGTGCTCTGGCAACGCAGACACTGTGAATCTTGACGTTTGACTTAGCCGTTGAGATACATAAACCTCATCGTCATCGAAGCGAGCAGGACGACGACGGGCACGGGTCGGCCGGGTCTCGGACTCCGTCAGAGCTGTAGACGCTATTCCAATCGGCTCGAGGTCATCTAGATTCGTCACCCTTATTGTCTCGGCTGTAACCTCATTGTGGAAGCCCTTCCAGTCCTCAAAATGCTCAAGCAGGTATTCCATCCCTACCAAAACTTCCCACAGTCGCCCGCAGGCTGGCGGTCCATTCCATTTCCATCCACGCAGCCCCTGGTAGAATGGATGGACGTCCATTTGGACCCATCTCAAATGGAATGGATGGAAATGGACGCTAAGAGTGGGTCCGTGGAATGGATGGACGTGGAATGGAAATGTGGACGCTAGCTATAAAGGGATAGCGCACATGATCCCCCCCTGTTACCTCTCGTGCTTCCGAAAAGCTCAACTCAGCCAACATCCATGACGATTGTGTGTATCCGGGGAAGTCTTTCCAAGGGAAGAGGTCCCACGAGTTCTTCTTATCCTCCTGATCTGGCGACTCGGGCGCCATAGAACTGGTAACTGGTGTCCCAGACATCTTACGCGGGAGAGTGGACTGACAGGACACGGACACAAGACGCGAAATATCCACGACCCTCTCGTTATGCTGTGTTGAAAGATACTTGTGTTTGTATGTGAAAGTACCTGTAGTACCGTATTAACTTGGAAAATTGAGAATTGCGCTAGGCTAGTAGTGGCAGGGCGGCCAGCCACTGACCAGGGTCACCATCAGGGGTAAATCCCCCCGATTTTCACCCCACCAAAATTTGCTGTGCTCCAAAGCAACAGCGTTCTGGGCAACGTTGCCCTCGTCTGTGAGTAGAAAACGCATAAATCGTTGTTTTCAGGCTTCTAACTCTAATTCCTCATAGAGCAACTTCTATACAATCCTGGATCACCTCGTCTTCATCAATATACTCCTCCTGATCGTCTAAACTGGTGATGGACACCTCCTCAAAGAGCTTGACTTCGTTGACTACAGCATTAGCTGTCTCCCAGCCTGCATAGTCGTATTGCATGAGATCAGCAACTTTGTCGGTTTTTAGAGCCCACTCCGAGAGCGCCACGGGAAGCGAAACTAGTGCTCGCCGGGATGTTGACAGCCAGGTGACCCTTAAAATTCTGCGCCTCAAACCTGAGTGATTCAACTAACACAAATTATATTTTTCGAGACGCCAGTGGGAAGGCGGTTGAATCGACGGAATTGCGACTCTCTCTAAGTGATTTCACCTGTGAAAGATGTGACGGGTGCAAGGCCGTGCGAGAGCTTGAATGCTCGAGGGATCAGATAATCGTGATGTCGTCTGAGAAACTGTGTGAGTGGTACGACTTCAGTGTGGAGACATTCGTGATGAGTAAATCAGCAGCACAGCCTGAGCAAACTCAGCCGGCTGTAGCGTCTGCTGAAGAGATCACGTCGAATGCTCAAGCGCCAACTCTACCCGCTGACACTCTACGGACCGAACCGAAGCGGTCTGGGAGGCTACAAAATCTACGAGAGACTGCAGACAAACAGCGCCATAGGCTCAAGCAACAGCGCCACGACCGGATCAGGCGACAATCGAACTTGATGACAGGCGAAGGCCCCTTGATAATTCAGTTTCGTAGTCGTTGTCCAGGCCTGTTTGCTCCGCTATGTGGTCTTTTCCCAACCGCTCAAAGACTGAAGTCTGCGGGTCCAGGAAATTATTAGTCGGGTTCGCGGCAGATACCCTGGCTGATAGAGATTCCAAATTTCGATCCATGGAAGTGAATGGGAAGGAGGATATGCGGAAGGTAAAAAGCTTGTCGGGCAAGTCTGTGAAAATTCAGCGGAGTAGCGCAACATATGACCAATACGTTTTGGGTGAGTAATAGTCGCGTGTTTTAGATCCGTAGAGGAAGAGAAACGGGTACCGATGTGCGGGGAAAAATGGAGCTAAGGTCACACGCGGGTTTTTGGCACGAACCCCGCATTTGCACCCACATCATGCACATGAGCCATGGCAGTATGGTATCGTGCCTGCAACGGCTATTGTTATCCTTAAATGAACGACATCCGAGCCAAAAGCCCAGCGCCAGAAAGACCGCTGAGGAACGAGCAATAGTTCAGCCCTCCAACAATGTCCCAGGATGAGGCCAATGAGCCCTGGGACACATCTACCATATTATTTCCAAGTAATACGCGCATTCGCAGCTGGGACGTTGCGTTGCTGTGGTTCGCTTGTGAAACTGACGACGCTCTCATGGCTATCATCCCAATCGAGACGGAGATCCCTACATGGAGAATCCTCTCGTGGGACTCAGAACAGACCCCTGAAGAAGCACTCAATTTCAGACTAGACATGACTACCATAAGTCTCTGCCCAGAAGGCTTGATTAGTTGACAAGCATATTGTGTACCAACAGTTTATGAGACTTTTGGTGGGCATCTCCACCTGTGACGATTGGGAATGGTATGTTTGGATGAGCAAATACCATTCTCGTCAAATTCACGGGACCATGAGGCCAGCCACACCCAACCAGGATTCGCTAAGACATTTATAATCTGCGAGGCATTGGAAGCGATTATAGATAGCGGAACAAAGAGATATATTGCACAACAGGAAAACAAAGACTTGACTCCTGCCGGAGATCTCGCGCGATCGCGACAACGATGACTTTGTGTGGATTATTGCTATACCACTGTCTTGGGACAGCAGACGGGTAAACACAGCACCTTGCCGGTTCCTCTGAGCTCGGTGCTGAGTCAGTTGACTAGTCGGATCCCAGTTTGCAGTTGCCTTCCAGAGGGAAAAATGATGAATGGGTCTATCAGGAAGACCAGAGATGTGAAGGTGGCAACACGCAGCGCATATCTAGGACTTGGCTGTCATCTCCACGAACCTGATATGCAGCGAGGACACTACCGTGTTGTGGCTGTGTCCTATCGTACCTCCTGAGGCTTGGTATAATGATTGTCACTGATTGGCGGCGTTGCTTCTCATCTGGACCTTTAGCTGATCAAATCGCTCGTAGCTGTCGCGGGGAACCCTCGTATCATGCCTATCCCGTTCCACTTCAGGTACACCCAGACGGATACTTCCAGATGTTGCTCTCTCAACTGCTCGGAGAGCATTTTCACTCCGTAAGAGCTGTTGATCAAACGCAGCAGCGCTGACCACGGGGTTTGCATCTTGCTTTCTGGTACTACTCTGCCCAGTGCTCGATGCCGATGAGTCGTGATCATGAGCAGAGGGTCTACCAGTAGCGCGTAGCTCCTGATCCTCACTTTCGTTTCCGGAAGTATCCTCTTTATTCGAATGTGATGCTGATCCTGAAGGAATGACGATGCAGTCGGGTTCATCCTGGTTAGAGCCAAGATTAGCGATGAGATAGTGGCCTCTCTTGTCGCTAAGGTCGCTGTGCGGCTCGGGCTGAGCGGCAGCAACTTGACGCTCCATGTCGCGGGGCTTCGCTTGTGCTTTCCTGAAGTTTTGCTGTTGACTGTTTCCATCATTCGACAAATTGGACAGCTCTGCCGCGACTGATTGATTGCTTGTCTTATTTGTTGGCTTCAAGATCTTGTACCCATTTTTCAACGCTTCCTCGAACACAGTGTTGTTCAGGTTTGCAAGTTCCGCCGTACAATCCTTCACGAGAAAGCCACAATTCTGAATGGCAAGATGATGCGTCTTCTCCAATCTACCGTGCTGAGGGCTGTGCAAGTGTTTGGCAGCGCCATGCAAGGGATTCCCAAGCCCAAAATGCATTTTATGCTTATCACACTTGACGATGTACCAATTACCGGAACCTTCCTTATACTCGAAGATCTTGTGCTTGAATTTGGCCTCTCCTTGTTGATAAACCTCCTCGAAGGTCACGACGCGATGTGTTGCTTTTTCCTGGGCTAGATCTGGTCGTGAAGATGTGCTATGTTGCTGTTCCGCTGAACTTTCCGCCGCCGAGGTCTGCTGTGCTACTGCAGCTGATCCTTCCATGCGTCGGCGTTTCGGCACAACCATGGTGCTTTCAGCTGGTAACTCAACAGCCCTCCTTTTTACGTTCTGGCGGGATTGAGTTGCCGAAGCAGGCGTTCGTTGTCGTGCATTGCCCATGGGTTCATCAGGTATCGACGGTGGACGCGGAGGTCGAGCAGAGCATGATGGTTCAGGATTTGGGTTTGACGGCTTTCCTTGCAACGCAGGTTTGGACGGCGCTGACGTGATATAATCCTTCTTATGCATGTCTGCTAAGGGGGTCGGATCCTGGGGCGGGAGTTCTCCGGACATTGACGTTTGGAGAGGGGAAGCTTGTGGCGTCGATGCTGGCCGGGAAGGTGTAAGCAGAAGTGTTTGAGGCGTGGGCGCATGAACGTCTGCGCCGGGAGGTCTGGCCTCGATAGACCGGGTCGCATTGAAGTAGTGTGGTCGAGGCGTCCGATGCAATCTGGCTGGCAACACGGATTGGTCCATAGTGGTGACCTGTTTATTGTCGTTGGTCAGCATTGATGGTATGAACTATCCACTCGTAAGCTTACCGCGATGGTAGAAGAGGTCGATGCCGTCTCCTCAAGCACGGAGCCAAGGGTTGTATTTTGCTCGGCGGCCGAACCGGTAATCAATTCTCGGACCTTGTTAAGCAGATTCGCTTCGGCCTTTGTTTTCGTCCCTTCATATTCGCGATGTAGTTCGTTCTTTTTCAGGTGAAGGTCTACTTGTTTCGCGACTGCTAAACTGAAGGACTGTTGGACCGTCACAAAAGCCTCGCGCACCATTCGGGCGGTCTGATCCAAGTCCGAACCAAATTGGTCCTCCACGTGGCACAGTTGTGCATCGAGTTCCGCCTTCCTAGCTTCGTACTCGTTGTCCAGGCGCATGCGATCCGCTGTGTGCTGTTCCTTCAACTGCTCGAACTGCGACTTCTGCGGGTCTAGTACGTCATTCGTTGGGTCCGCGGCAGATGGCCTGGCTGGCGGAGATTCCAAATTGCGATCCATTAAAGCGGAACATGGATGTACCAGTGATAGAAAGCTTGTGTTGGGAGTCTGTGAAGCATAAGTGTCGGGCGAGTGTGGCGAATGACTCCTTTCGTCCGTGGAAGACGCGAAGTGAATTGAGGTCACGTGCGGGTAAATCATTGAACTTCTGGAGTATAACCTAGTTACGATCTGTAAGTTTGCTATTGTCCAAGATTCATGGCGGGACCTTGCCCTTTTTGAGTATCCCATTCTTTGTGACGTTTTGCTGCTGCCATTTGTGTTTGTACTCAAGGAGGAGGATGTTAAGCGAGGGGCGAAGGGTCAAGGCACGCTGGATTATATATAGCTGCGATAGCCATCGTGTGTCGTTATCACGTACGACCTTTAACGGCTTCTGGCTAGCGGGGAGAGATTGGCGTTGTATAAAAGAAGCGAGGAAAGTCGGTGGCTTGAGTGAATGTCGTAAACCAGGTTATGTAATTTGCTTGTTTGATATTAGTCCAGAAATCCGCCTGATTAGACGTCTTATTGACCAACTAGACCTCTTTTGCGCCATGCCATCTACTTATGGTTAGTTACTGCGGCTTTGTCGAACTTGTCGGCCTCCCTCCCATTTTTGTATGGTGCAAATTGTAGGGCCTTTGCAGAGAGGTTAAGGATATGGCCAAAGTAATGGCCTTGTCAATTTGTGCCGTGAAATCCCAAGAGATTTCCCAACTTCCCCATTACAATATCGTTATTAGTAGCGTTGTTAAGGACGGCATATGTCTCCTCCTGGCCCTTTGCAACTGGAGACTGGATTTCCCAAGTGGGAGGGAGGCGAGTTCACCACTACTCTACCGTCACCAATGTGGATTGATAAGGGCTTTCTGTTTCTAATATGGTTCAATTTGATATTATTCAGCGGTGGGCTGTGGTACACATCCTTGTTCTTCACAGGTCAGGCGAATGCTGCCTTCGCCAATGACAGCACGTTGAACAGTCACCCGGGCTAGCCCTGAGTTCTGTTGACAAGAGTTCCACCCACGTTACCTGTTTTGTTCCTGCCAATCTGCCTCCCCTCTTGCCTGGTTCCAAGACATCTTTGCCACTACAATTCAGACCTCGCTGAGGTCACTTCTTGTTAGCGCTTCTACAATGTCTCTCAATAACAGCGAGGTGGTTGTTAACGACTAAAGACCTGGAGGCTCGTAAGGCCATTGCATGCTGCATATTGTGTATACAACACTAAGACAGCCTATACTGCAATGATGAACGCGTTGATTATAGCTGCAACCCCGAGGGTACCAATACCATGCGTGGGCCTGATGGGTCTTTTGTATATGACAGCTGCACCAAGCAGGAGGGTCCGGCACTGGTCATCGAAGTAAATTGGGCCCGCAGAAAGACCCGACGAGAATGCGCGAAGAGCGCCCAGGAACCCATAAGCTTATCAAAGGGCGAAATTCGGTTGATGCAGACCTAGGTCTGAACTATTTGTCCAGTGGAGAAATGAAAACAGGATCGGCATGAAGAAGTTTGTCACGACCATAAGGAACGATTGACAGCCCAGTCCAGTTAAGGAGCGGCCAATAGAGAAAGGATACCTAGACATGTTTGGAGAATGAATAACTACATATGTATCCTGTAACGACTCTATTGCGTGAGGAACGGGGCTTTCTTTTTTTAGTCAAGATGCCTGCAGGGCGGAATGCGAGGATTTAAGAAACGACCGGAACTTTTGGAGAGAGAAGTATGACAATCTCAAATTGCGCCAAGATAGGGGGCATAAAGCGAGGTACCAGTGAACTGCACCGCCATGACTGGAAGCTAGATCATAATTGCCGGCTTTACATAGAAAGCATGCAGCCCATACCACCCACAGGGAACTTGCCAGGAGCCAACTGGCCAGGCCAAGATATGGTTAAAACCGCGGAACCAGCCCAGGCGGTGAAGGGAGATGGATGATTCAAGAAACCTTGGACTTTTGGAAGCCCTTTGGGAATCTTGTAGCCAACAGGGGGCGAACGTGCGGTCCTCACCCAAAGCATCGGCGCACGCAGGATACTCTAACCGCAGAAGCAGTCAAAGTTTACTTTCCAGATAGTTTCCCTGAGGACTATGAACCTCCACAACAGCCGACTTATCTTGTCGAGGAAGAAAGGTCATGGTGGGTCGAGCCTTATCTGCATAAAGCTTACACCTTATGAAACTCTTAGCTTAGTCACAGTCAAGAGCATAAGTAGCTTCCGCTTTTAAGCTGGTTTCAAGAGGCGGGTAGGTATCCTCCCCCTATTTCAAGGGAAGGCCCCAACATCAAAACGTGTCGTTAAAACAAGTAAAGTCTTTTTTTCTTTGCATGATCGCCTTGGGAGGGCTCGCGCCGACGAGTCTACGCCCGAGGAACTTAAAGTGGCGCTTCACCAGGCGAGAAAACTCGCAAGAGATTAGGGAATCGACAGAATCCACAACCATGATGACAAACTGACACCGTGCAGTCAATGTCTGTTTTCAGAGAAGTTGTTGCATGAGCTAAGGGAGTGACTGTCTAACATCAGTAAGTCTATGAGACGACTACGGTCTTCAAGGCCTTTTGTAAGAGGTCAAAGGAGGAGTCAGCTGACGACGAGCGCGATCACGAGCTATACACGTCTCTAAGGAGTACCACTAGGCGGAATGACCCTACCGCCCTTGCCACGGTAGAAGGTGTTCAGAATAGCAGCTGTTGGAAGAGGATAACATTTGGGGAAGATATTCCGCTAAACTATCGCCGGGTGGCAGATAAATATCGATTGTGGGAGATGAGAGCAGTCGCATAGTTCTGAGTACTTGTTCATCGAATGGGGTTGCCGGAGTCAAAGTCTTGATAGCTAGCGGGGCAATGAGCACTCCCGCCGACTGAGAGAGGACGAGTTGCAGGCGTGTCTGTGACAATTGTACGCTTGAGGCGAGCCGTTCGGGTAACTCCGGTTGCTGGCAGAGGAAGAGGGATACGAGTTTATTGGTAGATATATCGAGAAAGATATCAGTGGTATCGGGATTGTCCCAGAGTTTAACTGGGACTCAGAGCCTGAAAAAAGAAATACGATCATTGTTACAGGAAATATGCAGAGAAACAAGTCGCAAGAGTCCAGATATATGGGGAACACTGTCGTGGACGTCGACAAGGCAGTGGTCGATACGACGTTTAAGGCTTCCGTGACGCGAGAAAAGACCCGAAGGCGGCGCTGCCATTGTTAGGCGCTACAGGGTATAGGAAGAATAATCCAAAAAAATATCAGCAAAGACCCCTAGTTAGTGAAGAATGATCCCCTGAGCGAGATATGCTGAGACCTAAGCATTGGGAATCCTTTATATCAATCGAAGATGGCGCAAAAGTTAGACGGTAATTTATTTGACGTGGAGATGATCAAGGATAGAGGGAATGATCAACGATCAATAGAATCACGAAGAACCAGTGCCCGCCCGTCGGTTGATTGAGTGGTCATTAAGATGTACAAATATGTTTTCGCGTGAAGATATTTGCCGCTAAGTACAAAGGCCAAGCAGCAAGGAAGTCTGATGTCGTTATCAGAGCCGTGGAGAAGACGGCCAGCCAGGCTACGCGGTAAGGAAAACAATCATCCCGTATTTCTGGGGGGAGAAGGACATCAAGGATCTCAACATATACTCCCTGGAGCGCCACGCCGAAGAGAAACAAGTTCGCCAGGAGCTGATCGCGCGCGGGCGCAAGTATGCGGAGCTGGCCAAGGCCCCGTACCAGCTCATGTGCGGGCTAGTAGAGACGAAATGTTCTGTGAATGCGTTTATCAGCTCATCGTTGAGCCAGTAATCCCACGTCAGTTGCACTTAGGCTGACTTGGCTATGGATCCTCGATCGACCTATCAATTGGGTTGCTACTGTGGTCCAGGCCTTATGCTCGAGGTAATGACTCCTGTGCGAGTTAGGAAATTTCGCTTGACGTAAGCCCTTTGCCAGTGCGGGGTTCTGTACCTATGTGTGACCTCAGTCGGGCACCAGGGAAACGAAATTCCCCCCCGCGCGTCGGTGCTGTCGCGTATGCCCGCCTACTCTTCCTCGATACGTCAACAACTGATCCGAAACCTCTACCTTTGCTGCGTTACCGAATTGAGTTTTCACCGTCTTATACGACAAGTTTTCTACCTTCTGCATACCCTTGTTCCCCAAGACTCCCATGGACCGGAACTTGGAATCTCCGTCGGCTGGGATATCTGCCGCGAACCTGCCAAATGAACTCCTGGACCCGCAGACTTCGCTCTTTGGGCTGTTGGAAAGAGACCACACACCAGAACGAACGGGCCTAGATAACGAGCACGAAGCTCGGGAGTCAGAAATCAATGCGCGTCTCCGCCACGAGAAAGACTATTTTATTTCGAGCTTGAATCAGACCTTCCAAAAGATGCAAGAGGCTGTTGTGAAGATGTTGAATTCCACCGTCGCCAATCAAGTACACCTGCACTTGGAGAGAGACAAGCTCCGTCGCAATTCTGAAGAAAGGAAACGAATGGCGAATGTCCTTAAGATGGTCACAGATGTGATTTGCAATTCGACAGCAGAGCAAAACATGACATTGGGCTCTCTGGTAAGAGCATTGACTTCCCCTACGATGGCGGTAAACGTTTGAATAGCTGGGAGTCTCCATACAGTAAATGCTGACGACGACAATAAACAGGCCACTACTATTGACGGGTTTCCGGGAACGGGCACGCTGCATCAAGCGCATTCGCCACATCCACATCGCTCGGATACGACACTGTCTAATGGAGTAGCCCGAGTCGGCACAGTCCCCCGGTCTCCCATTCTACAGCCACCTGCGGCTACACCTACAAGCGACTCGTTATGCTCCGAAACACATCCGCGTGAACAGCTAATATCTGACAATCGTGCATCACAGCAAAAGCCTGGCACTGCATTAACTCCAGCCACTCTACCCAGCCAGGCAAAGAGAACGAGGACTGACTTACCAGATGAATGCACGACGATCACGACAAAACGCCAACGTGTAAATCACTTAGCAGCAGAGCAGACCCATACGGACAACTCGGTCGAAAATACGGCAAACCGCGAGATCACCTTCGACATGGTCTTTCAAGACGGTCAGGCCGAATATAAGCACAAGATCTTCGAATTAAAGGAAGGATCGGGTGATTGGTACATCGTTAAGTGCGATAAACACGAAACGCACTTTGGCTTTAAGAACCCCGTACGCGGCGCCGCCACACACATCAATAGCCCCTGCCATGGCAACTTGCAAAGGACGAACGACCTTGCCATTCGGGAGTGTGGGTTTCTTGTGACGGATTGTACGGCTGAGCTTGCGCAAGCAAACAACAAAATGTTCGAGGACGCACTGAGAGAAAAATACAAGATCCTGGGACAGTCGAACACCAAGGTTGCAAACAATCAGCGAGGTCGCCCAAGGAAAAGGCAAAGAAACCCGCGAAAAACGAAAGCCGACGACAGATGCAGTAATTTGACGAACTGTGTTGGATCTAGCGAGAAGCTAGCTGATTGCATCACCATTCCTTTAGCGTCAGAACCGCGTATGGATGCAGAGGTCGCGAATACTCAGGGCCCCGGTGGTCTTCATGAACGCTCGGCCCCAAGAAAGCAGGGCGCTGACCATGTGGTCATTGCTCCTGCATCAGAACTTCAGTGCTCGGACACCGAGAGTCTTCGCGTCACCGGGGGAACGCCACCTAGGAATCCAGGTACAACTGACAGTGGCTTATCATCCGGATATGCAGCGGCTGCCAACGCCCTTTTGCAGCTCCGCGAAGGTACGCTTGATGCCAACGGATATCACCTTCGTGAGGAGTGCCCCGCAACAAGGTGACTAAGCTAAGTCACGTCATGGATATGTTGGATATGAGTTAGGGTCTGGATTGCAACTTCGGTGGCGGGAGTGACCGCCTGTGCAGACGGACATCTGGCGGGCGCACATCGTAATTGTGGGTTGGTAGTAGGGATTTCAGACGTAAATTCTTGTTCGTGGTGGTGGTAGAGATGGTTTGTGAGGCGTTGTTGTGGATAAGATCGAAGGCTGGGAGGACTCCTGAAGTCGTTAGACGGGCGCCAATCAAAGGGCGGAAACATGGCTGGCATTACAGTAGCTGCCTGAGTCAGCATCGCCCATATGTTGCTCTTAGGTGCTCCAGGCTCCCCATGAACGGTCGGTATATCGTACACGGGCTCGGAGGAGCAGGGTAATAGTCTTGAGTCTGTTTATATTTACAGACATTGTGCCCCTCCGCTACAAATTTAAATAGTACGGATTCCTGTATGTACTGTACTGTATGTCTAGGCTCTCGTGTGAACTTATTTAGTCACATAGGCCAACATGATTAGTCAGATTTGGGCGCGAATCCATTCTGAGGCGTGCGAATCTCTCAACACGGTACTTTTCAATACCCTTCTACACGTATAACAAAGTATACCACACACATAACCAAGGCAGAAGTCCCCTCCCAATAAAAGAACCTACTTCTGTTTATAGTTCAATTTCTACAATAACTTTACAGTATGCAGTCAGGTTATTGAAAGTTAGTACATATAACATATATATTCATAATCAATTCACTTAATGACGTGTTCTAGCAAAGTACCAAACTGTTATAATGCAAGTACAGTGTATTTACTGTGACAACAAGAAAAAGGTGCACTTAAAAGACGATTAGAAAGGACTGGATTCCTAACAGTCTTTATCCTTGGTCAAGGCATAAAATGACAGCGTTTCCCTATCTCGTTCTCAACACTGCACTCCACAATTCATCACGTTAAGCAGAATGGGCTCCAAACGTCAGAGAAGGTCAAGACTAAAACCCTTGGTTTCCAAGGTCCTCAATCTGTATATCTGGTCATTTCCCCACGGCGCATCTCAAAGTCCCCAACTGACTTAAATCTCAGCAACAAAATCTCGAGGAAGAGGGACAAGTTACTTGACTGGAACACAGTGACCACCCTTGATCACATCATCAATCGAAGACTGCAGGGCCCTGACAATGCGGGTAGAGGTTATGATTACAAGATGAGGCGCGAGGACCTGAAAAGGCGTGAGGCTGCTCTTGACTTCGAGTGGAATTGTGCCAGCCGCGCGTCGCACAAGGAACAACACGTAAATCGCATTCTCCAAGGCTTTAAGGCCCATGACGAAAAGAATGTCTACTCGAAGGAGCCTGCTCGGCAGGGCGTCACCGGGCAGTCCCATCCGCGAGTCGCTGGCGACCATTTCCTGGCGAACAAAGCCCTAATTGATAGGACGATGGTCTTCAAGCTCGCCAGGCAAGCACCAAAGGGCGCACACCTGCACATCCACTTCAACGCATGTCTGCAGCCCCATGTGCTGCTCCAGATTGCGAGTCAGATGGAGTATATGTATATCACGAGCGATTTACCGTTGCACACAACAGATGATGATCATCTCTTGCGGTACCGTCGATGCAGGATACAATTTTCCATCATGGATCTGACTGCCAGTAAGGGAAACCTGTTCCAAGCTGCTTACGTTGGCCGCAGGCCGATGATATTTCGTGAATTTATACAAGAATTCCCTCAGCGTTTCCACGGGGCAGATGCCCTGGGGTGGCTAAAGGAAAAGCTAGTTTTCCGAGAGGAAGAGGCTCACGACCCGGCCCAGACGGTTAAAGGAGCATGGCAGGAGTTTAACGCCCGGACGCAAATGATGAAAGGCCTTTTCAACTATGAGACGGCATATCGTAAATACACACGCAAGTGTCTTGAAGATTTTGTAAGTGACAATATTCAGTACGCCGAGATACGGCCCAATTTTATGGACACAAACCAGGTATGGACCGACGATGGGAAGGGCAAAATCGACAATATCGGCATTATGGAAATGATCATTCAGGAGGTCGAGCTTTTCCGGCGGGAAAACAAAGACAGTGATACTTGTTTTGTAGGCCTCAAGGTTATATACTGCTGCCCACGGTCGTACCCCACGGAAAAGGTTGCGAGCGGGCTGGCCGAATGCCTCCGCTTTAAGAAAAGATGGCCGAGCTGGATTGCTGGGTTCGACCTGGTCGGCGAGGAGGGCATGGGCAAGCCGCTCAGTGCCTTTGTCCCCGAATTGTTGCAGTTCCGGAAAGACTGCGCGCAGGCGGGCGTTGGGGAGATCCCGTTCCTGTTCCACTGCGGCGAGACGCTCGAGTCTGGCTCCGAGACGGATGACAACCTCGTGGATGCTCTCCTGCTTGGGACGCGCCGCATAGGCCACGGATTCTCCCTCGCGCGCCGCCCATACCTCATGGAGCGTATGAAGAAGGCTGGCGTGTGTGTCGAGCTCTGTCCTATCTCGAACGAAGTCCTGGGACTGACGCCGCGAGTGAGCGGGCATGCTATGTACGGCATGCTGGCCAATAATGTCCACTGCACTGTGAGCAGTGATAATGGGACTTTGTTCAAGTGAGTAAATATGTCTATATTGCTTATGGACAGGCTTACAATTATGGCCTCTAACCGTTGTCTATAATAGTTCGACCCTCTCGCACGACTTCTACCAGGCCATGATCGGCAGACCCGACATCATTGACAGCGAAGTGCTCAGGCTCTGGGTAGTCCTTGATAAGTGCTTTCGCCATTTCTAGCTTGCCAAGTAAGAATTCGAATGCCTCGAGCACATCCGTCATACGGCCAAACGCCTCGTTGGTACCAAACCGGCGTTTGCGGACTTGACCATCGCCTTGAAGGACCTTGATCACAACGTGAAAGTCGTCGAGGATACCGTCAAAGGCTCGGAGGACCTCCCAGTCGTTGTCGTTAATCATGCTCTTGGCTTCGAGGCAAGCAGGTATTTTGATCCCAGTCTGGCCTTTACGGGCTTCCTGGAATACCTTCTTTGCCTTTAGCATGAACTCTTCGTAAAAAGGCTGCAACTTGAGCGCCCGTTTGATCATGTAGTATTGTGATAACCAAAGGGTGTCGTTGTCGAGGATGACTTCGAGCGGACGGAGCTTCTGAACCTCAGGATCAGTAGATGCATCGATAGAGTCTTGTTGCAACTGCTTGAGCAAGTTGGTCAATACATCTGATCGATGCACCCATACAACCCAGTTGTGAACCTTTCCAACGGGGCCTTTCTTCATCCATTCGTCGTGCGCCGCGCGCGCCAATAGCTCTCCTTTCTCGATAGATTCGTCAAATGCCTCAACGTCCTTTCCAAACAGTAGAGCTTTTACCACCAGGTTAATGATATGCCCAACGCAGCGGGCGCGGCGATGGAGATGGTTGAAGCCGAGTTGACCGCCGATAATTGCCATGGCAGTATCGTTATCACCCGCGTTGTCAAGTGTAAAATATCCGACCTTATCTTCTAGATCGAAAAAGCGAATGACGTCGAGCATCTCAGTAGCAATGTGTTCGCCGGTATGGCGATTGATCAACTCTGGCAAACCAAGCACGACCTTCTGGGGTTGATTGCTGCTATCTCGATATACCGCCGTTATCCCGTATAGAGATGGCGATTCCTCGTCCTTGCGCCGTCGAAAGCGATATGAACCTGGCTAGGTGCTGCCCGCAAGGCCTCTTTCACTCCGTCCTTGTGTGCCTCGAACTGTCGTACAGCTATTCGCCGTATCGTCTGCCTCGAGATATGGGCGTCTCTGACTGCAACTGATGGGTTTAGGTATTCGAAAATAGATCGCAATCGAGGATTTTCCGCCTGACGGAAGGAGAGGTTGGAATCGACAATCCAGTTGACAAGGAGCCTCTGAAAGTGCCCGCGATCGAAGTGTTTGATCATACTGTTGGCGATGGCTTGTTCTTTTGGATCATGCCGGTTGAGTTGCCAGAAGTCCGATGCAGAGGCAAATACTCGCTTCCCTCCCTTCTTGGTTGACGGCGCTATCCGTTTCCCCGTTGGATCCCAGTTACCGTGGGCCTTCCACAGGTGGTTTTCTGCATTTTGGGTGCCCTTGTACTTATAGGAAGCCGGCCGACACTCATTCTTGCAGATACATGGCACACAGACCCATTTTCGCTTGGTAGTCGACTGTATGTCCAGCCCGTAGTCCCACACCCAAGACCGCGTCTCGTTGCTTCTCTCCGAGAACAAGAAACCCTTGAAGATCTTGAAGACGTGGCTCTCTTCTTCGGCAGTCAGGTTCCCAGGTGTTAATGTAGTCCGTACGTCATGGGCCATTTTCGACGTAGTAGCTGGTAATGGTATTAATTGTCTTTCCTTTACACAGGAATCTTTCGACGGCGCGTTTACTTGACGCGTCGCTGGGTGACGATTGTATTGTTATTGTTACTACATGTTAAGAAATATAGCATTCTATATAGTCTTCCACGCTTAGGAGTATCAAGAGCTAACAGCTTATCACCCAATTTTGGTCGCGGGGAGAAACCCCTGTCTAGCGTCAACGCCAATCAACGGTTTCAATATATTGACGGCTTCTCGTGGATTGATTGATTAGATAAGCGGTGGTTCCGTTGATTGACGTTGACGTTGATTGATTTCAATATATTGATCAACGTCGTTGAAGCCGTTGATTGATGGTCCACCCTGACCGAGACAGTGACGGCCGCGACGTGAACGCGGACTCCAGGTTATTTTCCCACGATTCACGGCCTTAGAGCATGGCCCACCACATTATGCGTATCATTCCAAAAAGGCGCTGCAAATATCTGGCGCAGGCCGTCTAAGCGCTGTATACAACTCTCACTCAAGCGTATCGAAAAGATTCAAAGGGCACCTTGGGCAATATTCCTGGGGTGCGAGAACAGGCAGGGAATGTGGCAGGATCTACACGATTATAATCACGAAAAGTAGCAACTATCATATCATAAATTGCCAACTTCGCATTGCTCCATCGCCTGCTGCTGATTACGGCAACCCAGCATCGCCATATCGTGGGCTTGCCTTATCGCGGAAGATACCCCAATCACCGACCCAGGAAAAAGTTGCTGATACTTTAACTTACGGGCGCGAACTGCCGTACAGTATTGTCAATATCATGAGCGTCCCTTACTACTGCACACTATAATACTGTACAGTATGTACAGTATCTCTGCAAAAGTAATTGAAAGATGTAGTTTTGTTTGATAAAGTTCCACAAAATCAAGTCCTCTACTGTATTTTGCGATATCCAAATATGTCTCGTCCCCGAGTCAGACATCAGCATAAATTGACAAGATAGTTACTGTATTGTGGGCCAAGAATACTGTAAAACAAGTTGGAATTAGCAGCTTTCATTTTTCTACGAAATGATGACCAAGGGGCGTTTTCTTTCGCAACCTGTCCTATAGGTTGACAATGGTCACTCCTTAGTGTTCTTCAGATTATCTATTCTGAATTTGTGTTTCAAAGATATAATATTTGCTGATCACTAAAGACAATTCGCCTAATGGAGGGATAGTAAATGTTAATGATTCTGACAACTTTGGTGATTGGCTTAGGGATAGCACCAAAGACACTGAGACCGCACTGCGAGAACGTTCCGTCTCTTCCGAGCTCTAATTCCGTCCTGACAAGCAATGGTCCAGTCTCTAGATGCTTGGACGGACAGCCTTAACAGGCCATTAAACCTCTCAAATCTTGAGATCGCTTAAAGGGTTGCAAAAATGGTCCCTCGAGGCCAGCAAAAACAGTCATCTAGGCAGAATTGACTATTGATGGCATTACTACCACCAGAATTATACGATTTAGTCTGGTTCTGGCGGTTTTCTTCGATAAGTCCACTGCTAAGTGCCCTATGCTTAGACACTGGCTAAAGACCCGTTGCCCGCCAGCCAGAACGGATATTTGACGCCGTAAGTGTCTCCATTCGGGCCTTGTGATAGCAATAAAGAAATCGTTTCTTTGCCACGACTGTTGACGAATCGTGCCCTCCCTGCTGGTGGAGATACTTCTTGAAGGCTGTCTTGAGTGGGCCGAATACTGCAACATCAAGCGGCTGTAGCATGTGTGATGTATGTGCTGGCAAAAACAAGATATATATCTTATTTGAGAAGCATTCCCACATAAAATCGACCGTTGTGTGTGTGTGGTGCCCATCGATCACGAGAAGGCGCCATTCAGAAGGATCCTCGGGCGCCGTCAGCGGTACAAAGACTCTCCGAAGCCATTCGATCGCGATCTTTTCTTCCATCCACCCCTTCTTCGTGGCTGTAAACTGCCAGCTATCGTGATCTTCAAGGGCAATAGGAAACCACTGCTGCTGAATGCTCAGTCCCTTGAAAATAATTAGAAGAATCAGAGACTTGCCCAAGGCCTTGATGCACTCCATAAAGGAGGTCCACGCTCTTGAATTAAAGTCCTTCTGCAGAAGATCACTACCCTTCGAATAGCCGATAGTGAGGGCATTCTCAGAGCAACCCTCCATCAACCCACCCTCATCAGCGTTCCAACGGTTGGCTGGCTTGATCGCCTTGACGATAGGCAGCTGGAGGAGGTCAAACCACGACCCGACGTTCTTTTTCGTAGCCGCTCTAAGCCTTTTTGCTTCAACACGCTGGTATTTACGGCTTTGAAGCTAAGGGTGGCGAAGGAAGAAGGCCCTCAGCCACTTCTTTCCAAGAGGAGGGTGGTCCTCACGAGGGAAGGCCAGCCGGGCTCCGAGAGCCCTCGTTTCCCAGCGAGTCAACGCATGCCCGAGGGTACTTTGGTTGATCACAAATAAAGCCAATTAATCCTCCTGAACCGCAGTCGATCCAAACTATTGGTAACCTTTTCCTGTGATCCAACTCCTTTACCAAGGCCGCTCGCAGTTCAATTTGTTTCACCCGAACGAGCCGTGGTTGACGGACTTCTTTCTGGGCGACGCCTTCTCCCAGAAGGGTTGTAATAGTCAATAGAAGCAGGGTAGCGAGCTAGAGAAATCTATTCTGGCATCCTCATAGGGTATGACGTGTGACATGCACTTTGCACCAAAGGTCGCTAAATGCGTAGTGCTTCTACACTTTTCTGCGCACTCTGTGCTTTTAAAGTAACGCTTGAGACATTAGATGAGATGTACTATTACTAGTACTATACATCCTGTAATGTACTTACATCTGAAAAGTCTGTCTGTCAAGTACTATTAATAAAGCCTTTTAAACGTTACTTGCTAAAAATAGCGCTAAATTTTTCAGACACTACAATACCACTACAAATGCGCACAATTGATCCAGGCCTCCTGGAGCCCGAGACTTTGAAGTCTTTCCCTTTTAATACTCGATATTCACCACACTGCATTGTGGTACTCCGACAGACGACCGGCAAACGCGCGCACATCGCTCGGCTTACTTCAGTCCTCGTTCCACTATTGCCAAAGTCCACGTCCAGATGGGAGCATTCATCTCATGCCTGAGTTCGATGAAAAAGCCGTGGGGAACGAACGTCGTGGCTGAGACAGATGGAAAGAATCAGGCCATGATTATCGCTGGATTCTGTGCTATCGGGAAAACGCATTTCCTGTCCAATAAGCCCAAGCTGCTGCCGCGCTGTGGGATGAAGGTCTATGACCTGGATTCAAGCGCCTATAGCTCCAAGCCTGGATTCCCGCAAAACTATATCTTCGAGATTCGGAAGCTGGCACAAGAGCCGTGCATCGTCTTGATATCAACTCATGAAGGTCTGCCAACACAACTCGCTAAGGACGGCTACTATGTCGCTCTTGTCTACCCTGGAGACGGCCCGGGAGCAAAGCGGGAATGGCTGCGCAGGCTCGAAGAAAGGGAAGAAGGGGGTAAAAATTCACGACTTTACAAACTCACCGACAAGAACTGGGATCTGTGGTGTTCAAGGACCGCTGGCGAGCAGACCACTAGCAAATGGAGTCTTTCGAACGAGGAGTACTTGGGTACGATTGTCCGAGATATATACGCCGACTTTCTTGGGCCTGGGAGCGCGTCTTCGCCGCCATGGACGGCGCGGACAAGCCGTCCTACAAGCGCGAGGTTGCTATCCTGAGCGGGACCTTTTTTCACGCCACACTGGGCGTGTACATCCCCGGCGCACCTCCAGGTGAGGAGCGCGAAGAGCAGTTAGCCGACGGGGATCTCCCACTCAGAATAAAAAAAGAGGATGAGAAGGAGATGAAATGGAAAGACGAAGCAAAAGGCTAAGGACAAGTACAAGAGAGACTAGAGGCAGGAAAGCACACGGGTGAAATTTCAAAATGTATTTTCTTTAGATGATCTATGGTTGAAACCCTCTCTAGCTAGTCTCAGGTCTCTTCTTCTCAGGTCTCCATAATTTTCCTTTACAATAGTAGTAACTGAAGAACTCTGAATACATCCTATATGACTTGCCAGTGATGTCGACTGATAGGTTTTCCGACCGTGATGAGAGTCATTGATGGAGAAGTGGCAGGAAGTGACACCCTTCATCAGACACTATCTCAGGCACTGAGTGATCTACACGTGCTGGCTGTCTGTTTAGAGGAGACGGGGAATCACTATCTCTTGATTTCCAACTTTGACCAGCACAGTTACCTCTGTAAAGTCATATACGTAGACAGCGACCCATCTTTAAAAGACACATAGAAGGTCGACATCTATAGCTTAACGGAGCCGGGGATTGGAAGGAAAAACGGTTTTATTGCGTCAAGATCAACTGGGCACTCTGTCCAGTATAATACAGGAGGGCCGATCATACATCTCGGAGACTATACTTACCTGTTAACTGTTGCTCATGCTATAAAGGAAACTCCATATACAATATCACCCCAGGCACAGGACTAGGACACAGACACTCATTTTCCTCCAAGCATCCAAGAGGAAGAGAGAAAAAGGAGCGTATTGCGTGGTAAGATGGAAGTAGATGACTACTCCTCGCCTCGGAAGTTTTACGAATACATGTGGATGTGTTTCAACCAAGGTTTAGGATACCAATTCATTACGCCGCCACTGGCTCCCAGTACTTTATCAGACAACGAAAAAAGGTCCAGGATCGGATCCAAGCGGTGTGATAACTTACAGGAACTTCTCATTTATCTCCTCCGCAATTCCTATCACCAATTAAAATTTCACAGTGTACTTCCACGTTGGCGAATGCGGAATAGCAAGAAAAGAACCTTTCCAAACTTTAGCGGTACTTGACAAAGTACAGTCGTTTAAATACTTGACACAGACTTTAGAAAGAACCAAGCGATGCTGTATAAATAGTTAGTTGGCCAACTTGAAATGTCATGAAACCAGTCCAGAGATTTCAGTAAATAGAAGAATAGCTTTGAATTTCTGCTCGTCTTCTCTTACCATCTAAATATGGCGCCGCTTATCTGTAGAGTAATCAATGCACTTGGGCAAGGTATACCCAATGCTCATGTTACTCTCGACCGTCTACAGTACCATGCAGCGACTGCGACGAGGTCAATCAGTGCGGTTGCACCGACTGCAAAGAAAGGAGGAAATTGCAAGATACAGCACGCGACGCTCTCGCTCCCCTTCAAGACATATCTTCTCCGACCTCTGGTGCAGAACACACAAGCCATCCTGGGTCAGATTGCATTCCCATTCAGGACTGGCTTTCTGAGATCACGACACCTCCTCTTCTGCCACACCCACCTGACCATGGCAAGAACAGCTATGATTTGTGGGCACTCTGTCAGGAACATCAAGAGAACTTACCCAATTTGATTCTAAACGAAGCATTTTTAAAAATTATTTAAAATTTAAGCGTACGTTTTATTAATCCCGCGCAGCTTAGGGCTAAAGCGTACTTTTAATCTAACTAAAATTCTAATATCTTAATTCTAATTTAGCCCTAGCATTAGCCCTAGCGCAATACCTTACATGAAGATAAAGACAGTAGAATTGATTAAATAGGTCTTTGAAGAATGAATCTTAACCTCTCTTCTAATGTGCACTCCTGTATCGGTCGCTCACATTCCGCTATGATGGACTTGGATTCCCTTTCTCCTTGGTTGGTCGGTGTAGTTAAAGCCCCCATCTCTTGTCTCGCCTTCCCAAAGTCTCTCAATAATGGTCGACTGCCCAAAGAGTACAATATCATGCAAAAAGAACGCTTGTTTCGAAATATCGGTTGCCATCCGCACATATTACGCAACCAAATTCTGGCTGATATTGATCACGCCACATATAAAAAGTTACAATCCGTGCTTGCAGGCAGCTTGAGCAGTCCAGACCCGCCAACTCTCCCCATTAGTATTAAACTCCGTTGCCAGGGCGGGCAACAACGCGCTAAAGCAGCGGAGCGAGTGTTAGGGCCCGATTTTCAATGGACAGTACGATTGTATTGTTGCCAAGTGCAAGAAGGTTATAGCAACTCTCATAACATTTGTTAATAACATAACCGCTGACTTGATCTAATCACAGAACACAGCCGATTTCATTCGACTTTCCGGAATGTTGCGAATTCTTATTCATTTGAAGCGCCATATACAGGCGGTGAGGTTTATCGTCAGATCCAGCTGAACCCAGACGCGGCAGAAACAGATCGAAAGGGATGGCTGAGCCATATCAGCAAGTGCAAGGAAGACATTCTCACAAAGTTCCTGCGGAAAGCTGAGATCGTGCAGGCATTAAACAAACTCCTCCAGTTTCCCGGTCTCTGGGATGGTCTACAACTTGGCAACTTGCATAAGCATAGAGCCTTGCATTGCGATGAAGAGATCATCCATTATCTCGGATGCGTCTATGAAACGTGGGACTCCATTACCACAGGTGTCGATGCTTTCGCTAATGCCGTCGATGCGGGTACTGTTCGTAGACTGGAAAATCTCTTTCCAACTCATCACGAGGACTTTGCCGCGATCCGGGACTTGTTTAGCTCAAACATGGTTTTCACAGATATTACTGACAGAGGAGAACGCCTAAGTGTAGAGCAAGGCGTGTGCGCAGTCAGGCGGCGTATTTCAAGTATCGAGACACTTCACAATGTCTCTCAGAGGCGGCGGCCACCTTTTGTTTCCTGGATTCGAGGAAAATACATAAAACTTTCCATTCTTGTGAACGGCGAGAAACACCTCCCCCCCACATTGAGTATGAAGTTCTTCTAGCTTTTTCATAATCGTTCGTAGTCGCTTTCGAAACATCTCACGTTCACGCTTAGCTCTTTTCACCACCATTTGGCAATCATGTCAAACCTGAATTGCAAGGCTTGTTCCGGAGTGTGATTTGGGTCCCATGCCAGGATTCGCCATGTTGGGATCTCGGTTTCGATTGGAATTATCGGTTCCCATCCATAGATGAGATAAAAGGGTGTGCAGCCATGGGAACGTCGAACCGAGGTTCTATCGGCAAAGAGAACCACCTTAAGGTACCTGACCCAGTCATAGCCTTGGTCTGAGAGTTTGGCGAGAGATCGAGCAATGCTGTAATGGCCGCCTTCCACAAGTCCTTGAGCTCTTGGATTGTACGGAGATACCTGAACAAGCAGAACACCAGTCGATTTGACAAAAGCAGCAAAGTCTGACTTGTTTTCAGGTCCATTGTCTGTGGACACCTTGAGAGGGCATCCATACTGAAGGAGGATTTCTTCAACAAAGAATTTCTTCAGAGCCTTAGCGGCCGCATTCCGTAAGGGCCTAGCGATAACATATCCTGTCAGATCACATCGGGCCTCCACCAGGTAATTATAACCACGGCATGGTTGCATGTGTTGAACGTCGATGCGAACAGTATGAAACGGTAAGCCAGGAGTCGTTGGGGTAATGCCTTGACTGTATGTCTTCGGATCGTACTGAGCACATAGAAGACACCCTGAGATGGCCTTTTTGACGTCGCGGTACAGGCCTTTCCAGTAATACAAGCCCCGGATTCTGGCTATTGTGGAGTCACGCCCCTTGTGACCAAAGTTGGCATGACATTTTCGGATCACCCGGCGCCGCAGCTGAGGGTCGTCGACAACTCGTCGTCTGGGCAGTCGTCCTTCCTCTCGTCTCCATAGAAGTCCTCCGAGAACCTGGTACTTGAGAGCTTCTGCTTTTGATCGCACCGCCCAGCTTGGGCTGAGATGGTGTGGGACAATTCCATGGAGGAGGAAATTCGCATATTGATTTGAAGTTGTTGTCCATTCAAACCGGTCGTCCAGGAGTGGTTTTCCAATCTGTTCAGCGTCCAAAGAATTGATCTGGGCATCACACCAGTCATCTAGATCTCCATCTGGGTCAATATTTGGTTGGGTTGAATTTGGTGGCCGAGAAAGAGCGTCTGCCACAGGATTCTTGGTTCCGGGGATATGGCGTATTTTGAAGTCGAAAAGTTTTATCACCGTTATCCAACGAGTGATCAGTGCGCCTGGAACATCTGACATTCCTCCATTGATCTGGTCCACCAATACTCTTGCATCTGTTTCCAAAACAAATCGGCACCCAAAAGACAATTTCTCATCCTCCGCACAGCACAAAGAACACCTCGACATTCTCTCTTCGTCGCGTCATACCTTGATTCCGCGGCTGTCCAGACGCCGCTCTCAAATCTCGCTGGTTTCCTGTGGCCGAGAACATCCTGCATGAGGGTAGCGCCCCATCCAATAAGGCTTGCATCTACCATCAAAACAATCTCTCCCGCTGACACGCTTAGAACGTAATAGTGAGAAGGCGTAGAAGACCGACGAAAGTATTGATTGAACCCATCGCTATGATCCTCAGGTTGAGGGGCAATGTGACAGATAGCGACGACGTGATTGTATGGCGAACCCATAGTGTTTTTTAATTTAGGCACATGGGGCGGCATGATTAGTCATGAGAAGGTACGCGGCATCCAATTGAGGGTACGCGAATATATCTGGATTCAGACCCTCGGATGGTTCCATGAGGCTTTTCTCTGCTTCCTCAACCCTGCCAGATTCTTGCTGGATGCAGGACAAGCAGTACCACGCCAATCGCATAGCCATTTGTCCCTTCGTAGAAATCGACTCCTTGCAGGTTAAGGCTCGGAACTACGTCTCCGCCGTGTTGAAGTTATCGCACAGGCCTGGGTCGAGGAAAAGGTCCCGGTTTAGCTCTAGCTATCATTCGCAAACGACGGGCTGTTCTGCGAGTGGGCATACGTCGTCGATCTTGACGCAGAGGTGCTGGAAGTCTTTGGCGGTTTTACACCGCCTTTTGCAATTCTGTTTCTGCGGGTCCGCCCTCCTCAACACCGTACGACAGCGGTGACTCATAAATGTTGTAACTCTGCTCTGTGTTATAGCTTGACTCAGACGGTAAGGGAAGGTAGGAAGATTGTAGCCGGAACCCTTTTTCGAGCAGATGGAGTATGATACAAGCATGTCTCGTGGGATCAAGACCAACATAACCATGAGACCTAGGCAAAGAGGGCTGGTTGAGTTCGAAAGACACCTTCGCGAGGGATATTGTGGGCGTGCAGTTTGGATTACCCTCCAAATATTGGTTGGGGGTACTGTCACTGAGATTAGCCCAGATGCTGGCGATGCCATTGTTATCGGAAAATGCTATAAGTGGAGGGTTTTGAAGCGATGTCAGTGTGACGCGGATGCCAGCTACTGGAAACCCCTCGCTATCAAGAACTTGGCAGAGTATGGAGGCCATGGTGTATAGTGTTGTGAGTTAGGTTCTCCAGAAGAATTTAAAAAGTAAGGACAACTAGGATGTTTCGGTCTTGGATAACAATGTTTTCAAATTGACTAGCAACAGAATTATAAACGATGAGTCGAATAAGATGGCTTTATAGTTGAATGCTATCTTTGGAAACGGGATTTTGACTGACTAACACTTTGTCTCACTTTTGAACCCAAACTTTCAAAGTATAAATCGGCTGTTGTGCATAGACCATAAGTACTTCCTGTGACTGGCCAGGAATCAATGTAAAATGACGGCGCAAGTGGTACATACTGTACAGTAGTAGTGCAGATACCACGTATTCATAACGGAAAGTACTTTGTCTTTTTCAATCAACATAGAAGGACAGAGTTACATATATGTATTTCTGCATTACAATCAGGGTATGACTTTCTTAGCAATACGCCTTCAAAATTGTGGAAGAGGTCCTATATGTACTCTGGTTCTATGATTGTATGATCAATGGTGTACTGTAACCGATGTTGTCCTTTTCATCTTGAGTAAAGCGATACCAGTAGTCCTCCTTGTCGAGCCAATCCAACGTTGATTGAGTCGACGTGTAGATGCCCTGCTGCAGCCAGTTCTTAATGGTATTTGGCCCCAGCTGTACCTCAGGGTACTGCTGACAAAGCAGTGCGCCGAGCCGTTTCGGTTTACGCCACAGTGGTGGAAGAAGCTGGCCCTCGAGCACCAGCGTCCCCAAGCCATTGATGACCGCCCGGTGAGTCGCCCCGCCTTCGCCGGCATGTGGTGGCCCCATGAGATGCCCTTCGCTTCTTACATCTTTTCATCGACGAGCGATTGGTCAATATGTTCGAGATTGGCGAGAATGACTATACAGTTGAGGCCTTAGAGGAGCTTTCTCGCCCTCAGAAACGTCGAGGTCAACATTGATATAATGTCCACTGCGTGATAAAACTTTATTGACTTACTATTTGACTAGATAGGTCACATAGGCGACAATGTGGGCAACAATGTAGGCAACATAGGCAACGTTTGGGTCTAATAGTGCTTAATTTGCTTAATTTAGGCAACATTTGGCAATACTTGGGTCTAATAGCGCTTATTTGGTGCCCTTGAGTGTGTGGGAATAGTAGCATACAGCGGCATGTTAGTCGGTGTAATTACGTTAACTTGTCAGATTATCACCCTTTTAGGTATATGGGACGTGTAATTATGGTCCAATTGATGGGGTGGTCACTGTGTGTATTGTGATCATGTCTTGTCTTGGTTCTCTAGTGCGACCCCTCCCGTTGGATGGATTTTATTTCGCCCGGGGGGACACACCCCAGAGGGCCTTATAAAATCCATCCAACGGGAGGGGTCGCACTAGAGAACCAAGACAAGACATGATCACAATACACACAGTGACCACCCCATCAATTGGACCATAATTACACGTCCCATATACCTAAAAGGGTGATAGGTGTGTTGGGGGGCTGGTTTTGTCATGACGGACATATTGATGCCTCAGGCACACACCTCTTGGCTACCCGTCACATCTGACATAACTATTTGTATGGCGAACCCATAGTGTTTTTAAATTCAGGTACGGGGGGCGGCATGATTAGTCAGAAAAAGGTGTGCGGCATCCGATTTTGGGTGCGCGAATATCCGGATTCTGTATTTTTGTCTATTTTCACAGCTCACTCGCCCTAATTTACAGCTCATACAGCCCTTGATGGTTCAATTTTGAATCGAAGAGATCTTCTGATGAAATAGTTACGTTACGGTCTATGGCAGATGGTTTAAGGCGACGGTGGCTTGGAGTTTAATAACCAAGGTGTTGGCCTTGATGAGGCATGTCCCCGGTAAATTGGATTTCGGTGCTTATTAGCCAGTAGTACAGTATGTAAAAGTAAAAGACCTGCGTACCTGTGTCGTATGTCGCACCGTACTTTTGCATTGAAACCAAAAACAGAAACATGGGTACCCGCACATACTTTTACATAGCAAAGTACCTAGCAAAAGGATTCTACGTAGTACTATATTCAGCGGAAGCGCATTTAGATTATAAAACAGTATTACAGTACAGTACTACTGTTATGCATAGTATTTATATACTGGTAGTACCTGGGTCTGCAAGGTGCTTTGAGTAGCGGTCAGTACTGGCAAACCATCACCCGCTGAAATTTCCCATTTGATACTACAAAGTCTGCCGCAGATCTAATGCCACTTCAGTACCGCTGGTAGCTGCGGTGGGAGTTCAATCCGGCTTAGAGGTGGCGAGGCCCTAGTGCTTCCAACTGTGAGGGATAGAAAACTGGTCACGGTAGGACTGCTTGAGTGATACATCCAGCTAGCAGTTGGGATGGACATAAATATTATTGTGTGAGTTTCCTGTGCTGTTGCGCGATTGCCATTGGAGGAGGTGTTAAAGTACTTTCTCCAGCTGTGACTGATTGGCGGCCATGTTGGCTGTATAGTGTTTTTACTTTTAGTTTGACGGAAGTATTTGATCGGATGAGGGAGAGAATGGGATGGACAAGTAGAGCCGGGTGGTAGCTGCTGGGTACCTAGACGGAACACGATTGGGTCGTTTAGGTACGCCTTTGAGTGACTACTGGCTCAACAAGGTATGTATCTAGCTCGTCTTGTTGTATATCCTCTCGTTGTATGGGCTCAGGGTCCTTGCCTTTGTTGCCCCTTCTCCTCTTGTTTGCTAGCCGTGTATCTTGTGAATTAGGAACCTCGTCGTCGGCGTCGTTCGCGAAGAAGCGTTTGCGGCGTTGAAGCATGTCGAGGACTGGTTGTTGTTCGACCTCAGTCTGGGGGTTAAAGTCAGGTCGCGGTCTACTAGAGGATTAGTTAAGCAAAGACTATTAATATATGTATAACTCACTTATTTTTATAATCCTCCTCCCGTTGCCCTCTCCACGGTAGATCAGCCGCTAGAGACATCCTGAGCCTTGCTGTCTCGGGTGCCAGTGCTGACACGATCGGACGCCTGATCGAGGACTCTAAGGGGAGTCTTGTGTGTTGGTTCTCTTTATAGCAATTGAGCCGCAACTAGGGCAGTATAGTACACACACACACACACACAATTTATTGACGCCCGGCGGCGGCTTGCGCCGAAAGGGCAACTATTACTAATCTGCAAATACATGTCCTAAAATGAATCCCGACCTCCTTAAGCCCATATGCAATCTGTTCCTAGCTTATAGCTTGTCTCAACCTACCATGTCTCTGCGAATTCTCGTGGGTTAGTGGTGTTAGTAGGCCGACTTGAAGGCGATTCTCCAAGTGTTCAGTGTCCTATCTTCGGCGACTGAAGCGGTGCCTGCTGTATATGACACGAGGTGATTAAGGTTTGTCGGATTAGTGGTGATGGGGTGGAGGTGTTCCTCCTTGTGATCAGTCTGCGTCGAGTCGCCCCGTGGCAATAGCGAACCGTATCGTTGCGCGGACGGCATCCATATTTGGAGTCCAATTTGTACCATCTGACGGTGCTTTCCCTCCTAAGAAGAAGGAGATATTACTTCTGTGGGTATCTGTACACCAGGGCTCCTAATAGTGCGGACCATTAAGAGCACTATTAGTGCACACTGTAGTCCAGACTAATAGTCCATGCACTATTGGTTCAGTGTGACGTCTCTCGGACTACACCGATGGTTCAGTGCAGGCCTCTCGGACCACACTGGTAGTCCAGTGTAACTCAACCAGACTGACCAGTAGTTCAGTGCGAGGGACGCAGACTAACAGTCTCACTATTAGTGCGGAGAACCCAGTCAGGAACTCCGTGACCCAACGCGTCGGACGCGTCGACCGCGCGTGGCGAAATTTTCAGGATGGTGCTAAGACATGTTAGCAGGTACAACTGTTACACTTTGTTGATATATTGTATCTTAGGTATCACGTAACTGAAACCATCTTCTTAACAAGAGCCCAGAATTGCCTGCATGTACATGTTCAGCAGCAACTTGATTTTATAGCTTTGGAATGGGCTATCTGGCTGATTTCAGAGAAGAATTTACAGCCTGAGAGATGATGAAGGGCATGTTATCTGGGTTGCGCATCCCAAGTCGTGGAGTTAAGAGATACAAACCCTGCCATTACAGTCACATTCATACCAGCCAGATCATAGTTACGGAGTTGCTGAGAGCCCCAGTCTGGTATCAATTCCATTATGATCTGAGATATATTGCCAAGTTGTTGTTTTGCAGTCGCCAAAGTGCATGATGCCAAACCGTGGCCCCCGTTTTCTCCGCTAATGTGATACATTACGTCCCAACCCAAAGCGCAGATTAAGTCAAATCCAGTCCGCCTGAAAGCTATTTATCTCTTAAGCCTTTTCCTCTACTGTCCATTTCCCATGCCGCACCTTTTTTTTTTCGAAGCCAGGGGTCCACTGCACTCATGGACGTCCGTCTCAGCCACAATAGAGCCCTGGAAGGATGGACCACCACATGCGATGCTCAACTCACGGTCCCACCGCTCGGCTTACGTGCGCAAACTGAAAAGCGAGGTCAAGAATCAATTGTAATCTGGCACCTGGCTGGCACGAGGCGAGCGCGAAGACGGCGCGAGCGGACCAATGCGCGACGATCCAAGGTTTTCGCATGACGCTGACGCTGAAGCTGAAGGGGACGGTGCTACCCAGTAGCCGATCATTGGCCAGCAAAGGTGGCGTCTTGTCTAAGTCGTGGCGCGTTTCACGTTTACCTTCTAGAGGAGGAACGATTTGGAACCTGTGGTCCAAACCAAAAATTTCTCGGACTTCTAAGTTAGCTGGTCGCCAAGCATGGGAGGCCAGATTCCAATGATTGGAAGCGGTTGGTTGATTTCGGGCCGTGCTGCTTGGCCTCGCCTGGATATTTGTAGTCATCCATTCTCAAGTGCCTGGGAATGAAGAGACAATGTTGTCTACCACAGAATCTCCATGCCGATTACTATTGAAGTCGAGACACCAAAGTGCCACAGTCTACTCCAACAATTCCGCTCCGCCAAACTCCTATGATCACCACTCTTATTGT
Organism: Diaporthe sp. PMI_573; assembly: GCA_021399435.1. Taxonomy (NCBI): domain Eukaryota; kingdom Fungi; phylum Ascomycota; class Sordariomycetes; order Diaporthales; family Diaporthaceae; genus Diaporthe; species Diaporthe sp. PMI_573. Next base: position 99,774 of record JAJTUP010000095.1, on the reverse strand, counting down.
CTACGTGCCGTCTCTACTGAATCATGTCTTCCATCGTGGATCTCTCCGAGGCAGCTAGTGCTATTGGCAGCACCAGCCATCTGGATGATTCTGAACTTATTAGTGATGCAGCGGCCACCACGTCGCTTGCATCATCGTCTTCGCCACCTTTTAGCGTCTCCCGACAAAAAAAGTCTCCTATTTGGCAGTATTGTCGAAGAGAAGAAGGCAAGAGTATCCCGGCAGCTTGGGTCGATTCCAACGGAACGAAATGGTGGCATTGCCAGCCCTGCTTCGACAAGAAAAGAGCGAAGAAATACAATTACTCTGGAGGGTCGACCGCCATCGTCAATCATCTGCGGAAGGGGCACAATATCACGATTTCTGGAAGGCAAGAAACCAGGCGGGAAGTGACTCAAAGTCGCCTTGGAGACATTACTGCCTTCCTGGCCAATGGAACCCTACCCCCCGCCAAGAAACGCAAGGTGACGGCAGAGGAAGATGCCCTTGACCAAGCCACTCTGCGCGAATTGTACTGCCGCTACACTGTAGCTTGCAGCCTCCCATTTGCTCATGTTGAGCAGCTGGCCTTTCGCGATTTTATCCGGTATATTCGTCCCGCTGCTGATGATCTCCTCCCGATGACTGGCGATACGGTCAAAAATGACTTACAATGGGCCTACGACAACAAAAAGGAATTTGTAAGGCGAGCTCTACAGAATGCCCTTTCTTCAATCCACATTGTTCCCGACAACTGGACATCGCCAAATTGTTTGGGCGTAATCGGATTCACAGTTCAATTCGTTACCGAAGACCATGGCCTGCAGTCCCTGGTGGTGGGGATCAAAGAACTGGAAGGACAGCACAGCGGCGAGAACATGGCAGAAGCCATCATGGAGTTCATACGAGAATATGGAATCGCATCGAAAGTTGGATACTTCATGATGGATAATGCTACTAACATGAACACCATGATCGACAAAGTATCTGACGACTTGGAACACGAGTTCGATGTCTTCTACGATCCTCTTCCTCACCGGCTTCGGTGTTTCGGCCACATCATTAATCTGGCCGTGATGGAGTTCCTCATAGGAAAGCGACCACCCACAACAGATTCCTACCACGGGTCATCCAACAAGGAAGTTGAGCAATGGAGAAGGCGAGGGGCGATAGGCAAGCTGCATAACATCGTAGTCTACGTCACTTGGACACCCCAACGGCTTCAAACATTTACTGGTCTCACCGACGGTCTAAGGCTGCGGCGCGACAATGACACTCGTTGGAATTCGTGGTACGGCATGGTCGAGTGGGTCCTCAGGCCCAAAGTCCGCCAAGCCATCACCGTATTTTGTGCTGAAGAGCCGGCTCTGCAAGACGATGTCCTGACTCCCTCTGACTGGGTAACTTTGACCGAGACTCACAAATTCCTCGAGCCATTTCACGACGCTACAATGGCCAACGAGGGCATGGGAAATTCCATCTCTGACGTTCTGTAGCAATGGACGAGCAGACGCATATATCGGTGACCCTGCCCAATTGTCAGTAAACATGTATTTAGTGCTTGGTCAGCAATTGGGTGCAACCATCCATTTGTTTTGGGTGCAAATATCCGGTCTCTAAATCAAAGTCAAAGGGTCTGCAGTATGCGTAACCTGCAAATCAATTTGCGTTGGATACGTTTCTGGAATTAACTTCGTTCTACATCGTCCGAATACGGCCGCGTGGCAATGGCAACTCCCTGGCGCCCTTGCGTGCTTGGCTGAGAAGCGGATAGAACCATGGTTGCCAGCGCGGCTCCTGTGTCCGCTCGGTCTCTGTCTGACTGCCGTTTGAGGTCCGTGGCCACGCGTCGCTTTGTTCTCGAGTTGCAGGCAGACTCGGGTATGCAAAGGCCGACTTATAGATATCATCAGCTGGCGAAAAAAAGAGCTTACCCATTGTGCCCGTAGCTGAAGGGAAATCAGATTGAAGCTTGGTCCCCTCTATTCGCCCGGCATGCAACAGTACATCTCAGACATCTAGAAAGCTCACGTAGACCGGAGCGAACACCAACCCCGCCTTCATCTGATGGCTCCCTACATTTGCATGCATTTCTTAGGAACGCCTAGGTCAACATACTATACATGCTGTAGGCTCCATAACCCTTGTGCTCTTCTAGCCGTGGAAGTAGAAGGGCCAGATGCTGATGATGATCAATACAGAACCCATAAGATGCCTGGCCTACTCCCCCATAGCAAGGCTCCGATCAATACCACACAACATCACATAGCATCTGCGTTGAGTTGATGTTGACATGCCGTCCAAAATCTCAGGTGATGTTGATCAACATGCCCGTGTTGTGATGTGTATGTGTATCATGTTGACTTCGTTGAAATCACCCCTGTCGTCGCTTACCCCCTATCTTCCAGTTCGGCTTCATCCACTGTAAACCCCATAGCGACATCCCCGAACCCCCCTGTAGTAAACTCCTCGGCCTCCTCATCACTCTCCATCGTCGTGGGGCCGTTTAACCATGCTGTGGCCAGCTCTTCCTCCTCGTGAATTGACAACAGCAAAGGTTCAATGTGTGGGACTAGGCCGGCACGATACCACGATCGAAGCACTTGACACATCCCAACGATTTGGGCATCGAGAGATGCCCTATGTGGCGATACCATTCTGCCAGAGGCGGAAAAAAAGCCTCTCACACTCTGCAGACATGGCTTGAACGGTGAGAAAATCAAGCGCCATCCGAGACAAACGAGGATATTTGTGCCGCCTCTCATGCCAATATTCAACAGGATCTCGGGTCTCGATATGGTCACTGTCATTAGCACACCAAGACTCATATTCATCGCCGGACACACGCCGAGTCTGCTGTTGCAACTGCTTTCGACGGTCGTTATTGTCGAACGGGTCGAAAAACTTGCGCCTTTTCGGAGTAGGCCCTTCCTCGCCATCACGTTCATCAGGCACCGCAATTTGTGAATAGTCCCGCAACCAAACTGTCTTCACCATGCTCTTCGCGGTTGAAATCCAGGCTGGGGTCTGCTCCCATTGCTGCTCAAACCATGCCCATCCATATGAAGGATGCAGCGCCATGGCCGTGTAGTAGACAGGCGTTTCATCGAGTTCTTAGGCAGTCAGCTCCGGCCACATGTCCAGAAAGAAAGATAAGCTTACTATGGTAGTACTCGTCCATCTTCTGCCACGCCAAGTTGATACCAATCCTGAATTGCTCTGGGTCAGGAAATCCCTCGGCCTCCGCCTTGAACTTCTCGAGCTTGGCCATTAGCCTCTCAAACCCTAAGGTGACATCCCATATGTTGCCATACGAGCCAACAAACCCATCCCTGCGCTTTCGGACTTGGCCATCACCCTCCAGAGTTTTCACCACCGTTTCAAACTCTGTTAAGATCTCCTCAAGCCGCTGGAGCACATCCCAGTCGTTTTGAGACAGCTGTGATTCATCTCTGATGATGTGAGGTATCTTAACGCCCTTCCTGACTTGCTTAGTGTGATTGCCTCTGTTTTCATCCTCCCACTCTTGCTTGAATTTAAGGATAGTGAGCTCGAGGTGTCTTCGAAGTTTGAGCGCTCGACGGATCATATAGAGCTGCGAGAGCCAGCGCGTGTCGTTGTCTCGAATCACTTGGAGTGGTTTTCTAGCTCGTAACTTGGCACTTGATGCCTTTTTAATATCATCGGCTTGGATATCTCGAAGCAGATAGGATAAGCGCTGCGCACGATAAACATCATGCACAATATTATGCAGCTTGCCTGAACATCTTAGCAAAGGAACCCGAAATTCGGGCAACTAACGCACCTACTGGTCCTTTCTTCAGCCATGTCGCCCATTCCGCATCAGATACGACACCGGCACCACTCAATGGGTCATCCAGCTCGAGAGCATCCGCAGACTTGCCGAAAAGAAGAGCTTTCGCAGCAAGATTGAGGGTATGACCAAAGCAGCGCACCCGTCGGCCCTTACCATCAAATCCGAGGAGTCCACCAAGCGTGTCCATTGCCGTATCGTTGTTGGGAGCGTTGTCGAGGGTGGTGAACCCTACTCTGTCTCGAATGCCGAAGAGATCGATGACCGTGAATACCTCTGCCGCAATGTTCTCGCCGGTATGCCGTTTCGAGATCTCGGGTAGGCCAAGCACAATTTTCATGGGTCGATTCTGCTCGTCTCTGAAGAAACACGCAATGCCACATAGGCTCTGTCGACTTCGAGCCGTCCAGCCATCAAAAGAGAGATGCACCAGGCCAGGGCAATGACGCAGAACTCCAATAATGGTATCTCGGTGTTTGTAGTACTCGGCAATGATCTTATTTCGAATGGAATCTCCAGTTACATGGGCCTTGCGTAACGCAACGGATGGATTCAAGTATTCGAAGACGGCGCGTAACTCCGGGTCTTCGGCATCAGTGAAGGGCCTATTAGTATTGACAACCCACTGAACAACCAGCCGCTGGAAGTGGTCTCGGTCAAATCCTTTGATGAAGGAATTGGCAATAGCTTGCTCACGGGGTTTGGCTGCGTCCAGGCCGAAGTGTTGGCTAATCGACTTGTGTCTCCCACCGCGCCCATCCCTCTCTGCCATCAACTCTGCCTTCCGCTCTGCCGCCGACTTGGTCTTCTCTCCCACTGGCGCGCAGATGTGGTGAATCAGATAAACGTGTTCCATGGCATTTTGAATACCTACGGACGTGATGGAAGTCGGCTTGGGGCGATTCTGCTTGATACAAGGTCGGCACACCCATCGACGTTCGGTCACGTTCTGGATATCGTAACCAAAGCGCCAAATCCATGATCGTGTTTCTTTGGTGCGCTCAGACAAGGTATAGCCTTTAAAATGGGTAAAGAGTCGGTCTTCATATGCAGTCTCAGGTGTCGACTCCACCAGGGTAGGGGGTCTGCTCCGGACATGTTGGACGCGTTTGTCCTTCCAAAAACGCGGTTGGGTGGAGAATTTCGGTAGGTAAACACCCCAAATTAGGTACTGGACAGGGGTCTTCCGGGAGGGGGAGGTGTTCTGCCGCCCCTGGGTAATGCCCCACCTAGTACTAGCACGGGCCATATCAACATGATCAACATCGTGTACACGGAGATAAAGGGGTGTGAAGTGATGTTGATGTGTATCAACATTCCCATTTTCGATGTGATGTGTATGTTGACAAGATGTTGATCAACATGTGTAATACACATGTGGAAAATGTGAAGTTGATCGGAGCCTTGCCCCATAGTGCATTGCCCTAAAGTAATGCAAATCGTAATCGCCAAATCTTCTCAAAGAAAGAATGAAATCCTCGGACTTGAGCAGCCCAGTAAGCCCCTTTGACGAGCTCGGTCAAATCGAGCACATTCTCCGTGATCATCGTGCACAAGCGGGTGTCTGATCCGTTCTCAAGCCATCTGGGACTTGAATGCCCGAGCGGGACCTGCACGAGCTGGGCCGGCACCTGTAGGATCACAAGGAGAAGTTCGGGCTGATCGAGGGCGACGGCAGCTCCTGGCCCTTGTATGGCGATTGTACTCGTGACTGCGAGGGAATGATGGGAACGCCGCCGGCCAATGTCGACTGCACGCCGTCCCCAGGCTCTCGCGGGAACACCAAGAGACCCTCCAGGGCCGGTCGTGCGTGCGAGCTGGTCATGCGTGCGAGCTGGCCATGCCTCATACCCAACATCTTCATAGCGGAAACAGAGGTCCAAAACACGGAAGACTATCAGGCCCAATTGTTGGACACGTACTATTGTTCTTAAGGCGCGGCCTGCCACGCGCAGTCATACATTGGAGTAAGATTTCTTCATGATTCAGATTGTACTTATCTGAGGCTTATCACTGTTACCACGCGTACTGCTCATTCTGGAGATAGCCCGGTCCATGCATACACATAGAACGATGACGCCGGCAATCCAGGTACCTGACAATGCTCGTGTCTTCCGTAGCAAGCATTACAGAACGTTTTTCGACGATGAGGGAGATTGAACCTCTCTCCCGTATCATCAAGTCATTGCACGAACAGTGTTTGACGAACCCAGACCATGTTAATGGGACCCTTGGTTAGGGCAAGGCGATGAAGGTGGCCAAAAAACTACGGATCATGTACTGGACTCACTTTTTTCAAGGCTTGCCATTCATGAGAACGCGCGCTTGGACAGTAGTCAGGACGCGACAAGTACATATTGAGGAAGCAGAAGTCAAGCTCATAAAAGCTCAGGCGTGAGACCGAGGAGACTTTACAAGCTGATTTGGTCAGATATCCTTACATTCGGGCCGGAAAGGGGGAAGTACCCGAAATTCAACGTATGGGAAGCACGAGTCGTCAATGCTGGACAGAGGCAGAAAGTACAAAATATCCCGGAAATAAATGACAGCTCTACCAAACCTCAGTCAATCATGATTTTTGTGAAATGCTCATGTACTTGTGGGAAGCTTGGGGTACCAACATGAAGAGTTTGGGTGGATTTGGGTGGTACTTTTTATATGGGTGGCTGGGATGCGGGGCACATGAAACGCGGTGAGCGGGATCTTGGGCGGCGGCGCGCGCATGAGCCCCATCCTTTGGTGCTGGAAAATCGCGAGCCAGCCGCCCGGCAGCTACCGGGACGTCGACCGTCCGTCAGTTGACCACGTCGAGTTGAGAGAGTTCGTTCCTCACATCAGACATGCCACGCCTAAACAACCGGGATCGCAGCGTGTACACAGAACCGTCCAGGTCCGAAAGACTCACAGTCTATCGCGACGCCGATTGCAGAGCTGTCTTCTCCGACTTCAACAACGCACGACTGCGCCAGCGAAAGCCCATCGCATCTCTTGTTCACCGTCGCAATCTCTGGGTGCCTGGTTTCTCAACCGATCGACTGATCACCGTCCTACGATCCTTACAGAAGGACAACATATTTGACTCTTCCTACTTCGCCCAGCGTGCCTTCCCAGAACTCTTTCAGCCCCGGAAGCCCGACTGCCCAGTTCCCGTGTCGACTCCTGCCCCCACTCCTATTCAAGTCGAACCCGACATGGTGACCACCGGCCAGCCACAACAAGACCTCTACAGGTCCCTTGAGACGTCAGTTTCACTCCCTGTATCGCAACTCTGATGATCTAATACTCTACCAGCCTTTACTCGACCGGGATATACTCAGATCTCACTATTTCGTCTACAGCTAAGGAATATCGCGTGCATCGTGCTATCGTCTGTCTCCGCTCCGACTTTTTGGCAGCCGCATGCCGGCACTCTTTCAAGGTACTCACATCGATCCATTCTGTTGAAGCTGTTCTGCTGACGCAAACTATCTCACAGGAAGCTCGCGATGGCGCAATTTCCCTTCCCGACGATGAACCTTCTGTCGTCGACATCATGGTTCAATACTTCTACCGCCTTGATTATCGACATCCTATTGATATCGACCGTCTTCCTCAGTCGTCTGAGGACCAAGCTTCCGATTGCCTACAATCATCTTCAACAGGGTTTCAGGATAACGATATAAGATCCTCTGATCTTCTACTCCATGCTAAGGTCTACGCACTTGCTGAGAAATACGCAGTTGATGGTCTCAAGGGCCTGGCCTTAACCAAATTCAAGTCTCTGGCATTTCAATGTTGGGACACTAGCGACTTCCTTGGTGCAGTTAGCGAAACTTATAATTCTACCATCGACACAGATAGAGGCTTAAGGGACGTTGTCCTGGAAGTCATATCCGCACACCAAGAGCTGCTGGGCCGTGACGAAACGAAGACGCTGCTCCAAAGAGAACGCTTACTTGCTTACGATCTGATTGTGCATTACTACCAGAACAATCAGCTCCGGTGATCAACTGCATCAATCGCTTCCGAACAATACCCAACATCTTACTTGAAACAAAAAAAAACATGTAGGGCCTAGTAGCAGCCTCCGATTTAATTCAGCCTGGGCGATGTGGTATGGATTTAGCAGTGCCAAGCTCCTCCTTACGGATCGTCGTTCACGACTTCGGATGGACGTAATCGAAGCCAGCGAGTGCCTACGGGCTTGGTATGGACGCCCAGAGCGGAAGGCATTTGATAACTCCAGTATCGGCTTGATGGAAGACGAAGCAGGGGATGAGGCTGGTACCAGTGGGCGGAGTGCGGAAGGGGAAGAAGACGGCAGTGGAGATGACGGTAGTGAGGAGTCAAATATATTGGAGAAGAACACTGCTGGTGAGCATAATAGGCTCAGGGTCTAGCTAGTAGAATTGGATCTTGTGTCGCAATTTCTGATGGATCTGGATCGTAGGGATAAAATCTCTTGATTGTTTTTCTAACGACTGAAAAGATGTCGGTTTCTTATACATAAGGTCAATGGGGCCGCCAGGTCCGTTGTGTTGAAGCAGCGTTCCACGCAAACCAAGCCTTTGCAAGTCATTTGCCAAATGAAAGTCGCAAAGCCCGACATTTCAGCAAGCCAAACAAGGGACATTTATATGCAAATGACTTGCAAACGAACCAAACAAATGGACGTTAACCTGGCGGCCCCACATGTGACTCTGTTTGCCCCACTGTATTGAGGATCGTGAGCCCATTTTTGTTGTTTTGCTCCGAAACCTATGTCGATCGTTAGCCCGATTTGGCCCCCCCCCGCATTCGGAGTCAAATCTGTCAGCTTTTCTGCAGTTGAGCTGTTTGTTGTAGCCGTCCTCTGATCTTAGGCTTCGTCGCGTCTCATCATCGAGTGTACCTGTACTGTAGGCATCATCATGGCTACAAACGCCCTTTCGCTGCTTGGCCAGCCTCGTCAGCCTTCCTCGCAATCCATCCAGAGCCAAATTGACACTCACGACGCGACAGCTCGCTTTGCTATTGGTTCCCTCAAAGACCTCCCACATATCACAGTCAAAGGCCGGCGCCATCAGTTTGTAGCCGCCAGATGGATGCCAGACCCCCAGCCGAAAAGTGATTGAGTCGGTACGCGATCTTCTTCAACCGTTTCTGTACCATACGAGGCTTCACGAAGGTAACAGTGCGGCGATTCACGATGTCTTCTCCTCGCTATGGGATTTGGAACAGCACCTACGCGTATGGCTTCAACGATTTGGTGGCAAAGAGACACATGCTGAAGAAGAAATTGTTGACGAGATCACAGCCTCCAGTACAGAGGTTATCCCCACAGCGGCAGCGGCCTCCCCATCATCATCATCACAGTCATCATCGTGGCCTAGATCGCGCCAGCGGCAGCAACAAGAGGAGGCTGAAGAGTCTGATACATCTACATCGCGGGGCACATCGTGGCGGCAGAAGCAACGGGAGGCTGAATATGGCTTTGAAGGCGCTCTCTTTCTCCAGGTCTCGGTCCAAGAGGCTTTATATTTGGTGGCCAAATACAAGAGGAGGTTGCGAAGCTGCCCGATTTACTTAGCGGCTACGATTCTTCATCCTCGTTATCGCACAGGTGGTATCAGGAAAGCGGCGCCGCTATTGTTGGATGAGGCCGACTGATAAAGCAACAACTCCTCCTCCACAACAGTCACAGCCTCCCCAGCCTGTTGTTGCTAATCCTCAGCTATCAGTTATGGAGAAGCGAAGAACAGCGTTTATGGAGCCGTCGCCATCGCCTGAACCAGAGGCACAACAACAGCCGTTGACGCCAGAAATGGAGTATAAGAATTATGTCGCGATGAGGATCCCTCGGCAGAGAGACAAAGCCGGGCGTGAGGTTCCTCTTAACCCTCTTTACTGGTGGCGAGACCATCGTACAGAGTTCCCTATTCTGTCACAAATGGCCATAGACGTGCTATCTGTGCCTGCGATGTCATCAGAGTGCGAGCGGGTCTTTAGCCAAGGGAAGCTCACGATAACCTCACAGAGGCACAGAATGAAGGGGGCAACACTCGAAATGCTGCTTTGTTTAAAGGACTGGCTGAAGAAAGGGACTATGGCTGGGCCGGCGGCAGAGATGGCGGTGATGACCAACCCAGAGGAGCTATCATACCTTCCTATTTAGGAAAGTTGTGGGGCCTTTCCAGTGGCAAATGGGCAAGTCAACCAAGTCAACAAGGCGAAAAAATTAGAGGCAAGTCCGCAAATGGGCTATATTAGCAAAGCAAATCAAGCGGGACTATCCCATTTGCTTTGTTTGGTTTGCGTGGAACGCTGGCCAGCAATGGCTTCTGAGTGTGAGAGGACCTTTTCTTCCGCTGGTAGTATGGTTTCGCCCAAGAGGTCGCGCTTAGATGCAAGCACAATTGCCGTTACTCAGATGGTAAGGTCGTGGTTGAAGAACTTGCTTTTCGGGAGACATAAGGCAGCTGATACCAACCTCTGACTAGCTGGAAGGCCATCCTTCCGGTTTGATCAACTGTATGAGGTTTTGGTCTGTTGGATGTGACATCTTGTTCTACATATACCGTATATACTCGACAAATTCACGATACCCCCGGTCACTAAGACTAGTCCTATTTTGGTCTAGTTTGAAGCCACCATGGCCAGGGTTTTGGATACACTAACAAGCTACAGTAATACAGTCTTGAACCTCCTCTTCCTTCACAAAGAGGTCCATCTCTTCCAGAGGTGTTACAGACACTTCCTCATACTCCATCTTCATGGTAGGTTCCTTAGCCGTTTCCCAGCCTTCCCAGTTGATTTGAGAAGGCTCTATATCCTTGATACGGACCATGTTAACCTGACTTCCATCAGGACGAATAGAAATTCCAGTGTGAATGAAGGCATTCTGAACCAACTCTGGCCTTTCTTCCAGACGTTTTACTGCCCTGGCTACTACCCAGGTAGTCATTATACGCATGTCAGAGACTGTCCATATATGTCCAGGGCTTTCCTTCTCTTTCTCTGTCATATATTCGTCAGTAAATTCCTGAAGCCAAAGCTTGAAGGGATGGTTGACTGCAGTATCCAATGGCTGAAGGAGACTAGTACAGCCAGCTGGTATCAATGCAATAGTAACCCCTAGATCCTTCAACTGTTGCTTGATAGTGTCAGTTACATGGAATCTAGCAACATCCATAACCAATAGGAAATCCTTCATATCCTTAGCTACTGCGTCTACTTCTTCAGTAATCCATTTACCGAATAATTCCTCATTATTGTAAGCTGTAGGATTGAATTCCACAGTAACATCAGGACTGTAGGATGAGGATTCCTGATTGTATATCCTTCCTGCAGGTCCTGAAGTACCATGGAATATAATCTTCGGCTTGAATCTCTGTATGCCATCTGCAGAGATGTAGAGAATAAGAGTAGCTTGTCGTTTATCCCATCCACTCCGTTCTGTTTTTGCCTGTACTGACTTCGAGCCTGTAGAAGTATATGTACATCCAGAATTATACTCAAATGGAATAGGAGTTTCGTCCAGATTTAGGATTGCTGATTTGGAGAACCGCCGAGGAGGTGAGTTGTTGACAACTGGTGCTGGTGCTGGTGCTGGTGCTGGTGCTGGTGCTGGTGCTGGTGCTGGTGCTGGTGCTGATACTGGTACTGAGAGAGAATCTCTTGGTTGAGATATACGTCTAATGAACTTGACGAAGTTATTCACAACTTCAAGGTACTCTGCAGGAAGCTTGGTAGCCTTCTTAGTAACTTTTCTATGTGAAATCCTATGTCGATGTAGAAAGCCTCTAAACCAGCCGGTAGAGAATACCCAGAGGTGAACGCTTTCAGGGTAGGTGTCCTTAAATAGCCTTTTTGATTCTCGTCGAAACCAGCCGATAGAAACAATTCTATTTTCTGTTCGCCGTGTAAGAAAACAGGTGTAAAGCTTGTCTTCCAACTCTGGCCATCTAGGGTGATACCTTCGTTGATCCTCTTTGCGTACAAGCTGATCCCGCTTTTTCCACCAAGTCCTTATAGTTGCTTCAGGGATCTTGAAGAACTGGGAGGCTTCAAATAGTGTAGGAGGACGGAAGCCATCTTGGGAAGGTGGGAGGTCTTGTCGATAATGGCCACCTCTACCTCCAGTAGTTCCTGGGATACGGTGGTTCAAAAGAAATAGAAGAACTTCAACACGTTTTTTCTGCTTGTATGACCGTTCTACCCGTGTAACTGGCTTAAATGAAGGAGCTTTTCGCTCATGAAGGGGCTTGGGCTTTGGCCCTGGCTTTTTTTGTAGGATGTTGGTTGAGATTGGGCCTAGGGGAGGCATTGTGACCCATGAGACCAGCAGTAAACAAATAACTTCAAGATCGACGCGTTAGAGACGTGATGGGCATCTCTGGGGGGCTAAACCTAGCGTAGATTAGTAAGGTGGCTATAGCTTCAGCCTAGGTAAGATTAGGCCTAATTAGGCGACCGGGGGTATCGTGAATTTGTCGAGTATATACGGTATTCTCGAGGTTTATTCAACGGCTTACTAATCGTCCCAAAAGGGTAAAAATATGATCTGGAATATCCAGGAGGCATCACGCCTTCACCTCTGGACTGGATTGGAGCGACCCTCGGATCCAGCTCCAATCCAATCCAATAAGATCACTGATGTACAGTAAACATGATTCCAGAAATCAACATTAAAATGAAGCTAATTGTTGAATGGAGTTCACAAAGGGAAGTCCCAGGAGTACTTTAGAGTACGAGAAACGGTATTGAAAGTATATAGAGTAGAATGCATAGAACTCTATATTCCTTCCCAATCCCTGTAGAGCATTCTGGAAAACGGTTTAGGTATTTTGAACGAGAAATCAACCATGTTCCTAGGTCCCAAAAACCGGGTGAGTCAGGGTTTATGTCCAAGATACGCAGTTTGATCGTTTCACTTGAAAAGCTCAGTAGGTTACATACACAGGTGTTAGAAACTCGAAAGTGGAAAGTGGAAAGTGGAAAGTCGATGTCGGAAGTCAGAAGTAGAAAGGGGCGTGGGCCACGCTCCCGCCGCATTGCAGAGCGACGAAAGTACATTATTGAAATACTAGCTTGTGAGAAGGATTACAATCCTTGCTATTCGATATATAAAATGTAGCCACTTTTGAGAAGTACCGCGATGAAGAACTGAAAAGATTGGGGAAAAAGATTATACTGTATAATAGTGAAGACTCCAGAACTGAGTTGAAATGAAAGATAAACACACTAGCCCGCTCATTTAATCCAATCTCGATAGTTATTCAGACTATTCTATAAACAGATTTATATCAAAGACACAATGTCGTTTCACCTTCCATCAATCCGACCTCAAGCATTGGAGAATGAGATAAACTTTTTACGGGAGACAGTTTCACATTGGCACCGCGGACATCGAGGCAGTCTAAAAAGGACACAGATGCTAAGCAGTGTGAAAAAAGGCTAGTGATTTTGTTTGAACCGAGAGGCGATAATGTGCCCGAAAAAGAGACAATGTGGCTGGCCGTGGGAAGCTCGCATGGGGCTCCACATTCCTTGGCAGCATCGACTCGAAATCTCATTCGCGCCCCTGCCCAGAGTGCCCCCAATAAGGTTGGTCGCCCCTAATTTGGGATTTGCAAGATAGTGAAGTAAAGTACGAAATTAAATGTACAGTACTGTAAGGCTTTCTCAAAAGAACTATAAATCCTTTAAAAGTTAGCTTGAATTATTGTAACCCAGCATCCATGTAATGGTGACAAACGAAAGATCAAAGTTTCGGCTATAGCACTTGTTAGTGACCTGATAGCGATACCCCTATCCGTCTTATCTACCCCGCTGTTGCAGAGGAGAGGCTGAGTGACTTGGCCGAAGCCAAGACGCCGGAATAGTATATTTCCCTCAAGAACGTCACCTCAGTCAGCAGCTATGATGGTGGTGACTTTTTATTGAATGTCTCTGGTGTTTTATAAAAGTAGATAGATTAGAAAGGATCGTAGTGAATAAATGGGAAGCAGCAAAAAACGTAACAGAGTAAAGTTCTGACTCGCTGAGTTTCTGTAGGAATTGGGACCGTCCCAATCCATCAAACACCACGACAAATATTGGACATTTTTGAGATTGAAATTGAAGTAAGCCCACGATAGGGCGGTACTGGGTCTCCGTAATCAGCAGCTGGCGATGGCGTGACGTGAAGTTAGCAATTTACGATGGGACACATTTTGCCTTTCTTGACTGTAATTATGAGAGCAGGTAAAGCAACCGGAGCGCTGGCTGCCTGCGGAGCGTCGCCGATGCTCATGACGAACCGAGTTGGCAGTTCCACGCCTGGGTTTCGGTAACAGGTTAGTCAACCAGATCTCCACACTCTCCTTGCTTGCCAGGCGAATAAGGCAGTACGGCTCCTGTCCAGGCACATCCGAAATTAACCAACAGGCCATTCTGATATTTGTCCAGCTTGATGGCCTATGTATACATTAACTGCAAAAGCCAACCCCAGTAGTTCGACTCTCTGCTGCGTAACTGTTGGGGCTACCCTGTAGGCAGTGCTGCTAGAGGCCTCCCTATGCCTACTTTCTTCGATTATTGTTAGTGGAAAAATTTTCTCGCTGCCTTGGTCTGTCCGAACTGTTCCTGTCAAACGCAGGTTTGATAGACCAGGGACGAGAAGTGGAAAAAGTTATTAGTCATGCAAGGTCCGTTGGCGGATTTCTAGGCAGCAGAGCCGGCCCTTGCCACCTGTCACAGTCCTGGCTCCCTACGTTCGGTCCGCGGCGGACCAGGCTATGGGGGATGCCCAACCCAGAGGGTTGGGGTCTGATTACGTGAGCCGCCGGCTCGATAAAACTCCGCACCCTGTCCTGATAGCTGTTTCGTAGCTCTTCGAGCTACGTCTTGTCAACAGAGCCTGTGCCTACCGAGGATAGAGCCTGTACGTAGTAAATAGAAGACCTGCCTGATCATCCTGACTGCTCGACGTCCACCTGCCCGGGAACCGCCTGCCTGCTATCGTGACACCACCTCCCCAGCCCCCCCCCCCAAAAAAAAAACTATATAAAGCGGCTACATGCCGCAGATACATTCTATTCGAATTATCTATTCCCGACATCCGTGAGAAGGCTTCCTCAAGGTGATTCCTTGTTTTAGCAGCCCTTTCTTCATTAGGCGTTAATATATCGAGAGTAGTGTGAGATTTGAGGTGCTTGTAGATGTGTGTCGTGCCTCCATTTTCGAGATATTCGGCAGGCTTCCCTTTACAGTACTTGCAACGCCATATAATCTGACCTTCCGTATTACGGACGATCTGATTCCTTCCGAAGGGCGTATGATCCCATATCTTCGACGTACGCTTCTTCTTAAATTGAGAGGTTAGCAACGGCGAAATAGATGTCTCTCCGACGTCAGCATCTCCGTTGTCGCTGATAACCGACGAATCAGGGGCTATTGAAGTCTGGGATGATGTAGCCGTGAAGGAAGCGCTAATACCTGAGCGCTGAGAAGTCATTATTTCGTAGAATAAGACTTGTTGATGAAGTAGGTGAAAATTCAGGAGCTGACACGCTTCACGTAAGGGGCACAGGCCGTATTCATCCAAAAGCGTGCTTGGAACCAGCAAATTGATTGCATTGAAGAAAAGAGCTGAAAGCGCTCGGAGAGCTGGCTAGCTTGTTACATACTCAACGCTCAGGAGTTTGTGGCGACGCCTTTATTTGGTGGCGTTATTAGCATCGGCATCAGCTGAGTGCAGATCAACGGCCCAACCGGGTTACACTTCTTAGTAAAAAGTTCTGTAAATTGGGATTTTCATAATGCCCCATGTATGGGGAGAGACCTCGTATTACTCGTATTACATAGTACTTGCACCATATTTGATATCATATTTATACGATATTTGAATGACCATGCACTGTATTACACGGTTTCCGGTGCTGCTTGCACTGCACGGTATAAAAATACCGTGCAGGCAATACGATATTGAATATGATATCGTCTTATTTACGGCCACACTATTTACTTCACTGGTCATCGGCCCATCGACAAAAGGGACAGCATGCAAAAGCGCTTTGTTTTGGTCGGTTAGCTCGTGAGCGGAGATTTGAGTTGGTCCGCTCTTGTACTCGACCGCTTTATGTCCTGACTTTGAGAAACCGATGGCTGTTCCTGAATTTGACAAAGACGCAGCCGCATTGCCACCCCGACGGGCTTGGCCCCGACAAGGACTCTCTCTCCGTGTGCAGAGCTGAGCAATTGTGCTTACGAGCTCTGTCCGAATCTCCTGCAATTCGGTTCTATTCTTGAAATCAGCTGCGTTTGAGAGAAGTCGCGCCAGGTGGGCCCTCTCGGGGAGGTCATATTGGATAGTAGGTGGCACGATCACGTCTGGCGGCCTGATCCCGTTCAGCTGCCTTTCGATCTCCTCGACATGCACGGAATTATGAAACTCCCTGATGGCCCGCTGGAGCCTCCGGGCCTTCTATCTCTGGGATTGACAAGCGAAGTTCTGTTGACAACTCGGCAACTAAATCGTGCGTGCCAATTGGTGGGGTTTCCTGGGTTTTTTTGTTCAAACCGATAGAACCTGATCGGCGGTAGGACCGTCGCAAGAATATCCTCCATCCAATGATAATTGTGTCGTGCCGAAAGCCAGTGATGTTATTGGATTGGATTGGAGCTGGATCCGAGCCTCGATCCAATCCAGTCCAGACGTGGGGACAGGCAGCCTCCAGGATATCCAGAACCGATCCAGTTCATATCTTTACCCTTTTGGGACAATCAATGAGCCGCTGAATAAGCAGACTTGGAGTAGAACTGTTCTTGTCCTTGGGTTATGACACCACCTAACTACGGAGCTCATGTTCTCTAGCAACTTGCGTCTCCAGTATGTTCTTCTCGCTTCCATCATCTTCGCCGCCTTCCTCTCCCTCACCCAGCCCATCCGCCCCAACTGTACTCCCTGCCTCACCCTCCATCAAACCGATGGCAGAGTCATCAAATGCCTTCTGCTCCGGGCGACCATACCAAGCTCGTAAGCACTCGCTGGCTTCAATGACGTCCATCCGGAGCCGCGAGCGATGATCTGTAAGGAGGAGCTTGGCGCTGCTAAAAAGGCGCTCACACTCATCTGACATGGGAGGCAGGGCTAAAACGTCCAGCGCCATGCGAGCTAGGTCCGTCTGCGAGTGGTAACGCTCATTCCAGTACTGGATGGGGTCGAATTCCTCGTCATCATTAAGGCCGATAACGTCAGCGGTGATAAACTCATTGTAGTGATCCGTTGAGGGCAGTTCGGGGCTTGAATTAGGGTCGAGGTGGTGTAGTTTGAGACGCTTGTGGTTTCTCACTGAAGTAAACGATTTCTCTTTCGGTTCTGTGGCCTTAAAGACGTGGGTAGGAACTGGCGCGCCGTGGGCGAACTTGCCTTTGTATTCGTCAACCCAGAGCTCCTTAACTGCTCCAACAGCAGCTTGGATCCAGGCACGCTTATCATCACTGCCATTCCAAACCTGATAGTACCATTGGTTCTTAAGGCTTGGATTCAACGATATGGCGGCGTAGTAAGCGGGCGATTCATCGGCCTTGTTGTAGTACTTCTCGCATTTCTGCCAGGCAACTTCTGCAGCCGCAGCAAGCCAGTTATAGTCGTCGAATTCGTTCTGCTTATCCTGTCTATTCGGGCCACGCTTCCGCATTGCGTCTTCGGCGAGCTGTTCAAACTTTCGCTGAGCAAGGTGGATTTCATCTATAAGCCAGTCTAGCGATTGAAAATGATCTGCAAGAGTCCACTGTCTGCCTTCGTTCATTACTGTGGCCTCGTAGAATGTCTCGAGTTGGTCATGGAGGTGTCCGAGTTCGTCCCACTGCCGTGGGCTGAGGCGTTGGTCCAGGACGTCTCTGTCGCTTCGTGGAGGCTCATATTGATCGCAGAAGAGCTGGATACGTTCTTTGACATTAAGAGCGCGTCCAATCGACAAGAAATAAGAATTCCAGCGTGTTGACTGACTTTGAACAAGCTGCAACAAACTCCAACGTCAGTACTGAAACCGGAAGTGTAGGACGCCGCGACTACCTTGCGGCGCGCACTAGGGGGGCTTACCTCCAATCCGTCAAATGCAGCCAGATCGCCGCCAATTTGTATTGATCTGAAGAATTGGCGCCGTTGAGGGCTAGCTCTAATGTATCGTACGATATTATGGAGCCTCCCAATTGCACCGCGCTTCTTCCACAGCTCACGAATCCGTGTGTAGTCCCCTTCTCGATACGCAGAGTCCAGATCCTTGCAGGTCTTCGCAGCATCCTTTCCCATAATAAACGCCTGGGCGCAGAGATTGACGATATGGCCAAAACACCGAAGGCGACGTCGTACGCGATGTTTCCTGCTCATGTGCGGGTAAAGAGCCTGCAGGACCAGGTCGATGCAGGCATCATTCGAACTTGCATTGTCTGCCATGAAATAACCGATCCGGCCACTGATCCCGTAGTCATCAAATATATGTAGGAGGACATCTGCCATATTCTCACCTGAATGCTCGCCAACCAGTTCGCGAAGAGCCAGAACAACCGTTCTTCTCTTTCCGCTTCTGTTGATAAAGTGCGCGACACATCCGAGGATAGCCTGATAGTTCGGTGACGTCCATAAATCGAACGATATCGATATATTGCTGTGGGCCGCTTGCATTTCTTGACGCAGGTTGTCCTTTCGTGCCTCAAAGGCCTCTATTATCCATCTGCGAATCACTAGTCTCGCCTTTGGAAGGAGTGTTGCCAGGCCAGGGAAAACATAGAAGAGGAGTTCGCGAAAGTATAGGTTCTCGATTTGAAAGAAGGCGATGTGACAATAGACGATCCATCGAATCAGAAGTTCCTTGAACTCGTCAAATCGGCGTTTGAATACAACGGTGGATATGTTGTTGAAGTCGACAATTGATGGCTGCGATGGGTGGCGCTTTGGATGTCCGTGCTCACCAGTCTCCCTATCGATTTGGTGTTTCGATTCCAGGTGGTCTAAGGCAGTACAATTGCCCTTGCCGGAAATAGGAAGTCCCTGTTGGCGCTGCTGCTGTTCGCACAGATAACAGTACCAGAACCTCTTCGTCGGGTCCTGCTTGAGTTGTATGTCTTCACCATACTGCCAGACGACTGATGTCCTTTTCTTGGTGTGCTTTTGGGACTTTGCCACAACAGAGTAGCGTACATATTGCTTCCCATTCAGCTTGAATTCGTCGGGTTCGATCAGGGTTCCGTCGGGGTCGTTTGGGCGAGGACTAATATATGTTGGAGCAAGAATAACTCTGTCAGAATCAGGACGGCGACCGCTGGCAGCACCGAAATAGCTGGAGATAGTGGCCATGGTGTAGCTGGTGAGTGGACTGTTCAGACACGTCTGCCACAGTAGAAGGACTGCTGAAGTCGCGAGCGACGCGTTTGCCTCCATGCTTTTAATAGCGTAGCAATCTGCACGCGTTGGATGTTAACCCAATAGCGGAACGATAGTTCGCGCGTCGTGTCGTGGTCTGCGACGGCAGCTGCGACGGGAGACTCCTCATGACCACTCAATTAGGCTTAGCTCTTGCCTTATCAGGTTAGACCATTGGAGCTCCAGGAGCTGGTTGCCAATCAATCCAATCCAGTCCAAATCTTCGAGAAACCCAAATCCAGTCCAGCCATTTTCCGACAAATCCAGTCCAATCCAAATTGCCTCCAATCCAATAACATCACTGCCGAAAGCTCTATTGCTCCCTGTGCATAAAGTACACGTATAGTGCGTAAAAGTCTTACTGACGTCGCGCAGTGGCCAGGTCGACGGCTCTGATGGCTGCTTGCGCGGCGGAGGCCGAAACTATAAACCTAATTATTTTATAAAAAGGGTTTATTGGTATTTTTATTTATTAACTACTTGGTTTAGTCTAGGCTTTAGGTTATATTTATCACCTCGCGATGTTTCTACTAGTTTGATTTAGCTACGTACCGCGAGGCTTGCTAAACAAGTAGTTGTAATTGAATAGTTATGTGTATATACGGCATATGTGATGCGTAATCAGGATCCAAATGATAGGTGGTCACTGTGCGTATTGCGTTGCATGTTCTTTCTTCAAGACCTGGGGCGGCCATTCCTTGAGCGCCGGCACATCTGACAGACCCTGACCTGAAATTGGTGCCTGTAGCTACTAGTAACCATCCCTGTGGTATTGAAGATATCAGGATGATGAAAATCAGCTAATTGTTACCGCATATCATCTATACCAATGCTTAACTATTCTAGGATTTCTATAATTGCTGAGCACAGAATATCAATAATGCCATATTGAACCTTCACTGCAATCCCGATTAGCTGTTGTCAAAGGCCACATTTCGATGATCTGTCTGGCGGCACACAAAGAGCGGTACTATAGTAACCATTAGCCCCTAGCTTCCCAACAAGTGGCCTCTTATATCCTCATAGAGGATGTTGGAACCTGGGCTCTGTCCAACGCCCGGGAGAGGTCGGTGGTCTTCACTATGCTGGTGTCACCAGTGCTGTATGGATAGTCAAAGTCGCTATCGACAGTCGAGGCCCGCGCAGCATCCTCCCGTCGTTGCGCCACCAGCCAACGCGACGCAGTTACAACAGCAGACACGACATCAACAAAGTTGAGCGCGTCCACCAATGCCTTCCACTCGAACCGGCCAATATATTCACGTGGCTTAGCAGGCTGATGCAACCTTCGCGTTCCATCACGCACGCAGTCCTCGGCCGCACCGCAATGCTGTGGTGTCCAGCCCTCACGGCTTCGCGTCTCCAGGGCTTGAGTCAGCGGATACTGATCGTGACCTCCCGCCCTACACTCATCACTGTTGGAATCATCTATCGCCTGGGCGCGCAGTCGGTACGGTTCGTGGGGATATGCGAAAATGTGTAAAATGGACACGGCTGCCATCTCGAAGCAAAGAATTGTGTTGGGGACACCGACGGCCCACGAGGGGTACGACGTCGTCGCGGTTGGCTTTATGGGTCCGTCTTCTTTCGTGAGGAGACTGAAGATGAACTATTCAGATTATTAGCGACGAGATAGTGTCTGGAGGTTGCTGTACAGAATGCTATTTGCAGGTGATTTACTTACATTTTGGACATAAAAGAGGAACACTACCAACTTGATGGCGATAAATTTCAATAGAGATTGGTGGGCCTCCAGCTCTTTCTTGGTTTGCTGGTAGAACTGGAGTAAGCACATCATGGCAGTCACAAGCGACAGGATCTCAATGATCATGACCTGCAAACCAAGATCATCAGCAATCAACGGTGACAGTACTCTCATTGAGGAAGGTGCCAGCATACCCATAGCTTGGCATGACTGGCACTGCTCGAATCTTCGCAGTACACATCGGTAGCCTCTGTTATGCATTTGACAAGAGCGCCCAGAAACTTGACAATGCAAAATTGGAAGACACAGAACCAGATTGTCTTGAGCACATGTTTGTATTAGCTAGGCCTCTCGAAAAAAGACTCCATAGCCTTACGTTGAACCATTTCAGGCCGTCCATGCTTTGGGCATTCCTGCGCCCAATGTGGACGACCAGGAAGCGTATCGGATGTATCCACGGCTTCGGCTCCACTAGGGAGAACGCCCGCTCAAGCGTACTGCGATCCGGGTGTAAGAGCTGGCATAGTAAGAGAAAGAAAGCCGCGATGACCAGGGACTCGTAGAATTCGTAGATGCTTGCGAGGTAGACGTGCTGCTTGTAAAACTCAATACTGACTGTGCAGGCGATGGTGTAGATAGGGACCATCAACAGGATTCGGATTATTCTGAAGAGGAAACATTAATGTCAGCTGGAAGGACTTCCGTGCCACTGCGCGCGGAGACTCACTGTTTCTGTTCGTTTGGTTTCGTGTAGTGCCTGGCGTGTTGGAAGACCTGCCAAGCAGTGAGGCAGCAAGCTACGAGGGTTGCGGAAGTCGAGAGGGATAGCAGGAGACCGTGAACTCGAATGCCGCTCGCGAGCTGCTGCTCGACGACTGCATGGGCGATTTGTTAGGCGTGCTCCCTTGCGGCGGTAAATAGCCATCTGTTGGTGACTTACTTGGCACGTCGAGAGGGTGATGTGTGCACTTCGCCATCCGGAAATCGACAGCTCGAAAATTCCACTGAACAACCTGAATTTGTCCCGTCTACTAGGCTGCTGCTTCAAGTGTAGGTGAACGTGCCTGGCCACGAGTGTCAAAGGAGGAGCGTTGTGGTAGTTTTGTACGTAATTACGAGCAGAGTGCTCTTGAATGGACCCATTACTCCTGACCATCGTGCGCGACATCAAGACAACCTTTCTGACGGCTCCTATCCGCTCTCCGGGATGAATTCGATTACCGTCCGGTTGACGAGGCCGCTTCATTGGCCAAAAAATAAAAGAAAAACACGGCAAACGTTTACCAAGGGTGCGTTGAGACACTTTCAGCATAAGGGCGGGGGCGCTTCTCCACTGGGCTGAGTCTGATAGCCTCATGTTTAATGACGTTGTTAGAGGTGTTTGGCCATTCGGAAGGAGGGGACCCGGGATTCCGGTGCTCTATACTTGACTCATTTTGTGCAATGTAGCCAAATCTGCCTTATCTTAAACGAGGACGGGATTCGCAAATGGTTAATTCGCAAACTCCGTTTTGAGGTGTGCTGTGCGGATACCGATGCTGTGGGTATGTCGAAATCCGATAGCCAATAGGGAGGGTTGAAAATCCGAAGCCAAATAATTCAAGCGGACGGACACCCAAAATCCAAGGCGCGATGAGCGGAAGGCCGGAATGAATTGGAATAGGTCGTCTCGCATAACTCTAGGAGAAACTGTCATTGAAAGCATACCGAATCAACTTGAATGGATAACGCAGTCCTCAATGTAGGGAATTGCCTGTCCGTAGTGTTGTTTTGAGGCTACACTCCCCCAGCGACGCCCCTGACACAATTCCTTAGAGGCCGTGACTTGGAGCCTAGGACGTACTCCCTCAATACCAGTCAACTACCTCGGCATCTACAAGCCTTGTTCGGTAGCTAGCGGTGCAGCCAGACATCTTCAGGCGAGGCTGAATAGCTGTAGATCACAAACAAGCTTTCACTAATTACCAGCATTGCCACTCATAGCAATCGCTCCCTAGAGTTATTATTCTGTGGTCCGAATCCCGTTTCTTGGAACATGTGTTGCAGTCTCGGCGCCGACAGCTTCCCGTATGCACAAAGTTATGCACGCCAAGACCAAGATCACCAGCTGTAAACCCCCTTCACTGAGACCACTGCATCAAAGAACCGAATATAGCTTCGTGAGTACACGGATTAAGAACAATACTACTTAAAAAAAATCATTTATTTAATACCCGAACTGTCCCTCATCATTCACACTCAACTTCGGTAAGTTTCACACCTCACACATCAACACGACAGTCAAACACGAATAATGGCATCCACCTCGCCTGTAGCCCAACCGAACTCATGGCCGGATACCGCCCTCCCGTTGGGGCTCGAGATGCCACCCCACGGCTATATTCTCACAGCCTTCCTCGTGTTCCTCGTATGCGTTGCTCTCAAACTGAGCAACAAGGATGACATCCCATTCGTTAATCCCCCAAGATGGTTCCGCCCACAGCCTTTGGCTCGGATGGATTTCTTCAAGACGGGGATGCAAGTCTTGTCCAAGGCGAGATCTACGGTTGCGGACAAGCCCTTCAAAGTGCTATCGGAGGTTGGCTATGTGACGGTGTTGCCTCCCCGCTTCGCTCACAGCATCCGCAACGAGAAGGACTTGAGCTTTGCTGACGTCGTCAAGACGGTGGGGAGCCCCAACTTTTCACCCGGCCATTTTCGCCTCTCCCGGCGTCGCTCGTCGCCACCTCAAGTGGACTGACTAAGTGATGTATAGGACTTCCATTACTCACTTCCGGGCTTTGAACCTTTCGGTTTCGTGGACCACGAGTCCCGCATCTTGCAAAATGTGCTGATGAAGCAGCTCACCAAGTGCCTCAGTGAGTGCAGCCTGCCCTGTTTAATACGACACTCAATCTGACCATATAAACTTCCAGACACGGTAACTGGACCGCTATCGCTCGAAGCAGCATTTGGAGCAAGCCATATCTTTGGCGAGTCGCCTGGTATGCCTTCATTGCAGCGAGCACCTGCCCCCACCTCAACGCGCTCAAGCTAATGCTTTCCGCAAGAATGGCGACAAATCCCCGCCAAGGATGCGATCCTCGACCTCGTCGCCCGCCTCTCTTCGCGTGTCTTCCTGGGCGACGAGCTCTGCCGCAACGACGACTGGCTGCGTATCACAAAGGACTACACCATCATCTCCTTCAAGGCCGCGATGAAGCTCCAGCTCGTGCCCCGGCCGCTGCGAATTCTCCTGCACTGGTTCGTCCCCGAATGCAGGCTCGCGCGGCAGTCCCTGGCCGAATCGTCGGCGCTCATCAGCCCCGTGGTTGAGAAGCGGCGCGCCGACAAGAGGAAAGCCGCGGACGAGGGGGCGAAGCCGCCTGAGTACAACGATGCCATCGAATGGGCCGAGATGGAGTGCAAAGGGCGGGCCTACGACGAGGCCGTGTTCCAGCTGTCGCTGTCGTTTGCTGCGATCCACACGACGACGGACCTGCTCGCACAGACGATGATGTTCCTCGCCAACGAGCCCGAGCTGATCAAGCCCCTCCGCGACGAGATCATCCAAGTCTTGAAGGCTGAAGGATGGAAGAAGACAGCGCTGTATAACATGAAGCTTGTGGACAGCGCTTTCAAGGAGACGCAGCGGATGAAGCCGAACTCAATGCGTAGGTTGCTGCTTCATCCCGTAAGTCTGATGCAGACGCGAAGGTTTCGACTAACAGGTGGTGTTGATAGTTCAAATGCGCCGCATGGCTACCAAGGACATCAAACTGGACGAGGGGATTACGATCCGCCGCGGAGAACGGATCGTTGTCGACGCGTCGAGCATGAAGGATACCAAGATCTACGAAGACGTGGATCGTTACGACATTTACCGGTTCAGGCGCATGCGCGAGGATCCTGCCAAGATGAACAAAGCGCAGCTCGTCACGACGAGCCCCGACCACCTGGCCTTTGGCCACGGGCTGCATGCATGCCCGGGGCGGTTCTTTGCTTCCAATGAGGTGAAGGTGGCGCTGTGCCATTTGCTTTTGAAGTACGACTGGAAATTGGCGCCCGGGAACACGGTGGACCCTCTTGTCGCAGGTGTCTCGAGACAGGTCAATCCCAAGACCGTCATAATGTTTAGGAGGCGGAAGGAGGAGCTGGACATTGACTCGCTGGAGATTGTGAGCGATGCTGGTGAACCTGATGCTGCTTAAGGGCCAAGCGTACTCACAAGGTTTGATAATTTATTTCGTCTTGTCATCGGTTGATGCGATAGTTGGTAATGTCAGTCATCAGTCATCTTTGGATTTCCTTCATAAAAAGTTGGATAATGACAATTTACATGCCAGCAGTATAGACTATTGTGCTGCAAAAATATCTTAGTATCCGCGTACTTGAGTAGGCGAACAGCAACTTAAATAGAAACTTCGCCTCCAGGGCTCCTTACCAATGTTTGTAGAACGTTAACATGCCTAGACAGACGGCAGAAATCTAACATTACTGCCATTGTAAAATTATGTTTTGCCTGAGGATGCTCTATTTACGACCTTCGCTTGTGTGCACCGAACACAGAAAGACGCGCGCAACTACAGGACGCCTCCTGGGTTGGAATCGCAGGCCGCAATGGTTGGGCTATTTCTCATCCTGAGTCGGTGCTGTACGGCACAAAATTTGACGTGCGCCCCTAAAAGTGTAAAGTACTCGGGAATTCAGTCAGGATCAGCATTGTTACCAGATGTTTAGCGAGATGGAGCGCAAGCTAAAAGCAGTTACACGTACTGTAGGTACTGAAAGTCCACCAGTCCGTTGCTTCTTCACTGACAGCGACTGTTCGTCCACGTTACGCTGCCATTTATACTTTCCCATCGCTGGAGTATAGCAAGGTCCCACCATTCGTTGATGTAAACCATGGCATGGCTGTAGCTCGAAGACTGCCGAAAAGTGCATTCGTGTTATCATCTGCTTAGAACCCAGAAATCGACGTTACAACTGAATCTCTCGGTGTGAAACTCGCCAACTCGATCTGGATCTTTAGCCGTCATCTGGGGAACTAGACGCCTTGCTAAGTACCGCCCTGGACACCACGCTGCGTCCCCCCAGCACATCCCCTCTGCGTGCCTCTCGAAAACTCGACACGTGCTCCCCTAGAAGGCCGCTTAGGCTTAAGTACCTTTCTCTTTGGCGACCCGTCAAATAATGGAATCTGGTCCGCGTACTGCCTTGCTGGTGACAGAGCCTTAAGTCCCTGGTCCCCGTTCTCAAGCTCGTTGCAAAGCGTCTAGAGGGATCGTGCCAGGCACCTTATGTATTCGGGGTAGTCCTGTCTTGCCCCGCCACTTTTGCTGTACTTGGCGTTAACGACGATAACTTACGGTTTGCCGCTGCCGGCTAGGAGCGACTCTACCGCTAAATTATTGACGGCGATAAACATGTCTTGCAGTACGTCGGAGTTCTATTCTCTGCCTGTGTTGTCGTATGAGGTGACCTAGCGGTCGAAGGTGGCGCGGGCGGCTGGTATGTCAGCACTGGGCAGATGTAGGAGAGGCAGTGTGAAGGTGCCCGGATCTATCTCGGTGCTGGAGTCTTGATTGGTAAGAACTAGGGCACGAAGGTTGGCGAAGGCTGTAGCCAGCTGATCGTGGGTGTGGGTGGTGGCTGTGCGAACGACTATGAAGCCTCATTTGTGGGTGAGGGCTTTTATCATGTCAATAAACGTAGCAACTTGCTCTTGCCTGTCTGACTGCTTCATTTTGTCCAGATTAGGGCTTGTATGTTGCGGTATATATTGAGTGCCTAATTGATTGGCTGGCATGTGGAAGATTATAATTATGCCAGAAAGTTGACAGAGCGGGGTGGCGGCTTTTTACAATTAGCAAGCCGAAGGATCTGCGTGCTTGTCGTTTTGAAGCTAACACGGACAAAGCTTGTTGTCTTGGCTTTTTTTAGTGCCTAGTGCATTTACAACAGATTTCGCTGCAACCACGGCAGCAGTAGCCCTCCACCACGAAATAGTCCATGTTGGATGATTAGATCAATGTGAGACCAGAAAAGCGGACTGTTTTCCGATCTAAAGCATGACGGGTTAGCTGCTTTAGCGCTTGAAAAGGTCACGAGAGGGTTTAGAGACAAGGCAGTCGGCCTCGATATGTTAATACATGTTAAGTCAGTGTGCCCTTGTAGTTAAGGAAAAGGGAGGAAGAAGGCAGTGTGGGCTTTGGAAATGAAGGCGCAGGGCATGGGAAATTGAGGTTATTGCTTCTGCAAGCTCGGCTCTAACGCCCCTGCAGGAAGACTACGCGCACTACTGTAGATACTGAACCTCCACCGGTTCATCGCTTCTTCACCTGTAACGACTGTTTATTCACGCTACAATGTCATTTAGGCACTGTTATTGTCGAGTCTGTCGAGCAGGCACTTAGTTGTTATATTAGTAGAACGTATCGTGAAGCGGGTATGCTTTTAAATATTACAGCACGCTGGTCTCGCTCTCACTACACTTAAGGTTGCGGTTGATTTGCTAGAAATATTGAGCTCACAGCACCAAATGTATGTAAGAAGCTGGTTTTATTGGTGGAATCATTTTGTGGATAAGAAGCAGCAGTATAGCCATTTAGTAAGTCTCGCTGAAGTTGGAGATAAAGCAGGAGACGTTGTTAGGACTATTATCGATCTTCGAGCTGCTGCCTTTGCTCTTTACAACATCCTTGTATCGGTTATAGTTCTTGCCTGAGTCCTGGCAACTGTTGGAGATACGGCATGTATCGCTAAAGTTGGAATTGATGCCGCAGAGGACTCCGCCATCTTTGGCAATAACGTTATTGAGGATGATATTGCGGGGTCCTTTGTTTGCCGTGTAATTATCGTAACTGCGAACAACCTTGCCGTAGTTCTTAGTATAGAAGTTTTTGATGGAGACTGTTCTACGGCTATTGAACTGAAAGATCTTGTCTGAGGCATCCCGTGCACCACTACCGACAATATATGATGTCGAGCCGGCTGTCTGCTTGAAGGTTGAGGCGTCTTTATACATATCTTCCCACCAAACGTTCTAGATTGTGCTGTCGTTTCTATTAGTGATGCTCAAGCGACGATAGTTGTCAGTCTTTGAGGTTATACCTGAGACACTTATCATGCTCCGCGGCAGTGGATTCCTTTGGCTTGAGCCTTGCTCAGGATAGCGTTTGAGATCTTTGCTTTGTCCTTGAGGATGAATATGGCAGCAGCCTTATCGGTCTTCTTCTGCTTTTGGCAGGTATCGGCTGGATGCAAGCTTGTTAGTGGCGTCTTTGACGACAAGGATGGCTACTTAAGTACTTATAATTGCAAGAGAATTGCTTTATGCCACTATTATAAGAAATACCTGCAGGAACAAGAATTGGCGAAACTGCTATAGTCTATCCGAAAGCCGCAGGGAATACTGTGATGACATCTGCCGGAAACAGTAATGCCGGTAGCTAGAAGACTATTAGCTGGAATATACATTATAGAGCCGTAATAAAGATAACGTAGGTGGACAGTCAGCCGGTCAGGACACATGCCCGGTCAGTTTTGCTAACTCTGCCAACTTTTGCCAACCCTAGCACCCACCTGAGGCCAACATATCAATAAAAATTGGCACCAATTGGTGCCAACTGGTCCCAATTGCTTATTTTTAATTTATTTGGTCAATTTAGAGGTGTGGTTGAGTTGCAATGCCAGTCTAAAAGTTTAAAGTTTGGGTGGGCGGGTTTGTTTTTGGTGCAGATCGCGTTCCCATTTTTCGCGTCAGTCTCGCATCACTCTACCTACTTAAATATTCAACACGCTAGAATTCAACATCTACAATGCCAATCTACTCAAAAGAAGACAAGATCATTCTAGCCCTTCAAGCAATCACAAATTCCAAAAAAAATCAAAAGAAACCCTTAAGTGCACGCCAGGCTGCACGGATCTTCAACATCCCTTATAGTACACTCAACGACAGGATGAACAACCGACCCCGTCGCGAAGAATCACGCGTCGAGAAGCATAAACTTGAGCCAGTCGAAGAGCAAACACTTGTTCAATACATCATTGAGCAAGATGCACGAGGATTTCCAATGCGGCTTTCTGGTGTGGAAGATATGGCCAACCTCCTGCTGGCGTCGCGTGATGGCAAGCCTGTTGGCACCAGATGGGCACGACGCTTTGTGGATGCACAACCAAGCTTGAAAACAAGATTCTCTCGGCCTTACGACTACCAGAGTGCCCTCTGCGAAGATCCTGAGGTCATTGGAAACTGGTTCCGACTACTTCGCAACATGATGGCCAAGTATGGGATCACAGATGACGATCTCTACAACTTCGACGAAACTGGCTTCATGATGGGCCAGATAACCTCAACCCTGGTTGTTACACGCTCTGATCGGCATGGAAAGGCTAAATCTATACAGCCTGGAAACCGTGAATGGGCAACAGCTATTGAATGCATCAATGCAAAGGGCTGGTGTATCCCGCCATTCGTCATTGTCCAAGGCGCCTACCACCTTGCAAACTGGACCACAGAGTCGGGTTTTCCTGCCGATTGGGTAATCAAGCCTACTCCAAATGGATGGACGGATAACAAGACTGGTCTAGAATGGATTCAGCACTTTAATAAGCATACAATTAAGCGAACAATGGGCAAATACCGGATGCTCATCCTGGATGGACACGAGAGCCATGTATCAGCAGAGTTCGAACAGTACTGCAAGGAAAACAACATTATCCCTATTAGCATGCCACCACATTCATCTCATCTACTCCAGCCATTGGACGTTGCATTATTTTCGTTATTGAAGCGTGCATACGGCGATGAGATCAACCTCTTCATCCGGGCCTCGATCAACCACATCACCAAGTCCGAGTTCTTCATTGCGTTTAAGGCAGCCCACGACAAGGTCTTTACGGAAGAAAACATGAAAGCTGGGTTCAAAGGGGCTGGTATTTCTCCATGGAACCCAGATTCTGTCATTTCCAAGCTGGATGTCCGCCTACAAACTCCAGTACAATCCCTCCCTGTGTCACCATCGAAATGGGAATCACAAACACCCTCCAATGCCCACCAGACTGTCCAGCAATCAAGTTTTATCAAGGGCAAGATCTCAGCCCATCAGGGCAGCTCCCCTACACCAATTATCCAGGCAGTTGAAAAGTTCACCAAGGGTGCACAAGCAATGGCGCATCAGATCACTCTTTTGAGTGATCGGGTCCGTACCCTTGAGAAGGCTAATATTGGGCTTGCCAAGCGCCGGAGAGCTAAAAGAAGTCGGGTACAGCTTGGAGGGGCACTTAGTATTGAGGATTCCCAGGCGATAATCGAGGAAAAACAGAAGGGGAAGCGGCCAGCTGGTGAAATCGGTGGTAGCGTAGAGGAGGCGGTCCGCGGCGGACCGAGCAAACGACGATGTGGCAACTGCGGCAAGACTGGGCATTATGCAACAACTTGTCAGAAAGATATAGAAGAGTCTAGTCAGTTAGATTCTGAGTGTATAATAGTACATTTCTAAGCGGTCCGCGGCGGACCGCCCAATTAGTTGGTCTGGATGGTATAGATTGAGGTTGATCCTGCATGTCTGAAATGCTCCATTTTGGTGGGGAAGCCGATTTTCCCACCAAAAGTCAGCCACTTTAGACTGGCACTGCAGTCACGCCAACCTCTCTAAATTGACCAAATCAATTGAAATTAAGTAATTGGGACTAGTTGGCACCAATTGGTGCTAACTTTTATTGATTCCTTTGCCCTAGGTGGGTGCTAGGGTCGACGAAAGTTGGTGGAGTTAGTAAAAGTGACCGGCTGGGTGATATGACCGGCTGGGTGATAAACCACGTTATACAGTACCCTATTTTAATAATTTCTTTAAAAGTATATTCTTATATTTGTTTACCAGTAGCCTATTCTTCTTACAGAGAGCCTTATAAACATAGTTTTAGAGTAACCGCTTAGCTTTATATTGTAATATTGTCGCTTAAGAAAATGGCAGGGCGGGAAACACTATTAAACCTAGAGCTTAATTAGATATAGTAGAGGCAATTAATTCGGCAGCTTGAGGTTGCTTTTGTGACGGCAGCCACGGTAGGCAAGCCCTCTGGCCGTCACAAGGACCCTAACCCTTAGCCCCACAGTCGCGTCAAGACTTCGCGAGCCAGGGACCGCCAGAGCTTCGCTCTCCCCTTTCTTTTCCTCCCCTCAGCTTAGAATATTCGTTG
Organism: Diaporthe sp. PMI_573; assembly: GCA_021399435.1. Lineage (NCBI taxonomy): Eukaryota > Fungi > Ascomycota > Sordariomycetes > Diaporthales > Diaporthaceae > Diaporthe > Diaporthe sp. PMI_573. The sequence goes on along the minus strand of JAJTUP010000095.1, from coordinate 68,730 downwards.
ATAGCGCCAATAGACCCAGCTCCCATGCTGCATCTCGTGCTGGCCGTGACAGCTTTATTCTAGAGTATAGGGTCCCTAGATAGTTAGGAGACGACAAGCTTTAGAATATATTAGCGACTAAAAAGCTAGTACCTTTAGGTAGTATAAGTGCCTAAGCACGTTGCCTATTACTAGCATTGCTGTTTCTATATTACAAAGAATCCTTTAGGCGCTTAATAAGATTTAAAGATACTATAATGTTAACAAGCCTTTTAGGGCTAAAAGTAGTTAATAGATCCTAAAGGCAGTTTTTGTATATTATTATTTTGTAACGGCCAGCAATGTCCAGCATGGAAGCTGTTGTATTGGCACTACGTACGAAGATTCTAAGCTTGAGGAGAGCAGAAGAAAGAAAAGAAACTCGCGATGTGCGACGCGTCGGAGAAGTTTAATAACCGTGGTCCGTGCCTGTCGCAGGGGCCAGCCCCCCTGCCAGCACCTTGTGGTGGTGTCAGCCCGTCTAGTGGTGACAACCGCCACACTACCCCCCTCTCTTGAATCGAATAGCTTCGGAGGATGGAAAGTACCTCGGCTGCAATGTTCTCGCCCGTATGACGAGCGACAATCTCTGGAATCCCCAGAACGAGCTTTTGCGGGAGATCGTCTTTACCGAGAAAAAAACAAACAATGCCAGTAAATGAAAAGCGGTTTCGAGACCTCCACCCGTCAAAGGAAATATTGATCTTGCCTCGCACATTACGCAACAAGCCAACCATGTACCCCTTATTGCTATTGTGGATCTCGAGAATGCGTCGCCGTACTGTCTGGTGAGAGAGATGTGCCTGAGTGATGGAAACGAGCGGGTTAAGATATTCGATCATCTCTCGAAAGCGTTCATTCTCGGCTTGGCGGAATGAGATTTGGGCATCAACAATCCACGACACCAACAACTGCTGAAACCGAGTTCGTTGAAAATTGTCGACAAGACTATTCGCAATTCTTTGTTCTCGAGGGTCGTGCGCATCAAGTTTGAGGTTAGAGATCACGGGGAGCTGAAGGCGACTCAGTCTAGCAAAGACACTTCTGGAATAGTCTCATTAGCGCATGCCAGCCAACGATGAAAGTTTCCTTCTCCTTAATAGTGTAATTACCCAATGGGGCTCCCAATACAATGCCCTCCTCTCAGTACTGGCCAACTGAGACGCCCTCCGTGCCTATGCCCGGCGGAAGGATGTCCATATCGCCCGTGAGAAGGATAAGCGGCTTGTCCTTCTGCCCCCGGTACTCGAATCGATCAACAGCGGTGTCTTCTAGGACCAGCTAGAAGCTATCACAAGCATTCTTGCCCCCGTTAGCGAGTTTCAGCACGCCTCGGAGGCTGACCGCTCCCATATTGGCCACGTAGTGCCGCGTTGGGTGAGTATCAAAGCTCGCTAGAAAGATATCGAAGACTCGAAGCAATATACAAGCGTGCCGTGGGAGGATATCTACCGTATCTGGAAGGCGAGGTTTGAGACTCAGGCATACCCTATCCACTTTGTTACAAATGCCCTCAGGCCGGAGACTATAGCAACCCTTAATGAGAAGCTGGCTGCACAAGACTATAAGATTGTGATAGATTTCTTAAAGGAGAGTCTTACAGATAGAGGTGATTATCGCGAGGTTATTAAGGAGTTTAATGCCTTCCACAACTAGCGCGGTATCCTCTACTCTGCAGATAACGTATTTTGGGACTGCGAATAGAGCCCAGAGGACGCTTGGGGTTGTCTGGAAGCCCAGGGTTCGAAGCTTGCCACCATCGCGGTAAGGATTTTTGGTATTCTAGCTAATTCAGTGCCCTCGGAGCAAAGTTTCTCGGCTATCAACTACGTCCATACGAAGGCTCGCAACCAGCTGTCACCGGTTAAAGCGGACTGGCAATGTTTTGTATGGATGAACTGCAGAGTTCTCGAGAGACAAGGTGCCAAAAACACCAAGAAAAGCTCACAATGGGACCAACTAGATGAGAAGGAATGGAAGGAGCTAGAAGACAGCTATATGCAGTACTTCTGCCAGGAAGAGGAGGATACAATGGAGGGACAAGCTATCGCGAGCTTCGTTGACGATGAGAATGTTATTGAGCTGGGCACAGTATTTGAGGATGAGGATGACTGAAAATATCACGAAATTTTGGACAAATGAAGCCACAACATGTCCCAAAAGGGTAAGCCCAAAAAGCCGCACATGGCCGGCCATCATGATGTGGTTGCCGGTCTCATCCGACGTGTTACCCCCGTGAGATGATGAAGAGGCAAGGGCTCCGCCGGTTGCCTGAAGAATGAGGGAGACCATTGGGGGGTTTCTCTTGGGGAATCAAGCTGGAGATGAATTTCTGGTGAGTCCTTAACGCCCAAAATGAGAAGATAGTAAGAGCTACACCCTAATTCGGTCTTCGCAGGCGCCGCACCAAACTCTTTCGTCGGCCAAGGGGCTCTCCACAACAGCAGGTGCCGACGGCGATCCCAGGTCGGGATATCGACCGCGCAACGCTCCAGCGGATATTGGACAAGAAGTTTGGTCGAAATTACCACGTCTCTCTAGATTATGACTATTTTACAGTCGTTGCACCTAAAACAATCTCCAAAGCAGACTATATCAGCTAGCCATGAGAATTGCCGCTTCCAGCGTCAGGCAGCTGGAGGCTGGGAATCAGGAGTATTCCGGAAATCAAATTGACAGGATGACCCACCCCTTTTCAGAAACGAATTAAATGTCAGAGACACCGACACATCAAGAATTGCAATTACAACGAACACCCTCTAATTTATATGTCAACACCTATTTTATGCTTCTGGAAAGTACACAACCGTGCCATTTTTATGCTTAGATCTCGTTTTATTCTAAAGGTTATCTAAGATAAAAATGGTGTTAATAAGTAAGTATATAACTTTACATCGTTATATTTTCATTGAGATCCGTAGATCTTCCTCCATCTCCTCCCCACCCCGCCGGGTACCTGTGAGCACGTAGTCACGTGACCACGAGTAGGGTTTTGCCGTGCCCCTCGTCTGGCCTGCCAGGCTGGCCGAGTGGAGGTTTCCCTCGTTCGTTGGTTCTCCAGTTCCTATTTCTGTCTGTGCCTACCTTTCCTGAGAGAATAGTCTTTCTGATCTTCAGCTCATCTACAGCTTTCCTTGTCCGCTGTTCTTTAGATACATCACTCCCACAATTCTGTCATATCTGGAGCAAACATTCGCCTGCAGCTGCATCTCAACATGGTTAGTAAAATGACTACGCAATAACGTCACGAACCATAGCTAAGCCCGAAAAATAGGCTCCCAAGGCGAAGATTATATATCTCTGGTCCTGCGTTAGTCTACATTTCCAGGTACCTTCTCTGTCATGACAAGGCTGCTGATGAACATGGGCCAGTGTCATTGCGGTCATAGCGGAATGAATGCAAATACAGCTCCCGCGTGCTCAGGTTGCTCGGAAACTAGGTGTTATAACTGTGAACTCTATCCGGTTAAGGCTACGAATCTCCGCTCTGTGGCAAGGATGACCGTCGATTAGTGGGACAGGTTCAGCGCAGCGCTGTACAGCGATTTCAAAAAAGAGCATATGATCTCGGATTTCGGACCCTCAAGCTAGAGGGACGAGATAGAGTTCAGGCAGATCTAGATCAAGCCGTCACGAACGACAATACTCAGCATGATGTAAACTGCCCAGTAAGGGCAGGTAAGCCTTATTTGAGCGCATACATAGCTCTGCAGTCTGAAGAGGTGGAGAACCAGATTGAACACCCTTCTGTCCCAGCAGATACTCTGTCATACATGTTGGTAATGGCTAATATTATCGGGCACTTTTTGAAATTATCAGAATCAGATCCAGCCGAAGAAAACTGCGGAAAATTTGTCCATGTTTCTAATCGATCCATCGAATATACATGGGATAAAGATGATATGAATACAGGATATCCTGTGGGTATTGACCAAAGGTCAGAGAGTGATTATTCTTTGTCGAGAGGTCAGGGGAAGATTGATGGGCATAAGGATTGCTTGAGGGCAGATCAGGATCTGAACATTCTGTGCTATGTTGCGATGCCTAACTCTATTGTGATTCCAGTGCGTCTGTCTGTCCATTTTATAACTAGACGAGCCCATCCTTCATGGATCTCGATGCTTTCGGCTCGGTGAATCTCTCAGCCCGCCATAGGGGCCTGAACATCATCAAGGTGCCCTCCGGCCGGGCCCGAAGTGCTGCCTTCCAACATTCTTGATGTACACAGCGCCCTCTTATCACCTTCTCTCAATCTTTGATTAACCAGGATATACAGTAGCACAACGGGGCCAACTTAAAATGCCGGGATACCTTACCCGACAATAGCGCCTACTATGCCAGGAGTCAGTGGGTGAAGCGAAGCCGGGACACCCACGGGTAGCGGTATACAGAACTGGATTTGGGTCCCGCTTAGCTTGGCTCTGGGTACCTTTATGCACTCGTAGAGATTTGGAATTAATGCACGAGGATTTCCAATGCGGCTTTCTGGTGTGGAAGATATGGCTAACCTCCTGCTGGCATCGCGTGATGGCAAGCCTATTGGTACTAAATAGGCACGACGCTTTGTGAACGTACAACCAAGCTTAAAGACCAGGTTTAATCGGCCTTATGATTACCAAGGGCCCTTTGCGAAGATACAGAGGTTATTGGGAACTGGTGCACGGTACCGGCAGATGCTCTAATCTCTAGCTCTTCCCTCTTTGACTTTGTTGGACGCGGTGAACCTGACGGTGGCTCTCCGTGTCTCTTGCGAGATGGCTGGTGAGTTGACCGTCTCTCACGGGCTGTAGCCCACCTGGACTGAGGACGACGTGGGAGGTCCGCAATCCATTGAAAGCAACAATGGTACTGGTATGAACTGGTCTGGCTAGGGATAGTTCGATGTTCTGTTGCGGCGTTCCCATTGTGCTTGCTGGAGTTTTCTCCGTTTACTTTGTTCTTAATTATTCAAACCTCAGCCACTGCAACGCAAGTATTGCATGATTTAGAAAACGGATATTCGCACCTAAAATAATACCCTAGTCTCATCCCAAGTACGGGGTTCTCGAGCTGAGTTTCCGCAGGCACAATATGGAATTGAATAGTGCTTGTTTCATCTCCTACACCCAGACAAAAGACTTCGACTTGGTAATGACAAACGACCTTGACCTTGCCCAAACCTAAGTAGAACCACGTTGGAACAGACAACGCCGTGACAGAAAGTCCATAGTGCTGCGATTGACTGAGACTTATGAAGTTGCCTCCCAGGCCAACATTCATGGTTGGCGGCCTGCAACTCCCCGGTCTCTGGCTGCAAGACCCAGATCCAACGAGAACCTTCCAATTCATCAATCTCAATTGGCAGGTTGAGACCTAGCAAGTCAGTATAAGTGAAGCTTATGGGTCTGAGGGGTAACTATAATATGGGGAATAAATTTAGGTACACACAAGGCTTAGGAACATCTTGGCGATTTGGGACAATCACACACACGGGAGCCTCGAGAACACCAACAGACCCGGGGCTGTCGGTCCCCGTGCTTCTACTCCCCTCAGAGCCTGCAAAAGCTGCAGCAGTAGGTTTGAAAACGCTGCTCACACAGTATGTATGGTGTTTGAAAGCGAGGCAATCAAGGACCGCAACCACCCCACGAAACCCACCACCCACTCCCACCGTGGGTGACCCACCCCACCGCCCACCCACCCACGAGGACCTTGAAATCTTTGTCATCCACCCCACCCCACCCCACGGAAGGGTCACCCACGGTGGGTTTTGGTGGGTGGTGGGTTTAGAGCATTAGATGGAAGTGCCAGGATCCAAAGGCCTGAGAACCGGGAAAGCATTAACAATACCATTGAGTTTGGTGAGCGCCACACTAGTGAGCAGCCCATGTTCTCCTAGCACAGGTGCAGCACAGAAGCTGCGGCAAATCATCTATGACCTGCCTACAGGAGGGTAACTATTTGACACAATCTCAACATCTTTCACCACCCAAACGTCCCCCAGAACCACCTGAATCAGCCAGCATGGAGAAGGGTCACCTTGCCAGGTCAGCTGCCTTGCCCTCTTCACCTCGTCTAACCAAGCGGGCCTTCGACGCGGAGATGGATTACGATGCTTCATCAAGGTGCCATGCCAAGGTTCAAAAGATTGAAGATAAATAAGAAACTGCATTACCCGGATACAACTTCAAAAATGAATTTCCCTGCAATTCCTGGCCTATGCCCTTAGAATATGATACCTTCGACTGGACTTTACTGACTAACTTACCAAAAGGGTCCAAGTCGATAGTACTTTGTACGGACTTTGCAGAAGCAAGTACATTACATACAATATTCATATGACTTCATCGACAGGGGCCGTGCTCCACAGATCTTCTCCTCATCCTGAGAGAAAGATACCCCTTATATGTGTTCCTGAACCGTGGAAACCACGAGGCTGATCTGAAACAGGGCTTCACCAGGGAGCTCCGTGACAGATTCCGTGATGAGGCCGGTGTACTATATAACAAGAGCATTTGTCGTTTCAAAGTGATGCAAATCGCCGCTGTTGTATATGGTGGCGCAGGAAAGGCGTTTGTCGTCCATGGTGGCATACCAGTCTCAGGATCGCAGCCAGTCAAGCTTAATGAAATCATGCAGATCGACAGGCGGCTTGAGCCTCCACGCGATAGTAACCATCTCGCGACTCAGGCCTTGTGGAACGATCCGCACCGGGGTTCTTCCGATAAAGCCAATCAAAGAGATGGGTCCGGTCAGCAGTTCGATTGTAATGACACTCGCGCTTTTCTTGACGCAAACGACTTCAAAGTGGTATTCCGGAGCCATGAGATGATTGGTGAAGGACTGCGAGAAGAGCATGAAAGGTGTTACACGGGTAAGTTGGACCTTCCGAAGACAGAATCCTTTTAGAAGCTAACTACGCGCTCTGAAGTCCTCAGAGCTATGCAGAGGACTCAGAACCAAATATATACGGTCACTTTGGCCTTCCTTTCGTGACTGAAAACTCCTCAGATCCTTGCCAAGCAGCATGGGATTTGCCCCAGCAGCTACCGCGGCCCCCGCTCCGAAACGGAAGTACTGATGAAAACATAATACGGGTACATTCTGAGAACAGGAACAGTATAATATCGTGCTATCCAATTTCTTGGACACCTTGCTGATTACAATCTCCAAATTCGTCTCGACCTCGCACTCCCGCTTGTACCCGATCCAAGTTCTCCAATAGCCTGGTGTACCCATTTCGACGTGATTTCCATCACATCGGATTAGGGTGGGTGCTGGGGTTCGCTAAAGTTGGTAGATTTAGCAAAACTGTCCGGCTGGGGTTCGATTTCATCTTCTTGGGAATTTCATCCGGTGGTCGGGCTTTCAGCCCGCATGCCCCTGCCGTACTAGATGGCTTGGGTATTTCTCATACAAGAGGCACTTCCGGTTCAGCCACTCATCTTTCGAAAGAATAGCCCTGTCGACCATGTTGGCCTGGCCAGGGCGAAGAACATAAAAAGTCGAAGTACCGTGCTCGGCATTTCCTTTCCCCATCCACTTGATGGAAATCTGTTCGCTACACCCAAATGTCCCGACGACAAGGTTTAGGACATGTGGTTTTTTCAATCTGATCTTCCGGTCCACGAGTTGGTGATCAATGAGCATCCCCAAGGTAATAGTGTTGACGGTTGCACCCATGTCCACCACGACTTTCAACACGAGCTCTTCTCCCTTGCCCTGGTGCAGGACTCTAAGCCATCCCTCTATGTTCTCTTCGGTTTTTCCCGCTCTACTTTCTTCAATGTTCTGTGCAAAGTTAGTTGTTGGAAGCATCATGTCAGATTTGTATTCAATGGGTGCGCAATTGAAATTGCAAAGTCGTACCTTGTTATTGTTGTCAGAGATTGTTGAAGCCGCAACATCACGTACGGGACGTCCAGCAGGGTTCGACGTATTGGCGGACAGGACGGTGGTAGGTATACTCGGCTGAGCAAGCCGGATCTCTCGCAACAAGTTCACCCTCGTTTCTACGAGGTCAGACTGGGCCTTTTCCAGCAGGCCTTGTTGGTATTGAACTACAGCATCTTGCTCAATTGACCGTGACTGCAGATTCTGCACCTCGGCTTGTAGGGAGGTGATCTGTCCGTCCTGCCTTCGGGCGTAGTCTCTCAGGTCAAGAACATGCTTCTCCAATTCTGCAACGCTCGGTAGGGGTGTGGGCTGCGATGGCATCGCAACGTGGACGTCGAGCAGGCGCTATTCGCTACGTACAAAGTCTATTCTCGGGAGACGTAAAAGATGGTGGACATGAGAATTGTTGAAGTAAGGCTTTTGTGTACCATAGAAACGCGTCTTCCTTCTGGATATTCTACGTTGTGGATTTAGAGTCAGTCTATGCCAAGCCGCTAATCTCAATCAGAAACAGGAAAAGTCGAATGGAGTGTGGGGAACCTGTATCACAGGGGTCCTGCCAAACCCGCCAGCACCATGGAGTTTCTATATTGATTGGTTGCGCCCTGATGGGAATCGAATAGTTGTATGAAAATGAAACTCGACTTGCAGAACACTTCCAGGGAAAGCTTGTTACCCTTTTGCACCTTTTACATATTTATCCTTTGCTTGCTAATACAGTATCCTACTGCGATTTGTAAACATCCTCCTCACAACTCCCACCAAAACAAGCTTTCTGAGGAATTGAGCTCCTGCTTCCCCAGGTACATTTAAATCAATGCCCTGCTCAGTCTAATCTCACGGCCTAGGCGTATCAGTTTCGTATCTGGCTTTGCGGATAATAGGAGAAGTTTTCCCTCTTTCTCAAGATATTGGTCCGCAAGCTCCAGTTATCCATTCTCTATACACGCAAATGCGAACTCGAGCCCATCCAAGGCAAGTTGATAAGTACGAGGCTTTGGGATAATTTCAGAAGGACCTTTGGAAGACACTAAAGTAGATCGGTCAATCATCCCGGCCCCGCGAAAGCTGGAGGAAACGTATGGCTCTGACACCACAGTAAGAGGCTCTGTCTAGCTAGACTCATTAACTTTTATGCTATTGCAAGTCGCATCCAAGTCCATATCGTTTTGAACGTTAGAGAATAGCCCGGCAAGCTCGTCACTGTTGTTCTCCACTCGCCTACTCTACCACCAGCATTTTCTTCTGTATTGTGCATAAATGGCGCTTATGGCGCCTAAACTTTGCCCCCAGGCACTTTAATTCGTGTAAAGAAAAGGACAGAAGGAAATTTTAAGAGGTCATTTTCAGATATAGGCTCAACTGTAAATTCACTCGTCATCAGCACCTAGTAGACTCTGCCTATTTTGGCTACAGCAGAAACCCCCTCATTCTGGAGAAAACGCGTCCTTCTAAACAAACACCCAGTATCCAGTGTTAGTACTGGGTGTCGAAGTGTAATCCTTCTCATTGCATCTTGTTCTCAGCATCTCGCAGTCTTTCTTGGTACCAACTAAGCCTCAGTGTACCTCTTCTCAGAGCAACTATTCTCATAGTTCGGTGGCGTCTGTTGTTCAGCCGGTGCTTCCTGCGGTTCAGCTGCTGCCTGAGCCCCGACTCGCTTTGTCTGGTAATGATCAAATGCGAATAAAATGACACTAGTCACCACAGCGGTGATTATACAGGTAGCGCCATAACCGGCCTGTGCGACAGATCCGAAGTAAATGATGTTGTAGTACAGGATGCGATCGTGGCCGCCAAACTTTGCGAAAGAGGTCTGCAAACCCTGGATTTTGTCGGCGCTATAGCCACCAATAACAACGAAGAACAGGTCGACCACGAGCTGAAGCAATATAAAAATCGTAATGCTACCGTGGTTGTCTGCCAGCCACCTCCGGTGGAGTACTAGCACAAACCCGACGATGCTGAATAGGGTCGCAGGAACTGCTGCGATCACTGAAGCAACGAGAAGGTTGCTTTGGAGTGCCGCGAAGTTCATATCCAGGATCACCTGGGTGTTGTCAACATAGCCGGATCTCGCTCGTTCCCGTAGGACAATTGCAAAGCGGATGTTGGCCGAGCTGAGGGCAGAGGCGACCAGTGTGAGGAAGGTAAAGAGCAGGACCAGTAGGCGATACCGGATAACATATTTAGAAGACATTGCCGAGGCTTAAGGTTGTTGATAAATGTGTGCTGAGGTGGTAGTGGTTGAGGTACGCAATAAAACATAAAATATGAGGTATGAGGAGTTAAGTGTGTGGAGACTGAAGTCTCCACACCCGTCTCTTTATACCTCTCTTCTCTCGGTAAGTTGGCTGGCCATTTCTTCTGGAGGCCTCTCGTAGCATCGGCACTCAAAATGAAGCCTGTCTTAGCCGGCTTGTCCTGGGCTGTATGTGTAGGCTCCTGGCACGGCTTTCTGGATGTGGCTAAGCACCTCCAATGCCTTAATCCATCACTCTCAGCCTATTCATATCCGGGCTTGGCCAAGGGGCTCGCGTGAATCTGCCTGTCGGTTAGTCACGGGATATCAAATCGTTAGATGCTAAAAATTCTGACCGGCCTCTAGATCTGCCTTATGCTTGGTGGCAATGCCGGCCAGCGTGAAGTCGATAAAGAGGGAACGCGGCTGTGTAATGGACCCAGTCCAAGGATCGCGCTACTGCGGGACCAAGGGGCCTCAGGAAAATATATACCGAGCTGCAAGGGTTTGTTCTGCGGGAGAGAGGGGCGGGCTGTGGTGAACGTAGACTTTCCGTGTGAACCTGCGGACTGCACATCACCTGCCATGCCGGGCACTTTGTTATGATTCGCCTCCTTAGTCGTATGATGCATGTGGAGCGTCTAGGTACGATGTGATAAGACGGAGCCGCGATGTGGTCGCTGTGCAGGGCTTCGACGCCTGGAAAAAATAGCAGTTCACACATTGTGATCCGCAAACCTCCTGGAGCTCTCGCATGCCTGCAGCTTCCGGGGGTAGGATCTTGCAGTTGTGCTTTCGTTCCAGAATCTTTGACTGGCATGGATTACAGTGCCGCTCTGCTTCCTCGTCAGCCCGCCTCGTCCGATCAGGGCTGCGAGCCTGAGCCTGGTGCAAGGACATCATAAGAGACTTCCTGTCTTGGTGGGAATGCGGCCAATCACTTCGCTCGATTACCTGACCTGGCCGCGGGATAAGCGTTGTTGGGAAATGAGACCAGGTTGTGACTGTTGGGACATTTTCCCTCACTTGTGGTGGTGCCTGTGGCCGTGGATGAGTAGTAAAGGTTGGGACTTAGAGCAAACAATTTTACAATAACAATAGAGATTTCTAGAACTATACGTAGGACGTAGGCCCAAGTCTAAATTTCAGTTCTCATGATTACACCTTGGTAGAAGCACCTAAAGATCGGTTAGCAAAAGGTACCCAGTCATTAGCCCATGCAGTGTCCCTGCTGACCCAGGAGAACAAGACCCTTCGAGAGGCAAATGCAGCACTTTCTAAGCGTCGGAGGGCCAAAAGAACATATGTGTAGGATGGAGGGTCAGAGAGTTGCAAATAGTCAGTCCTCATCAGGGGGAACCTAAGCTGATGCAATTTCACGAAGGTGCTCCGGTCAGCAGACTGGGCTTGTTCTCTGCGTTAAATAGGAAGCCCGACCAGCGCCAACCCCGCTGCCTTATGGTTGTGCAGGCGAGCAGCATCTCTTGCACGCCGAGCAAGCTCGTAAATGAAGGTAGCTAGTACGACTGCTCATTCGAGAACTGTTCTGGTATAGAGAGAAAATGTATACATGTAAAGATGAGATACCTACATGAACCTTGAGGAGTAACGTACATTTTGGAAGCACTAAGCTCATCCCATCTCTAACACTAGACATTTTTACAGCCTTATATTGGATGCGGTGGGGACTTAGTATAGTAGGTCTACAGCAAGTCTATAACAGCGCCATCGCTTTGGCACTAGGATGTAAAAATAGTCATTATTGCAAGCCGTGTCTACGTGATCGTCAGTACAATTAATAGTCAGGGAATGCCAAAGTAGCCTGCAGAGGTCTCAAAGTGCTTCACGCGCTCTTCTACCTCGTCCATCTGCTCCTCGACTTTCCCAGCGACCAAATCCGACCAGGGTGGTCATCAATTCAACTCAATCGCCCCTCCGGTGGACAAAAGATCACTATGTGCACCGTGTGACGGCTTCTTGTGGATTGATTGATTAGATAAGCGGTGGTTCCGTTGATTTGAAGCCGTTGATTGATGGTCCACCCTGAATCTGGGACACTCCTAGTGCGCCAAGGCTAGCCGAATGCCGCTTCCAACCTACATTACAACGACGCTGGCACGATCCTTATCAAGAGCTCCTGAGTTTAAACGTTGTAGTGTAGTCTCCAGTCTTTGAAACCGAGGCTCCTCATGATCGCTGAATATACGACGTGTTCTTGCTCGGAGCATATTGAGTTCTTAAATGCAAGTCCAAAAATTCCAAATTTGGTACGCGAGTTAAGAATGCACATATAAAGACGACGGAACAGCACAAGTATCAGCGCCGTTACCCAGGAACCCCCACCCAAACACTTTTACCCAGACACTTCCATGCTCGGGGTATATGAGCATATCACCTTTTTGGCCTTCAACGACTCAACAAAATTCAAATCGATCATCAAGCCGTACACCAAATTCTACTGAATCTTCCAATTTCACGATGTCTGCGCAGCTTGAGACCATTTAGGTGAGGTCCATTAGTGGAAACATAATTAATTTTCTGCTCACCTGGTTCAGCTAGAAAACTAGGACGCAAGAGGAGCCTAGTTTCTATCCTCCACTAGGAGAGGAAAATCTGCACTAGTCGACACCGTCGAAGACCCTGTTTTGACTATTCAGGACACATCATATCATTTGTATTGCCATCTGATTCGGAAAACTATGCCCACAGGACTTATTTTCCTCAGCAGTTGCATGCTCCTGAACATGTCAGTCGCTGATTTCGTCCACGGTGTCGCGAAAAAGGAAAGAAGCAAAGACGAGAGACAGAGGGAAAAAAGACAATTTAGACACGGGATCAAAAGACAATGCACTTAGATCCAACAATCAATTCTTCCTCCATGGGTAACTTATGGGCTGGGATGCCTCCAATCGTCTTTCCGGTGGAACGATAGCGTCCACAGTATACCCTTTAGTCAAATACATCGTCAATGCTGTAGTACTTCCAACAACAGCATCGAATGCTTTGTTCGTGTTATATGTCGCTTTCCTGGCAGTCTCTTGGGCGTCGTTAATACCTCTGATTAACTCCAACATCTTTGGGTCCACTGCTCGAAACACGGTTCTGGTACTGGCCGGAATGGGGACGTTCTGCTCTCCCGCTTGATTAACGACGACTGAGTCGTTTCCGATTTCTTTCCCCGTTTTCCCTCTTTGGCGTGTGTTTTGAACATTGCCGGCCCCAGGAATACGCTCCTTCCGCAACGATCCGGTAGATTTTGGCTTGTACCGGCGCGTGCGCTCGTCCTCAAGGGCTAACCACCTGCACACAATAGTCTTGAGGTCTTCCACAGTCCATGGGTAGGTCCTAATGTCGGAGGATTTCTCAAGTCCACTCAGCTCTCTGAACATATCCCACAGCCAATTTCCGTCATCCGTCTCAGCAACTCTGAGGACACGGAGCGACTGACGCAGCTGGATGATCGGGTACTTTTTATCCGGAAGCTTCTCCCACACCTGCTGAGGAGTGAGGTCTTCGTCAAGCCAAGAAGGCACTGTCACAGGGTTTCCTCCACGGTAAAATATCCCATGATTCAGAACCCAGTCCTCATCCTTCCCTTGCATCAACATTGCTGTGGTGACTTTCAGGTCGTCGAAGCTCCACTTCCGATCCAACATTTTGAGCTTCAAACCATCTTGCCCGAAATCGCTGACCACTCTTGGTTTCGACGCCTCTATCTCGGCGACCCATCGTATGAGTAGATCGTCATCTGCCAGACGGCCACCGAGTAATTTTAATGCTTTTGAGATCCCAACAAAATTCTCGAAGTTTGGAGGAGCCATGGCCGAACAATATACCAGATGGACCTGGTCCTTGGTCGTCTGTTTGAGATTGTAGTAGCTCTGGAGCAGAGCTTCGGTACGGACCCTGTGGTCCTCAAGTTGTCCAAGTGCGGTCTTGCTGGAGAGCTGCATTGTCTATGGTATTCAGCATGAGTGCTAGTTCTTTGTATTTGTGACTGAAATTCGTAAAAGGCCGTGGCCGTAGGGTCTTGAGAGAGATGAAAGGAAGCGTCTGGGGGGGGGGGGGCGGTTCTCCACCCTTATATACTCGTAGCGCGTATTCAGGACGGATCGAAGGCAGCAGTAGCTCAGACACACCGCCAGAGTCGTCGATTTTATCACGTGTGTGGACATGGCTAGACCTTGATTACCTGAGGCCTCCCGTACTTCCGAAAGCAATCACGATTTCGAGAGCCAGTGAGAATAGGTACAGGCGTTCTTGGTTCCATGCTCCAGGTTCCATGCTCCAGATCTAAAAAACGAAATCTAGAGGAAAAAGAGGCTCTCCTAATATGGTTGCGAGAACAAGGAGGCCGGATACTAGCAGTATTTTTGTCTTCCTACAAAAACATGATTATGACCCAGTCCTAAAGGAAATACAATATGCGGGGAACAAAACGTGCAGCCCGTTTAGAGCTAGTCGAGCAGAGGATCGAAGTCCACTATCCTGTTGTATCGTTTTTCCACGCCGGAGATGTGTTATCGAAAATACGATGTCATGATATAGTGTGGTTATTCGTAGAACAACCCAATCTCTCAGAGAGGATCAGGCAGGCTACAGCCGAGTTTCCGGAACTTCTGCCGTAGTATGAGAAAAAAAGTGACCTAATCAACGATGCCGAAAAGGTCAGGCTGACAAATGATCTTTATATCCCGTTCCGCCACATTTGCCAAGTCGCCATAGCCTGATCATAACATCTCTTGAACCACCAACTTTCATCCGCGACAACCCGCAGCCTCTCAGATGACGGATTCTCAGGAGATACTGGAGAGCTCCTTGTGCGCTTGGTACCTGTCCTGACGCTTTGTGCAGAGGCCGCGACGTTCTCTCTGGCAGCCGGGACACCCGCTACGGGAGAAGAAAGGTTACTCTTTGAATTCGTAGCCGCTGTCGACTTCTTCTCATCCTGAGCCTCTCTGAAAGCTTGAACCCTCTCTCTGAACCTTGCTGCTGTCTCGCCGCCGGCAACTGGTTGCCAACATCAACATGGGGAAGTCTCAGGTCCGCCGCGGCGACCCACTCAGCAGGCAGGGCCTTAAGGGCCTGCTTTGAGAACGTGAACGCCTTCTCGGGCGGTGGAAATGTGAAGCTGCCGGGCTCGCCGGGCTTGTCATCGAAGAAAAGCACGGGGAAGACACGCTCGTTGACCCTTGGGCCGTCTTCCTCGAAGCCTTCGTTCCAGCCCGTAATGACGGGCTTCATCTTGCGGCCCTTCGCTTGTGTACGGACGCGACTGATCCTGTAACAGTCCGGCAGATCCCGAAACAGATTAGCCTGCCAGATGCTGAACTTAATCCCAATGTGGCGCTCCCAGGCGTCCCAAGGAAGGGGAGTACACATCCACCATCCTTCGTTATACGCATCTTTATAGAAGGCTTGGTAGATGTCGCCTGGTACTGGGTTTATGACACCATTGAAGAAACCATCCTTGTAGTGTGATGTGTTGATCTCGGATGTGGTTGGTTTAGGTGATATAGTGGGGTGGGCAATATTTTGAGGTTCTTCGGGCTGAGCCGTTGAGACGTCCGAGACTTTAGCTGCAGACTCTGGTGGAGGGGCATTTTGTGGTATAATTGACCGTTGACGTCGCTGGTCGTCGACGCCCGGATCAGCGGTCGGATTCGATATTTGCCCGCGAGGAACGTGCCTAGACCTAGGGATGGGGCTGTTCTCTTTTGACGACGGCAATGCGTCGCTCCGACGACGGTTCGAGCCGTGATCGAGAGTTTCATCTCCAGAATCAGTGGGTAGTTCCGGGCAAGAGCTACTGTAGACACGCTGCTTTTTTCCACCTTCTGGGCTTGAACTCAATTCAACCGAACTGAAATTGCCAGTGTTAGATACGCTGGACGAATTCTTTGCTTGGCTAGCGGTAGGCTGATGCTGAAGAGGCATATTGGAAGACGCAAAACTAAGATAACGAAAATCTTGAGAGACTGGGGCTATCGAGAAATTGCAGTCCAAGGACTCTAGAGCGGGCGGAGAAAGTGAAATAAAACGGCTATCGTTCTATGGTTGGTGGCCTAATAAGATAGTCCTTTCTTAGCGCTGTGGAGAAAGCAACCAATTACCAATACGACGAATGGGTTCAATTGTGTCTGTCTGAAGCTAAGTTTCGAGCGGTCTGTACGGAAGGCACAATGTGCCTATATGAAGTGCTTCCGCTGCTGACTAAGCCGGTGGCTGCTAAACCTTCAAAAGCACTCCAGTCCCCGTTAACATCATTCGCTGTCCGACTTGTCTGTTCCTCCTGTTGCTTGTCTTCTGCTCCGTCCAGCACGCTCTGTCTATCGTCTGTCCGAATACGCACTTTCCTCCCCGTTCCCCTCCGAGGCGCTCTACCATGCCACAGCAAACTATCCCTACTCCGATTATGACAAGAAGATGTGGTGCCGCGACCCACATACCATTGAGCAAGGTGAATACTCTATAATGATTCTGAATGAGGAGGACTACGGTCGCCTGCGAATCGGCATGGTGACAAGTGGTGTAGGGGGGCAGCTCGAGGCGCATGACCCGGCCTCGGTGGGGGACACGGCGGCCCAGCGAGCCTGGCGCGACGGCATCGGAAGCCTGCCGGCTTGGCCGCGCGACGCTCATCTCGAGCGGGAGGCGAAGATGACCGGTCATGGCAGGACGAATAATCACTTCCAGGAGAGAAGCATTATGTTACTCAATGTCGATGCAGTCGAAACCATTCTCGCCGCCACCAAGGAGCTTGCCGCCAAGGTTGACGAAATCGGGACTGAAATCTCCCAACACACCAAACGCAAATTGACCTAAGGGGCCACAGGATGGGAAAGGCAGACAAGTGTAAGGAACAAAATCGTATTATTGAGGGCGAGACCCAAGGTGCAGATGTGCTGGGGAGCCTGGTAGTGCTGTTGGTGTCTATATCCTGATATCCAGCTTAGAAAGCAGCGTTCCTAACAAGCCAAGTAAGTCAAGTCGGCCCCCAGACTTGTCGACTTGGCCTATTTTCAGGCTATATTTGTTTGTTTCTGACGTAGATTTGACTCGACTTGTGGTGTTCGACAAGTCCTACTAGACTAAACTGTCCTAGGCCCAGATTAACCTCCGGAGATCTCTCCAGAGGCTTTGCTAACTCCCATCTCGTTCCAATTGAACATACCCATCCTAGCCCAGTTCTTGAGGCATTGACAAGACTTCATCGTTGCAAAGTGTTGCCAATGCCTCTGAGAAGATATCTGAAGCTTCGCAACGCTGAAGCACCTCTCACACTCGCTTGACATGGCAGGAATAGTCAAGAAGTCTATTGCCATTCGATCCAGCCTTGGCCACTTGCCCTTTCTGCTGATCCACCACGAAATAATGTCCTCAGCTTCCTCCCCACCTCCCTGATTAGTCTCTTCCTCAGCCAATGGCCGTGGAGGCTCTGAAAGGTAGTCCTCAACCTCGTCGATCAAGCGTGGTTGTTGGGTCTGATAATAATTGCCCTTAGTGATCCACGGAGTCTTCGTCTTCTTCGCCTGAGCACCCTGGGGAACTGGCTGAGAGCTCCCGCTTGCCCTATCCGCGTATGAGTCGTCAGACAAAGCCCTGAAGTCCTTGACAATGGCCTCCTTGCGTTCTGGATAGTAGGCTTCGACAAACCGTGTCTTGTGAGCTGGATACAGAATCATTGCCGCCTAATGGACCTCTGTCTCCTCCATCAGATTCCTGTACTTTTCCAGCTTCTTAGAGGCAAACTCAAGCGAGTGTTGTATATATCGGAGGCTTAGATCGCCGAGTTGGAGCTCCTCAGTGGCTCTTGACGCTCTTAGTATAATAGAGGACAATTTGTAAACGGGCATGGTAACTAGCTATGTAAGCACACTGACAATCTCCGCCAACCCGTGACCGGGGGAGCAACCGAGCATGGCGTGAAATCGGCGTATACTTCTTCTGCCCGAAAAGAAAGAATGTCCCCCCCCCCGCCTTCCATCCTCGCCCCGCCTCCCCTCCTGTCCCCCTCCCCCTCTCCCTCTTTCCCTCTCGTCAGCTGATCTTGATCGTCTTTAATCGGCGCGCCGACGCAGGCTCAGTCCCGCTCCCGTTTGCGTCCGCGTCTCCGTCCGGTGGGCGCTTTGCGGCGGCGATGGCGGCGGTGGCCCAGTTGTAGTCGAAACCCATGAGGCGGCCGTAGTCGTCGGCGCCCAGCAGGTCTTTGAGCCTGTCCCGCGCAAGCTGTGGCAGCTTCTCGAGATCCTCTCGTACCGATTCGCGCCTGGATTCCCACCTTTCCCGCTGGTATTCCCACCCCTTTGTGGTTTTGGTGAAGCAAAGTTGAGATTCCCTTTCTTTCGATGTCTATGTCTGATCGCCTCTTCGCAGTAGCTCAACCAGCTTTATTAAAATGAATCACAGCGCAGGTAAAGGCCTGGCCGAGGCGATGGTATTAGTGAAGCAGGCTATGATTATGAGAAGTCTGGATACTGCGGGACGTCTCGAAATGCAAGGGTTCCGCCAGGCTCACATGGGATGTAACTCGCGAAATGGGCAGAGATGTTGAAATACCTCCAACGAGAATTTTGCGCACTGCTGATCTTGATCAATGTGTTTTAATCGGAATACTGTCTGTAATTATATTTTCAATAATTGCTCTATAAGTTTGTCATCGTGAAAAGGCGAAGTAAAATGGATTAGTCCGTGATACTCTGTCGATTTTCATTTATGTTGCGAATATAATATAAACTAGTTTCACAAGCCAGGCCGATCACGTCGTCGCGCTGTCTTTTTCGCCTAGTCCAGTGCATTTGCGTCTGTGATGCCTTGAAAAAGCCAGCCAATCAGACTGGGACTTGCCGATATCATCTGGCATTTCCGTCACGAATATGCCGCAGGGAATGACAGCATCATTCCCGGACGTGGCATCTAACCTAGCGGCTGGGGACGGGGATACAAGCACGAGCCGCACAAGCACTCAGACCTTAAGCACCACCCAATCTATTGGGACGCAATTCAACACGAAGACCTCTGATCAATCCTATGACAAGAAAGGGGACGGTAAATTTGGTTTCCCCGGTGTCAGTTCCGCCACTCGAATGGTGACGATTCCGGACTTTGGGTCAAAAGTACTCACGTTTACTCGAGCCATGACGACGTTGCTTACTACGACAGTTCCAAGCACAGATTCGAATGATGTTTAAAATTTCTGCTATATGTTTGGTTTACCAGTTAGCTGGTCAGATCACATGCCCGGTCAGTTTTGCTAACTATACCAACTTTAGCCAACCCCAGCACCCACCCAGGGCAAAGGAATCGATTGAAATTGAAAACGTTCAGAGTTGACGGCAACTGGCTTTGACGCAGAACTTAGTAGAATTCCAAGTGCGCGGCACTAAAACTCAGCATATGGTCGATCTTCCATACAAAGGTCAGTCACTTGACGAAAAGCCTTCTGCAACGCGAGAGACCTCTCATTTCTAATACCCCTTTTTGACATGATGCTAGACATGTACTGCTATCAGAGACAACAACTACAGTTCCTTGCATTCTCGCGGCTAGGCAAATGTTTTCTATAGAACAACTCTGACACCTCGGCTTTCCTTCCTTGTCGCCGGGACCAAAAGATCGTGGTCGTATTTCACATCATACTCTGTCGTCTCAAAGAGAGCCATTTTCGGAAATACCCTCAGGGACAAAAATGCCACTCCTAGATATAACTCGCAATAAGCCAGGCTCCACAAAAGGTCAGCATACGTCAGGGTTGAATTTGTTAAATCAGCTATTGAACTCACTTCATGCCCAAACACTGCCGACTTCCCCTCGAGAAAGAAAGCAAGCAACGCTCCAAGTTCGCATGTCTGTTCTCATCTTGTTCCATCCATCGTTCTGGCAAGAAAGTGTCCGAGTTTGGGAAGACTTCTTCGTTATGGTGCATAATCGCGGAAGACATGCCGACTGCGAACCCTCTGGGTATGATGTACTCAAACTTGTCTGTGTCTTTAGCAGTTCCTCGATAGACCAAATCTTCGTACTGAGCAATCCTCGGGGTGCGTCCAGATACGCCATATGATAATCGCAAGCCTTCCAGAACAACCCCCTTTAAGTATGGAAGATTCTCCAACTTAACCCATGAAAAGTCTTGTTCTTCAGGGAAAGCTCCCTCCAGCTCTGTAGTCAGCCGACTCAGGATACCGGGCTGCGAGAGTAGGTAGAATGTAATGACAGACAGTGACCAAGCTGTTGTTTCTGTACCGGCCATCAAGAGGGCCATGCCCTCTGCAGATAGGCGGTCGAGTTCCTTGTCACTCTCTGAGAGCGCTGAGCTGTCCCCAATGTCTTTAAATGGTGTTGCGCAGCCATTAGGCGCACCCGCCAGGGCTTTAGAAACCATTTCGGGAATGTGATCGTAGAGTGTCTCCATCAGCGTCTTGACGTCACGGCCCATATACCCACGACGCGCGAAAAAATTGCCAGCGCCGACAAGCTTCTTAAGAAGTGGCATGGAGCGGAAAACAAAGGTCGTCCTAAGGAAAGAATACGTGGGTTGCCGCCAATTTGGCTCCCAGCCTTCCTGTGCCAGCAAGCCAAGAGGCTCGCCGAACGAAAAGGCAGAGATAATGTCGGTGGTGAAACAAGAATAAGCCATGGTTATATCGAATGCTTTCTGCCCTCTACATCTTAACAACTTATCGCATAGATGTTGCAGATGCTTTATAACCTCAGGTTCGAATTGCAATGTGTGTTGCCGGGAGAAATGCCTGGCCATCGGTGAACGCCGGGCTCGGTGGAGGTCATGATCCACAGTTCCAAACCCTGTGCGATCCATCGGTGCGACCAGCGATTGGCATATGTATTCACTCTTATTTCTCTTACGACGGCCCGTCGCATAAATTTCATCGATGAATTGAGGATCGTTGCAATGTAGCTCCGAGGGGTTGATACGAACAAGAGGCCCTATTTAGCGGAAATGGTCAGCTTTTATTGCATTGAAACAAAAAGAAGTATTTACTAACCATACTGTTTGTGCATCTTCTCTATTTGTGAAGTGTACCTTCCGGTCTTCGCGAGGTCATACCAAGCCTCATAGCAATAGGTCATTTGAGCGAGTTTCGGTCCTGGGAACTGGCTCAGAGGATGGAAAGGAGAGACATTGTAAATGAAAATGGAAAGTTTAAAGAATGCCCACAGACCAGTCAGCCACAGAAGAGAGTTGACCGAGATTGAAAGGCCACGGCCGTTTAAGTATGAGTCAAGGATACCGACGTCAAGCATCGTGTTGATTGAGTATGAGAAGTATCTACAGGACTCCGTATATATTATAATACATATCTACCAGGAAAGCCTCCCCTTTATAGACTGTCAGTATAACGTATAAATGTAGTAAGTATAATGTGGTTAATGTACGGTACTACCCTATTTATAATATAACAGAAATACTTTGCGATAAGATACAAAATGTCTACCCTAAGTACAGTCCTATAAGCATTTCTATCTATGTACTTCATTCTTATTTAGTGCGCGGGGAGGGTTCGCTTTGTTATTGCTTTTGTTCTCTTATTTAAGCACGTGGACGGAGGTTACAGTAGTACAGAGAAGCACCAGTTCTACGCGGTACCTTTTAGGGTGGTTCGCTAAGTGATGTGCTCAGACAAAAGAGGAGTAAAGTACCGTACTGTCTTCGATTGATGATGTAATCAAGGGTGGTTACTGTGTTTCAGTCAAGTGACTTGTCAGCGGGCTTGTACCCTCCGTTTTTGGGTGTGCGAATCTCCGATCTCTTTTTTGGGGCGCAAATATCCGCTCTCTTAAAGTATGCCGACATCAAAGTACTATTATACTCTAAAATCTGAGCCTCAATGTGAAACAGGATGTGCCGTAGTGAACATTGAATACGGCCATCAACCTGAGTTTTCCATGGTTGGCCTGCCCTTCGAAATTTGCTGCGGAACTATCATCTGTACAGCGGAGAAGAAACCGCGCGAAATCGTAGCAAGACTATTGTTCCTGGTTCAGGCGGGTCGACGCGGGGTCTTGGCTGTGTGGCGGGTGCGCTCAGACATGTACCGAGATTGCGAATAAGTTAAAATAGTGTAGCATTATAGATTTTGCAGATTTCAGATATATATGTGATAACTCCCAGCGTCCAAGAAAATCTACGCAAGCGGACCTCATATTGCAGTATAAGATGGTCAATGGGATTGACATTGGATGTCCGAATCTGAAGCTTGTTCCGGATATCAACCTTACCCTCATGAGCTCTTAGACCTAAGGACCCCTAAATTCCCAGGTAGACAACAAATTGTTTACAATTTTTAATTAGACGTAGCAACTACTTAGAAATTAGGCTGTTTGAAAACATAGCCGGCTAAAGGATTATCGCGCCGACAAGGTGTAATGAAAAGGCGATTCAATTCTTGAGGTCTTGAAGTAGTTTAAGGGTATCACGGTTCCGGTTGTCATCCGAAGACGAAATAACCGAAGTACATAGTTCTTTGGATATGTCGATGCCAAGAAGTTCGCAACCGCTAGATTCCTTCCTCTATCCCTGAGACGAAGAGGAGTAAAAGCTTGTTGTTCTCCATATCGAGTAAGGCGTTGCAGAATTTATCCCAGCTGAAGTTCTTTGCACGCCCGTATCGTAGGTCACGCTGGACAAACGTTGTCGGAACATGTCGGCTTCCACCACACATACCTACAGCACAGCCACCACAAGCAGGCCACAAAGTACTTAGCGAAACCATAGCAGGTATCATAAGGTAACACAGCAGGCGATAGCTGTGCTTCACCGATCAATTGCCACTTTGACTGGTGAGGCTCGGGAGGGTTGCGATGCATTCTGGCAAGGTGTGACTCATATCACTGCGCCAACAATCATCTATGGTAGGCGTATCACCCTGGACACAAGGCATCCTTGTGGGGCGAGAAATGTGCCTTGTGAGGCTTATCTGTCTGCCTGGCCAACACGTTCCGAGGCCAGAGGAACCTCCTTTGTATAAATTGACAGGGTGCCTCTTTCTCACATCTGGTTCGACCCGCAAACACATAAAGGCAAACAAAGCGACACCGCTAACTATACACTCGTTGCATCGTATCCACAGACGTTTTTCCACCATAGAGCCCGGTGTATTTGCAAACATGTCAATCGAGCGATCCACAACCACAGAAAGTATCACGACCCTCACTGATCTGGTGGAAACTGCGCGGGAAATGCTCAATCGCCTTCGCGACGCACTGGAGCCCTTCAAGAACACAGGAGTGCTGCAGAATGACCTTGGAATGGAAGACGGGGATCCCTCAACTGGCCACGAGGAGAGCATGAAGGGATTGATGCAGGTAACGGAATATTACAACAAGATCTGCGACGAAAGAATACCAAAAGTCAAAGCGCAGTCGGGTCAGGACCATGGCTCACGCTTCCCTAATACCATCAAATATTTGGCAGCAGATATGGTGGCATGCCAAGGCACTTTTCCGGATGGCCTTGCCTTCATATACATGTTTGTATAGTCCCATACGTGGCAAGGAAGTCGAGACAGGCTACTAATACAAATTTGGTAATAGGATAACTCTGAGTGGAGCTGATGTCGAGCCTGACAACCTTGTCGCCGGTCTCACTCAGTCTGTGGACAAATTGAAAAGCAAAATCTCAGGCCTGGACCTAGCCATAGATTTGCACCCTTCGTCTTCTCCGACAGACACTTCGCAAGACGCCGAGGAATATCTCAAGTTGTTGCGGGAGCACAGAAACACCCTGGACTTGTGCCTGCGGTTCTATGAACCTGCTATTACGGAACTGAGCTGCTTGACAAACATCGAGGTGAAATACATGTACGCTTCTGGTCAGGCCAAGGTGGCAAGAGGGAACTTCGGCACAATCGGCCAAGGGCAGCCAATTCAGGTTGAAAGTGCAGTGGCAAGGGCGAATCGCGGGTGTTCACTGGGAATATGTCAGCTGAGGCAGCGGAAGCCTTTTGGAAATGAAGAAGCCCAATACTCAAGCTTATCGCAAAGATTGAAATAAGGCGAATGAAAATATGGCTCTATATCATGATAACTAACGCGTGCCTGCCCACTCTGGGCACGCGAATAATCTTAATCTGTTACACGAGATCTTACGCGCTGACGGCCTCATTTTCCGCTGAATAACAACGCAATTGACCAGAAAGCGTATGATGTCGCGGGTATTTTTTTTTAATAAAACTTGAGCACTTCTTTGAACATTGGAATAGCTTCACAAAGCTTCTATTTTACCTCACACTATATCATCCTAGGATGATGCTTTGGGTGATAGCAGATGTTGACGGTAAACCTATGACTGTACCCCCCGCCCCTTGTAGCATTACCGTATACGATATAGTAAGAAATAAAGTCGTAGTTGTATGATTTTATTTCGGAATATGTAACGTAAGGGCGTTTGAAGTGATCGTATTTCATTTAATTTAAAGTTATATTCTAGCACTATCCCCCACCATGTAAGTTTCCTTCCCTACCTATTCATATGCGCTTTTCTAAAGAATCCGGATATTCGCGCACCCTCAAATGGATGCCGCGCACCTGTTCATGACTAATCATGCCGCCCCGTGTGCCCGAATCAAAAAACACTATGGGCTCGCCATACAAATAATTAATCTGCCAACTAACATATTGCACCATGCCACTATTTACACACATTCAAGGGCACCAAATAAGCACTATTTGGCCCAATGATGTCGGCAACATTTGCCACTGTTGCCCAAATGAAGCAAATAAAGCACTATTAGACCTATGTCGCCAACGTTGGCCAACGTTGGCCACGTCGTCGCCCACGTAACCCAGCTAATCGACGGATAAGTCAATAAAGCTGGGCGCCATGAGACCCGATTAGTCAGGCACCTGCCCCATCGCTACGACGACCCAGATTTGATATCGGACTAGCTAAAGTATCTCTTTGATGTCGAATTGATCGATTCCACAAAGCGTTTCATCGATATCACAATGTGTTGATGGTGGCCCTAGTTACTATTGGGTCAGGGCTTACATTGATGAAAGAACACCTGTAGTGTTGTGGGTAATCATCCTTATTACCCTCGGCCTCGGCCATGGAGCTGTCCTAAAGGCACAAAACTTTGATTGACGACGAATGTGACAAGCGTGAGGGTGGGGTGAAGATCTCCTCCAGCCACATCCCTAAACGCCGATAGATCCGCAGGGAGGCGTTGTGGCAACGCGTGTCTCTAGATGATGGTAGCATGTTGCTCACCATCCAGAAGCCCTCAAGTTTGGGTTTAGGTTTCGATACATAGGGCAGAGTCACGCCCCAAAAAAGCCGCGGTAATAAAAAGGAAGCCAACGGGTGAGATACCCTGCATCCCAATATTTGCCATTGGTGACTTGACCAACATATGTGTGCCGTTGTGGAAATCAGAACTCTGCACCATGTCAGTGCCTGGTCTCCAAACAAAGAGAATTGATATTCGCACTCCCAAAAACGGATGCCGCACACCATGTTCTGACTAAGCATGCAGCTCTTTATGCGCAAGTATATTTCGACTACGGCACTCACATACAAAGCATCTAAGCCTCGTTCGACAATCCCTTCCATGCCATTGTTTCCCCCCAACTCTCAATTTAGATATTTTCTATCAACCATGATGTCGATCTGGAGGCGGTTAGCTTTATATTTGGGATGTGGACCCAGGAGATGCTGCATGAATACTGAATCGGCACCTCCATCACCATCACCTGCTGTCGCCAGTCTTTCTATAAGGCAAGTGCGCATCGAATCCCACGCCACGAATAGCATTTACACGCAATATTGACTAGCATTTACTCTGGCTTAGAAGCACTGAAAATATATCTTCAGACATGAACAACGAACTTTTTACAACCCATCCGGGCAGCAACACTAGCACCAGCACGGTCAACACCGCAAAATCCGATATCATATGCTGTCTCGGAAACGAAGACAGCGCTGTTATATGCGGTGGCACGGAGGCAGTAGAAGCAAGCAGCAACTCGTCTGCGGCATCCATATTTGTCAAGGATTACGAAGGTGTGGATACTGGCTTCTACACGAGGCTAAGGCCACCTCCATTTTCAAAAACTCCCAACCTGCCGTTTGATGTGCCACTTCCCTGACAGGGCCGGTCGTCGCTGGGTCTGCGTGGGAAGCCGCGCGGCAAAGCTACCCTGCCTTGGTACAGTCCTTCCCGGGCGACCGACGCCTGACGAACCGCAGAGTCGCGCAACTGGCAAGCTGACCCTTAATACTTTCTTCGAGCAGTACTTCGGGCTTACAGTAAAAGTAGGAAGGCACTCTATAACCCTGGACGGAGCATTCATGGCTCTGCCCATAAAGACGGCCCATTTGACTATATGGCACACCATAATAGCTGTTTGCGGTATGCAGGCAGAACTGGTATGCAAATCCACTGTTCATCAGATACAGTAACCATTTGGCTATCCAGAAAAAGATAGGCTAACAATACTTTTTCTAGATTCTCTGAATAGCTTCAGCTACGTGAGCGACTTGTCCCCGACGGCGGTGGATGGTCACTCAGAAGTCCAACATACAGGCGCCTACAATTATTTGCGATACTATAACGTCGATGAAACCCTTTATTTGGCGGCTCAGGAAAACTTCCTGTACGGTGAATATAGTGCGCAAGGCCCAGCGACACCTGTGCCTTTCCTGCCTACATTCGGTACCTTCCATGCGACTTCGAACCCGGTTTGGGATTACTGGTGGCGCTTTTACAAAATTGGCAGTATATTATAGATTCTCATCCCTTCGG
Organism: Diaporthe sp. PMI_573; assembly: GCA_021399435.1. Taxonomy (NCBI): domain Eukaryota; kingdom Fungi; phylum Ascomycota; class Sordariomycetes; order Diaporthales; family Diaporthaceae; genus Diaporthe; species Diaporthe sp. PMI_573. The sequence continues at coordinate 41,832 of JAJTUP010000095.1, read as the reverse complement.
CCATAAGAAAGATTATTTCATAGTGCCCTACTATATGCAATCTGAAAATGCACCGTGAAGCAGGATTTGTTATGATCTCGCTAGTGATACCGTGGGCACCTGAGCTGAAGACTGCCTGATAAACATATGGGGCCACAATATCTCATCTCGGCTCTTTGACCAGGCATTTGATTGTGGCGCAGAATCTTCATCATGAGGTTGTCCTCGCAGCATGTTTCGAGGAAGGAGTTTTGGTTCATAAGAGCCCAGGTGAGCATGAACGATGGTGAGAGTGTCTTCGCCGGCTTCCGAACGCTCTTCAGCTTTTTTCAGCTCTTTTTGCATTGCCACAACTCCTTTTCCACATTACGGCTCCATTCACTCCGCCACACAAACATACGGTCCAGGGCTAGGATGATCTTTCAATCCATCCGTTGTTGTTGGGAGTGGAAATCGCAAATTTTAGCCAAGGATCATCCTTCCACCCTTCCTGCCGAATTCGAGTTCGCGATGACCTTCGAGGTTGAGAATGAGGATGATGACGAAGCCTTGCAGCGCACACAACATATGCAGCATTTATACTTGCGCAGGACATCAATCCTTGATAAGACACACCCAGATGTCCTCACTGCGAAGAGAGAGCTGATCATTATCAATTGCACACTTGGCATATGGAAGGACTTGCCAACTCCCGCCAAGGCAGGGCTCGACATTCATGGGGAAGACAAAGGTAGTGACAATGGCCCCGTGATTTCCGATATAGCAGTGGAAAACAAGACCATGGACGATGAGAAATGGGCTGTATCTGAAATAGAGTCCCAGAGGATATTGTCAATGCACAAGTGGAAGCTAGGGGGATCACATCCCGAAACTTTGAAGTCACACCTCTGGTTGTTCGAATTATAAGTGAACAGTGTAGACTGTTGTGGAAGTGAAGCTGGTCTACTGAATACTCTGAAAGACAGGCTAGGAGGAGTTGCTGGGTTTTTATACTTTTCGATCAGATCCAAGACCGAACCGTTGTCAGCGCTGTGATTTCGAATCCAACGACGCCATCACCTTATCGCGTCGCAATGCATCATACGGGCTCTAACGTGTGACGGCCCTAATCTTGTCTGTTCCTGGTTAGAACACACTCCTGGTAGAAGTCAAGTAGTGGCTTAGGTGTTGGATCGTCCCCGAGTCGTTCACTGAATGCGCCGCCGTGGTAAGTGCTTCCACCAACAGGGATTAAAAAGGGCCCATGTCATGAAGGCAACTTTAGCATTCCCCAAGAACCAAGGTGGCCGGCCCACATTCGGGCCACCCTCTAATTCGGACCGCCCTTTCCCACCAAACCCCCACTTTCTAGAAGTTGACAATTCCATCAAGGAAGTTTTAAAAGTATGATTGTCAGGTCGAAACCAAGGATTGAGGCCAGAGATTTCGTCATGTGGGCATCGTGGTGATTAGAAGGCAATCTTGAGATGTATGGATGTCCGATGGTATTAGCCAGGGAAGAGATTTGAGAAAGGACTCTATGCATTTGCGGATTGTTGATGGTATTCAATTCGGGGAATGACATTTGCCACCGCTCTGATGGCGAGCTTTTGCCCGATCTTTGTCACAAGCGCGATCGACAGCCCGATCCTACGCCTTGATAACCACTTTGCATTCACGAGCATCTACACCATGGTAAACACAAAGCCAGCAGCTGTTGTGTCTGGCAAAGACCCAAAACCGCAAACAGCCCTTTTCAACAAGGCACGGAACGACTTGTTTAAGCGCGGCAACGACGTACATGCCATGCTGAAGATGAAGGTGCGTGTCTCGCTGTGGTATAATGGCGAGATGTACGAATACGCCTCGGCTGCTGATCTCCGTTCATCTGCACTGAGCAAAGTAAGCGAGGTCTTCACATAATTTTTGTATGACTTTTTCAGACCAACTCGTGGAAACCAGAAGATTTCGTCCCTATCTCTCGGGCAGCTTCCATAAGACCTAGAGACGAGGACGAGGTATCAGCCAATGATACTGAGCTGTACTATATCGCTAGCCAGGTGCGGGGCATCATCAAGCAGAGCAATCCTGGCCTCACCGATACCAGGTCTGTCCGAAAAACAACAACAGGATCAACTCTAGTCGATCCGGCCAAGCAGCCACCTATCTTTGACCTCACAACACCGGATCTGGAAACCTCTTCTAAGAGAGCCATCTCAGGCACACCTTCACCACATCGTCAGCTCCGCTGCCGACGGCTCGGGCCTGCAACGACAGACTTCAATCTAGAAGAGGAGCCAAAGAAGCCCAATTCATTGCAGCGTCCGATAGACAAACACTTCGGGCCGTCATTAGCAGCTCGATCTTCTACAAGTTCCGGTGGCGCTATGCGTAGGACATCTAACAGACACTGGCGCAGATATACAACATACTGAACAAGCGTCCCTTTTTCGATATGTTCTGTTCTTTAGGTATGGCCCATTGTCGGGAAACTTTGGAAATGGAAGGGGCCAGAATGGGAGGACGCATTGTCAATATTGCACAAGACATACTCGCAAGCTGCGCATCAAATCTGCATTTCATTCGAGGGCGGTGACGAGCCAGTATGGATCGTGTAGATGTAATCTACTACGAAAATAAATATTTTTCTCCCCTGTGCCTTCTGGATCAATCGTAAGTAGTGAGTATGAAACTCTTTGATTACACAACTCGACTACAGTCAGCGTGATTCCTTGTTGTTTGCCTGGATGTAGGAATCTGACTGTTGCGAGAGGCTGCGAGGTTGACCTAAGTCGGCTGTAGCGTCCTGTCTCAAAAGGCACAATTCAAGAGTCCAAGCAATCTATTGCACGCTTCTGACCTAAGGATTCAATATCAAGAGAGAGGGCAGGTCCAAATGGGGCCATCGTCACGAAAGGTCTTTAAACGTCCCTGCACCTGATTCCGACCACCCCTGATTCCGACCACCCCTGATTCCGACCGCCCCACACCCGCGTACGCGTATGCGCGCGTCAGGATCCACCCCATAAATACTCCTCGATATTTTTACGATGAATTTTTCTCTGATCACCAAACTTTAGACGGATATCATTCCGATAATCTTGAAATCGTATACTGAATCTGAAGTGTGAGACGCGCTTAGTGCCATCAGAGATGGCATGTCAATCCGAGCGGCCTCCAGAGAATGGCACATACCTCGACACACGCTAGCAGTGGGGAGAGGATGTTGAAACGCCCACGGGTAGTCACAATTTTGAGTCTAGTGCTCCAATAAGCGGGGTAACGTGGCTGAAACTACACGTGACGACGGAGTGTATTTCGTTGAAAAGTCCGGGAAGGAAGAACCCATCAACTTCTAAGACTACCATCCCAGCCACCTAGATCGTATATGCCTCAGTCATTAATATCGTATCAGTCTTGTATCAATACAATATGAATACCGTCGATGTAACGGAACAAATTGTGGACAATATCATCGGCTTGGTGTTCAAACGGTTGCCTGGGGTCAAATGTTTCAAGGAGGTTAAGCAACTCACACACTCATATGTCGAGCAGCTTCGAAATGACAGCAATCGTGACAAGCTCGAATTCCCATGTCCTTACCGGCAGCAAGACTGTGCTTACTTCAACGTGCGGGAATACAGCCAATGCGCTCTGCTCGGTTTTCAAGACATACCAGCTTTGATGTAGGTTTTTCATACATGACTGATCAAGGTTTCAAAACTGTTCTCATGATTAACCAATTTTAGACGTCATATCAGAGCTCAACATAGACAAAATGCCCATGAACACTCCTGTGATAGATGTGGCGGTTACTTCCCGACCAGGGAAGAATTGACGAAACATCACCGTCAACCAAAGGGCTGCAAGCTAAACCTCGAGAAGGGCGACCCACTCGACCCAAGACTCGGGCTCAATTCAAAAGAATGGCAATTATTGGGCAACGTATCCGGCAGCTTGATTTCATGGGACAACCTGTGGAATATCATATTCCCAAATCTCCAAGATGTTCCTAAACCTTGTGTGTACCTAAATTTATTCCCCGTATTATAGTTACCTCCCAGACCCATGAGCTTCACTTATACTAACTTAGTAGGTCTCAAACTGCCGATTGAGATTGATGAATTGGACGGCTCTCGTTGGATCTGGGTTTTGCAGCCAGAGATCGGGGAGTTGCAGGCCGCCAAGATCACCATAAATGTTGGCCTGGGAGGCAACTTCATAAGTCTCAGTCAAGCGCAGCACTATGGACTTTCTGTCATGGCGTTGTCCGCTCCAACGTCGTTCTACTTAGGTTTGGGCAGGGTCAAAGTCGTTTGTCATTACCAAGTCGAAGCCTGTTGTGTGGGTGTAGGAGATGAAACAAGCACTGTTCAATTCCATATTGTGCCTGCGGAAACTCAGCTCGAGAACCTCGTTTTTGGGAGGGATTCGATACGAAATATCCTACCCCTTGCTTTTTACAGAATGCCCCGAACGGCGTTGAATATAGCTGCTAAGGCATTGCAATGCGGCGTGGCATGGACACGATTACACAGTTGCCTAACCACGAGGATGGAACACCATGGCTTGTGTGCCCCCGCGATGGCATCCCGCCTCACCATATCGAGACACACGAGCTGTCATACGCCGCCATGAAACCCGAGGTGGATCGAATCATGAACGAGCATTTCAAGGACCTCAAAATCGGTTCTTCAGAGGCGGGCCCTATCAAGTGTCGCAGTAGATTCTGATTCGGACACCAATGCCGACGGCAAATAATTCGCACCGTTTGGTGCCTCATGTACAGTAAACAAGTTTTGGGCAGCCCTGCACCATTTGGTGCCAACTAGGTCTCAAGGTCTACATGGGCTTCAGCCACTTGACGTTGTTGTACGATAGTCTGCTATTGCAGCCGAGGAAGTATAAGATGCGTCGTCACTACAAATAGAGCGTAAATAACATCAATATTAGAAGGGAAACTTATAATAAACTATTTAGAATCTATCCCCGATAATACTCACGCCTCATCAGAGAAAGACCTAAGAAAATAGCAAAGACCCGCAAAGAGGCCAATCGCTTCTTCTACCCTTTCCCAGCCACCCTATAATTATACATTCTTCCGGTTATGATCCCAGTCGGGAGGGGGTGGGCGACAGATCAGATCCCGAAAATGACAGCGACCCGCCTCTGCAACCCCAATTATGCAAGCACAAGAACTGGGGCGAGTACTTTTGTCACCCACCCTGCCACCCTACCACACCTTGCTTAACTCGGGCTTGGAACAAGGCAACCAAGATAAGTTGAGCCTATTTCCCGCTCATTGCTGCCTAAATGCTACCCTCGGGCGGGTAGCAGGATGTCAAGCAGGATGAGCAGAGAATAATCATAGAGAAATCCACCTATCCCTAGTGGCTGATTCGGGCACAATCAACCCCACGGTGTTCTTAAAATCAACCCAGGAAGCATGGCCAAACGCTTATATATAGCAACATAAAGCCGAACTCTACACTGTTATGTGCCCCTGGCATGCGTAACCAAGCTCTCATCTATCCTATGCTATATAGCAGGATTCAACAAAGGTCAAGCTGTGTGCATGTAAGTGGGACTAATGTTGGTCCTTCGGCAATGTTAAAAATGGGGAGCACCCATAGACCCCGAAAGTGCGGCTAGAAATTAATGGCGAACCACCAGCTGGGAGGCGTAGTTTGCCCTCACTCCTCTGTAAGGCGACAGAAAACCTTCTCTTGTATATTCGAATCAGGCATAACCTGATCATTCAGGATGTGTATAAATAGAGGTTAGATCCCTTAGCTTCTTAATCTTGTTCTGTTTGAATATTAAATACTGTCTTCAAACTATCTGCCACACAATATCATTTTTCCGATTACTTGCAATATACAATATGGCCAACATAGCTCAAGGCTGGATCAACCATTTACGCCGACAAGCAAAGAAGTGTGTTGCGACGGGGTCGAACTCTTAGTGTGCTCGACTGACTTTTTTATAGCGACCAAGCTGCCCCAACGGACATGAGGGACGATGGGTCTTCGTCGACCTCGGCAAGAGAACAGCGACGGCAAGGCCCCAGCAACGATAACGCTGAGGACGCTGCTCCGCGAGATCCTCCTGAACCTGCTTCACGTGGTGATACAGGGACTAAAGATGCTTCGCCAGCGAGAAACCAGCTAAAAAGCCCGACGAACTCGGTCAAAGCCGGCGACCGCACCCGTTCGCCCTCCCCAAGTAGACGCTCGAGACCAAAAGCCACCACGGCAGACGAGTCGACGCCTGATTTTCCTGCCCGGAGAACAGGAGGTCGATTATGGAATGAGGGTAACCCGATTTCAACCCGAACTTCGGTGCCAGCCCAACCTGCACCTCAACCAAATCCTCGACAGTCCCGCGGACGCGACGACGAAGTCAGTACTCAGTTGGCAGAGGAAGATCCTTCTGTGAATACGATGATTGGGCAACCAAAAACCCGTCCAATCAGTCAAGAACAATTAGTTGCCGAAGTGAAGGGAATTTATGCCGTGTTTCATCAATTAAACCATCCTCCACCCGGCCCACTTCACGCGGTAGTACTGAGGCGATTTGTATCTAATCCTGAAGCTGAGTCCTCGGCAGCGGTAGCATTAGACTCCTTACAAGCAGTGCTATCCTTGACACTCTTCCTTCCACCGCGCTTCTCCTTTGGCAATTTTCCTTCCCAGTACTTATCTTCTAGAGGACCGTCCAGTTCCTTCTTTATAATCTTTTCTATTTCCTCCCGTCGTGTATATCCGGCCTTAGAATTAGCACTCTTCCTTCCACGGTGCTTCCCCTTCTTCGATACAGCAGACTCCTCAGAAGAAGCTGAGGCTAGAATCTGACCTGTATTCCAACGCCGTCCGTCGGCAACAGCAGACTCAGACTCTTTGCCAGCAGTGCTACCCTTGGCGCTCTTCCTTCCACTGCGCTTCCCCTTCTTTAGTACAGTAGACTCCTCAGCAGAGGAATATAGACCTGTCATGAATTGGTTATAGCCGCCGTCCTCGAAAGCAGCATGCTTTCTACGGCGAGCAGCAGACTCCTCGGAAGCGACCCTCAAAACTTTGCCTGGGCTGGTAGATCTCTTACTCCTTCCTCTCTCGGGCTCATCTTCTGTTGTGTCAGGGCTACCGTCCTTCCTCTTGTTGTCATCGCCTTCATCTTCTGTGAAATTGGTAACATCCTCCCCATCCTTTCCCCCATACTTTCTGCAATATTCATCCTGTCCTGGAAGCATTGACAGACCAATGTTTAAACGTCGAGGGATAATGCTAAGGCCGAGAAGGCAGCATTGCGCATCCACAGCATCCTCACAGCGGAACTTGTGCTGTTTACCCTTTTCGTCCCATCGGTTCAGGGAGTCTAATCGTTTCTTTATCCACATGATCCGTTCCCAGAATACCATAAGAGACTCAATCTGTTTACCGACACTGTCAAAGAGTTCAAGCTTCTTGTTCATATGAAAATCAATCTCGGATTCCATCGCCGACTTCGACATTCTGAGCACCCTTCTGATAGTATCGGCCTCAATGGGCATAAGTATATCTGGATCTGAAAGGGCTTTAGCCTCAGTCCATAATTTGCAAAGGTCCCTCGCATTGTGGATAGAGAATTCATTGTCATATTCGCGCTCAAAGCGCTCAAATTTAGATGGGTAAAGAATAGAGGACATATTAGACAAGAATCATTGACGACTTCAACGCGTGGGTCACGGGACCCACGGCACGGAGCAGCCGGGAAGGCATCGACGCCATTATCAAGAACGCCTTGGATTGGGAGAGAAGGAGCGGTGCAACATTCGAGGCTGATAAGACAGCAATCGACAGTGTAATAAGGATATTCATATAATAGATGGACCCGAAATTAGTGATTTTAAGCTCGTGGATTTTCGTTACGCCAAACGGCTCGATGGTGGTTGACCAAAAAATGGTAATGTACAGTGTTGATGGCGAGTCTAGCCTCCACCGCCGAAATACCATAATCGGGACCACAGGCAATACGTCATGTAGCCAAGCGTTCTATAATGTATAAAATGTACGAAACTTCAGAGGATAGTGAGGGTGATTACCACGACGTCGCCTCCTATATCTACTTCGCCGTCTTTACATTTTCCTTTTATTAAGCAGGCGAAGATCTTAATTTGTGTTACATAGTTAGTGTAAACGATTGTATGAAGTAAAACTAGACTAAGATCTGTAATGAGGTTTTACAAATATAAAAACTGTGAAGTGAAAACGGAACCGCCATTGTTCTGCGATTTCGCTTTCTAATCAATTTTGTATGAAAAGATCGCCGTCTAGAGCTGGCGCCCGAGTTTCATACAGTCAGGCTAATTTTGCGCTACAGAAGTGCCCAAAACTACAAACACAAATTCACAAGTAAGCTAGCAGGTGTTCAATGTCCCAATACCGGATCCTAGATAGACGCAGCAGAGGCCCTCCTCCCGCCGGTCACTCGGCGAAGCAAGCCACATGGCGTCCATAGCACATTTGGCTCTAGGAGGGCCCGAGAGGTAGAACGTCAGCAGCACGCCAGATCCCCAGTTCTGACAAGTCCAGTACCAGACCTGGTCGCACTGGCCGCGAAGATTGTCAAGGGCTCCCTTCCCACAGCCATCGTGCTCTTGACCCCAGCCGTCCAGGTAGATGGCGTAGTAGCCCGCCATGACTAGGCTGCTGGAGGTGAAGCAGAGCGAGTTGCGCCCCTTGGACCAGCGCTTGTCTACAGTGGCCTGGCTGCCATTTGTGTAGACGTTGTTGATGGAATCAGTCACCGTGGCTAATACTTCAGCCACAGAGAGTGGAGTCGCTTCTCCAGCGCAGCCGTTGATGCAGAGTGGCTCCGTCATGGTGGCGGTCACGGCCGCAGACACGGGATCAATCGCTATGCCCGTTACAGTAATGGCCAAGAAGAGGAGGACATTGGCGAATATGGATTTCATGGTGACCTCGCTTTTGAAAAATATATAGCACAACGTAAGAATATGTTCGATGCCACGACGCATTAAAAATCGGAATTTAGATGAGTAACTGAATATATAACGCTAGATGATTGACAAAGGATATAAAGAGAAATACGTATGAAATTAAGGTACTGCGTATCTGGATCTGCCTGAACTCTATGTCGTCCTTGTAGTTGACTACGAAGGACACAAACGTGAGCTCTTTTAAAAAGCCAGTAGAGTACTTTGATAAAATTTCGAAGTACTGCATAGTACGCACATGGGAAACTACCGAAACAAGTATCCATTAAAGTGGGTTTCTACCACCTCCTAGACAATGGTACTTCTCTCATCGTTACAGAGCTAAATGTACCTGATTCATTAAACATAAATATGGGAGTCCTGTAGTATATACTCCTTGATTAAGAGGAGACCGGACTTCTACGTTTCCATTACTCTCCCGGCCAGTCGCAAAATGTATCCCCATATACAAAGGATTTCACCAACCAAAGGATGTTGCACTGAGAATGGTATCCGACGTATAGATCTTAGATACCTTGAGCCGCCACTTCGCATAGTTGATGGAGCTGTTCTAGCACAACAAGAACGGCTTAACCGTGTGGATGTCTATATCCGGGTTCTGTATCAACCAGCAAGTCACCGACCGTCTGGGCAGCCCCGTCACCGAGACATCTAAAACCATCATCTAGCCAGGTGGTTTGAGTAATATCCCTGAAGAGATCGAAGGAGAAATCGGCAACTTCTTCCTGGGTCGGTGATTGGGGCATCTTCCGTGACAAGGCAAGCCCACGATATGGCGATGCTGGGTTTCCGTAATCAGCAGCAGGCGATGGAGCGAGGTGAAGTTGGCAATTTATGATGTGATAGTTGTTACTCTTCGTGATTGTGATCGTGCGGGCGGGTAAGGCAGACGAAGAGCTGGCCGCCGGCAGAGCGTCATGACGAATCGAGCTGGCAGTTCCGCATCTGGGTTTCGGTAAAGGGCAGGTGACTGCGTCACGTAGGCTCAACCACACGTTGTTCATTCCCGTCTCTCTATGACTCGTTTTTAGCCAGCAGCATTTTTTAATTGGTTGTTGTGTCTTACTAGTTGATTTATATGGACTGGTGGCACTTGGTACAAACACAGAATGCTTAATTCAGATTTTCCATTTCAGTTTGTAGATACCTAGCTAGGATATGGAGATCCCTGGTAGCCGCTAAAGAAAACAGGGAAATGGAACGGTCTTGGCAACGCGGAGTTTCAGTTGCATGTGACACAGTACTCCAAAAAAAAAATATACAAAGCGGTGATTTTGGGATGTTGTCGCTTGCGTGCAGTGTTTAAGGGCAGCTTGGGTGGGTCGATGGCTTTTCTGCGGTATTTTGTAGTTTTTTAAAGCAGATGTGGTTTGCGGTGGTGAAATAAGTTTTGAAGTTCAACAATCGTGCAGTACTTTCGGCGGTTGAAACGAACGTATTTCGTTTCTCAAAAGTACACATTGTAATTAGAGACAGTAGATAAAGATTGGGCAAGGAACAACTGGCGGAGAAAATAGACCAGCTCTTGTCACTGATCGATACAGTACTGTATGTGTGGCGGTAAGATGGTCGAATCTTCAGCCAAACGCCGTCGTGCATATATGCGTGCATATCGCTACCTTTACATGGGCAGGTCTTTTCGTTGTTGGGAATGTCTCTCTCTGGGGGTTATGCATCTAGCAAGGCAGTCAATCTGAGAAAACCACGGTTATATGAATTTCGTTATGGAGTATAAAGGGTAAAATACAGAGTTATCTCCCGGAACTACTTGGGTTCTTTCTCTACCTGGATCGAGTCTCTCTTAACGTTTTATTCTATGTCTCAGCACCATGCATGACAGAGATTTGGCCTAGTTGTCGCTGATTATTAACTTGTGCTCTGTGGTCGGGTGAAGATGCATTCGAAATTTCGTAGCACTTTGTCTGAAGGTTCATCGTGTGGCATTGTGCAATATCTTTTCCACAAAATGCGCACAAATATTAGCCGTCTGCACGTGGCCCACGGGGAGGACCATCTCTATAGCATTACCCGAGATAACAGCTTAAATAATAATACATTTCTTAATAACTTTAAAGTCGAATTCTATTTAGAAACAGATTTAACCTTCAGACTAATAAGTATACTATTAACTTATTAACTTCTTCGTGAATGCCCCTCGTCAACCCGGGAAGTGCACATACCGAGATATAAAAGAATGGATGTACTTCACTGATCACAATCCGCACCGCACTTACAGATTACCATTTGCGCACAATGAGAAGGGACTTGCAAATCCAATCAATGCACTACGCCGTACGCTCGATTTGCGTGGTAACATAATATCAAGATGGTTTGAGGTCGATTCTGCTGAAATATAAGTTTGATTCTAAATTTAGTTTTGCGGACTACAGATAACTTATGAGCCTGGCCCTGAGAGAAAGTACAGTACTTAGAAAAACGGAAGACTGAAGCCGCCAAAGGTACGCATGCTTTAGACGTCCATGTTTATCACTCCTAAAGGACCACACAAGGCTGGTTGCTTATCTGCTCCATGTCTTTTTCGGCTTCAATTTTGGTCCCATTATACCGTCCTATGGATGGCCAAGTCCTGCCCAAAACTTCAGCAATGCTAAGACTCGCTGGACCAAACGTCGACTAGGAGCGAAACCAGATCTGGGTCCATGCTACATTAAACAGTAGACATAGAGTACTACGATTTGTACAGACAGCAGGTCGACTACCTAATTGGGGCATTCTGCTCCCTCATGCTTTTTATGTGCTTGTGGGCATACAATAGTACGGTTTTTGATCAGCTACGGAAGAGAACCAAGGGTGGCCGCTGTTCAGTGATAGCAGGTAAAGGAACACTACAACGGCTTCTCATCCATCCCACTCAGCAATTTCCCGATACATCCACCTCTCCAGCCTCACAACCCGGCCATGTCTATGGATACGAGCCACCCGCGCACTCCTCAGACGCCTAAAACCCTAAATACTTCTGCTTCCATGGACGGCTACGCTCCTCCCCTGCCGCAGCCCTCCGGCAGAGGCTCATATCCCATGATGCACAACCCCTACCAACACCAGCAGTCTTACGCGACCTCCTCTGCTATGTACAACTTTGGTATGTCTAGGTGGCCCCAACACGGCGGCTGCATGAAATAAGGAAACGTGTCACAACAATCTCGCAATATCTACCTTCAGCCTGTTTCTGATTTCCATATTCTTGTTCCTGAAACAAAACGTGAAGACATTAGACAGTATAAGAAGCTCTATCTTACTTTTGACCAGGCTCTGATTGATATCTTCCCAAACGTTTTTACTTCGAGACACCCCTTGCCTATGATGAATTCAAGCACTGAAAATGACCTTCCTCTCTATCTGGATGATATTGCTATATACCTTCTGATAATCGGAAGTGTAGTGTTTATTCTTTACCTCCACCGTCTTTGCTCGATTCTCCATCGACTGCTATTAACCTATATTATTTTCGCATGCATTCGACATGTTCGTACTCCGCCTCTATTTCCATCTGCGACTTGGACAGATGCGTCTAGGGGCGAAGCGATTCTCGTTGTATCTTTACTGATTTCTAACATAATACCGTACTTGGTGACTATTGACACTGTTAATCGAAAGTCTGGCCTACTTTCTCTGCTGAATATGGTTCTTGTATCGCTCGGAGGTAGACGCAACCTCATCACAGAGTACTTGGAATTGCCTGTATCGATAAACAATATGATCCACCGCTGGTCTGGGTGCATCGCAACAGGACACGCAATAGTCCATATGATTTCCCTCCTCCGAGACGGAGTGGGACAGGGGTCGCCTCAGAAATCGATTTCTGGTTATATTGCAAGTTACTCAATCGATCAGACAACGCATGGGTGCTAAATTTATGCCAATAGTCAACCGGTTGCTTGTCACTGATGGTGATCACCACTATCCCGTTCCTCCGTATTCCCTCGATACCAGGTGGGCCAAAAGTTCATGTCTTGCTTGCCGTAGCATGCCTTTGTGGTTTGCTATGGCATGTGGTAATCCCAGATGTGCGAACGTATTCGAGTGGTACTGCCATTGTCGCCGCCTGTATTTGGTTTGTATCGTTTATTCACAAAATAATTGCAGTACTCTTCACCACTAGCAGCATTATACAATCAAAGTCAGATAACAACCAGGTAACTCGACTTATGGTTGATCCGGACCGGCCACTTCATATCATGCCGGGAGACTACTTTATTATTTTCTTGCCGGGAACCTTCCTTCGCTATAATCTCCGCAGAAGCTATCCCGCCATCGCGGTACCGAAGTTGAACAACCTAAAGGAAGATGAGAAACCGGAGGAAGATGAGAAACCGGATAAGCTTATGCTCTTTGTAGCTCAAGATTATACCCAAGACTTTCCAGTCAAGATCTACGACCGAATACTGCTCCGTGGCCCATACACACAGGATCTCGATCTCCAGCGGCACGAGACGGTAATTCTGATTGCTAGAGGACTCGGTATTGTTGATTTGTTGCCACTAGCTCTTACCCTCGCAGAACGCAGAGTGCTCTACCTCGAACCATACTTGTAAATCCTGATACAATTCTGATACTGGTACATATCAGTATCAGTATCAGCTCCCTCACTATTCTGATATGATACCTGATACTGTATCAGTATCAACTTGATACTGGGTCACGTGGGCACCTCTGGTTAGGAAAATCAATCTCCAGGGGCACATAAGCTTTGAATTCATCTACAGGCCTTCCCAATTATCCTCCAAGGCTGGATCCAAAGCTAAATCAGCATCCACAGACTCTGGAGAGCATACTAAACCCAATCCTCCCTCAGAAGAGGGCACAATAAGTCCCTCCCTCAGCCAGCTACCAATGCATTCCACCTTTTCCAGGCTCTGACAGGACATCCTCAGCCTGTCCCAGGAAGCGGTCCTTCTGGCACCAGAGAATGCCCTCTCTGGTTCCGCTGATTCAGAGGGAATAGAGAGGATATCAATAGCCATCTGACTGAGTCTTGGATACTGTGTCCTCTGCTCCAGACGACACCACCATTGAAGAGGAGTACAATCAATCTGGATAGGATCCCCAGCTATGAAGGCATTGAGATCATCCAGGTTGGTGTTGATAGCCTTCTTCCTGACCTCGGCCTTTTGAAACAGCCTTTCTAACTGGTTGTCCTTCCTAGGTGATAGAATAAGAGGTTCTGCTTGATGATGAGCCTCTAATGCCTGGTATTCTGACTCCCAGATGTCTAGGGCTCCAGCAATAGCTGCCTTATGCCAGTCAGGATGCCAGTTCTTGTCAAGATAAGCCCTTCTTCTTGATGGATCCAGCAACAGGGAGGCAGCATAGACTGGGGTGTCTTCAGTCTTGGTGTAGTACTTGCTCAAGACAAACCAACCCATCTCAATAGCCTTGAGCATCCTAGGATCATCTCTATAATCCTCCCTTGCTCCTTCATAGTGAAGGAGGAGAACATCCATCAGGATGAGAGACTGGGAGACAGAAGAACAGTTGCCTTCAGCATATAGAGTGGCAGAGGCAAAGGGCTCTAAGAACTGATGTGTCTTTTCCAACAGATCCCAATCAGAGCTGGTGAGCATAGCATCTGCTAGTTCCTGGTCATGATTAAACAGAAACTGAGTGATCTGGCTCTTCTTCCTGATGGCATTATGAAGGACTTTATACCATGAAGACCACCTGGTAGCGTTGTCAATCCCCAGGCTGAGACCAACAGCACTTCTCCAGCTATCACTGTGGATAGCTGAACTTCTGAGCCAGATAGCAAGGCTGTGGAGCTTCTGAAGAGGCTGAATGCCTTGCCAGCCAGCATAGCTTTCGTCAACTCCCTTAGCTTTAACTTTCGTAGCTCTTTTAGTGGGATCTTCTGGCTGGGATGGCTCTGCTAGTCTTATAGCAAAGTCTTCAACTAGCTCTACACTCTGAGCTTCCTCAGTGGCTTCTAAAGCAGCTTGAATAGCTTCTTTTGACTTTGCCAAGAGGAAAGACTGGAGAGAGAGGTTGATAATGTGGCCAATACACCGAATTCTCCGTCTTTTGGCGTTAAAATCAATCTGTTCAATGTCAGGGGCGGGCCCTCCTGGGTAGCAGATAACATACCTCGAGTTCTGCCTTTAGCCTTATAGCTAATGACTCTAAACAGGTATCATTTGAGGTAGCATTATCCCCAACATGATACCCAACCTTAGAGATACTAAAGCTGTGAAGAACATCCATGATCAGGGCTACCTGTGCTTCTCCGCTGTGGCTGAATTGACACTCCGGCATTCCCAGGAGTGCTTTCCTGAGACTATGGCTCTTGTCAACCCATTGGGCACATACTGCTAGCATGCCATGGCGATGGGCAGATGTCCACAGGTCGGTTAAGATGTGTATCATGGACTGAGACTCTTGAAGCTCTTCTTTGAGCTGAGAGGCGTACAGATCATAGTTGGCGTCAATAAGCTTCATGGCCCGGTATCTGGAGGTGATCAGGCAGTCTGCAATAGCAGGATTAGCTGCCAATACAAGGCTGTGCATCTCATCCCATTCTACTGCAGAGAATGGGATCCTTCTTCTAGTCAGCAGTCCCACGATGGCCTCATTGTACTGCTGAGAATTTGAAGGCATTCCTCAGGGAGCTGTCGGTTGGTACCCGGGAGAAGAATGAGCTTATGGTGCCCTGGGTGCTAGGAATAGTAAAAGAACCGCTGGCTTGGGAGTCTTGGGTCTCCTGGACCAGCTCTGGATGCCTCCTCTTAGCATGGGCCACTGCATTCGACGGAATCGGGGCGGACCACCTGTCTGGGCAATGGAGACAGACATAGACCCTAGTACCATGGCCTCTTCGGTTTAAGGCTGTAGAGCCTGTAGAATGAGGATATTCGGTCTTAAAGAGGGCATTGAAGTTCACACTGCCTTTCCCTCTTGACCCATAGGAGCTAGACATGATGGTAGCTGTTGAGAATCTGAGAATCTGAGAAGAATAAGAAGAATGAGAAGAAGAAAGAAAAATAAGGACAGTTGGCCTCAGTCCTGGCAGAGTTTTCATGTTCTCGAGAGAGTGGTTACACCATCTCCATTCTGTACAACCTCCTCTCAGCCAATGAGAGCTAGGATCTTAGGGAAGAGTATCAACCTAGTATCAGTTGATACCAGCTTATTTTGATACTGATACTGATATGATATATATCAGTATCAGTATCAAAGTATCAACTTTGTATCAGTATCAGGTATCAATATTTACAAGTCTGATTCACACTTCAGCCAGGTCGAATCCCCAGCGACAAATCCGCCAAGAACCCCGGGGAAGAAAAAGTCGAAGTAGTCGCAAAGCAAGGGAAGAAAAAGGGTTTGAACAGGTTAAGTCAACGTAGCCCCATACGGTCAACCCCCCCCCCCCCTTTTGGGCCACTCCACACCCGCATTCGCGTCCAGGGTGGTCATCCACTCCACCATTTCTTGGCAGTGGATGGATGGACGTGGATGGAAGGCCCGTGCATCCATTTCCATCCACTCCATCAGGCACCCGATTAAGTAATCCATCCATCCACCAGAACTCTCGATGGAATGGATGGATGGACAATATCGGAGATTGCCTCGTTTTCGGACTTAAGATAGCGCCAGCCTGCAATCTATTGGTTACCAGGTCTTTTCAGCAGATATAATAATAATAAACGCGTCGCGACGCGCTCGAAAATTCAGGTCGAGATGACACAAGACGACCAAACCAACAAACAATCTGCTGAGATCATGTCTTTGCCTTCTTCAGGATCGACTGAAGACAATTGGGATGAATTTCCTTGGAATCATTTCCCAGGATATACGAAATCTCAGCGTGTGAACAAGACAGTCTCGTGGATATGGGAGTATGGCTATGATATCCAGTCTGTTGGGGACGATAATAATCGCCGCTGGGTTTGTCGGTTTTGCGTCAAGAAGAGGAAAAGTCCGCCACATAATACATCCTCAACAGGGACGCAGAATGCCGAGAAGCACCTATTTAGAGAGCACGAGACCTGGGATCCCACTGGCAAGCGGGAGCCTCCTGTCAAGGTCAAGGAGAAGACTCCGTCAACAAGTATCGCCACTTACCTCAAACTTGATGCGCACGACCCTCGAGAACAAAGAATTGCGAATAGTCTTGTCGACAATTTTCAACGAACTCGGTTTCAGCAGTTGTTGGTGTCGTGGATTGTTGATGCCCAAATCTCATTCCGCCAAGCCGAGAATGAACGCTTTCGAGAGATGATCGAATATCTTAACCCGCTCGTTTCCATCACTCAGGCACATCTCTCTCACCAGACAGTACGGCGACGCATTCTCGAGATCTACAATAGCGCCTATGAGCGCTGACGTGGAGAGGCTCTTTTCAGCCTGTGGTCAGATGCTCAGTCCTCTGAGGAACCGATCCGAGGCAAATACGATATCGATCGTACAGACGTTGCGGAATTGGATCCAGATGGGCCATATCTCATCAACAGAATCGTTTCTTGACGGGCCGGCGGAGGTGCGAGGACAGACAATCAGGGAAGCAAAAGACATTAGTCTGGGAGGAGGAGTTCCAACTATGGCTGTAGATAACGACCTTGACCTCGATCAGGACGTCCCGGATGCTCCTGAAGTAGCAGCGCCTATACCGCAATAGGAAGGCGACAGGGGTTGCAATTAGCGTCCACCGCGTCCATTCCACCGTCCATCCATCCACTGAAGTGCCTGGTGGATCCATTCCACCAGGAAATTGCTTACATAAGTCCACCATCCATTCCACCAGACCCCTTGGTGGATGGAGTGGAGTGGATGACCACTCTGTTCGCGTCAGGCCCACACCTGCACATAAAACGCGTTTTCTTCTCAAGAAAATTTTCTCTTCTCTTCAAACTTTACATCAACGTTCTTTATTATATAATGAAGCAATATACCGAAGAAGACGTGCAGGCAGCGCTTGAGGCGATCGCAAACGGCGCTGGCGAGCACGAGGCCTCCTCACACTGGGGCATTCCAAGGAGTACACTTTAAGGTTGCCGTCGGGGCTCCTTGTGCCATTCTGATGCGTCAAATTGGCAGATGAAGCTATCGCCAGGCCAGGAGGGCCGTTTAGTGAAGTTCACGCTTACCCAGGCATCTCTGGGGCTGCCGTTGACGCATCTAAAATGAGGATATTCGCAGCCTGCGTCGCCAATCCTCAACTACGACCACCACCTCTTGGCAAGCGCTGGCTAGGTGCTTTTCTCGAGAGGAATCCCGAGATTCGAAGTCTACGAAGCCGTCAGATGCACTTCAGCAGGGTTAATGGGGCAACAATGGGTATAATCAAGCCGTGGTTCAACCTCCTTCGCCTGCCAGCTGTTGCTGAGATTCTTGACGAGAATCGCCACAATATGGATGAAGGGGGGGTGCCGAAGGCGAGGGATCCAATGGAATAGTCCTCGGCCCTGAAGGAAGGAAGCTTATTTCTCGAAAAAGCAATGGAAGTCGAGCGTGGACCTCCTTCATCGAGTGTATCTCTGCTACAGGCAAGGAGGGCAGCTTGGAAAGAAATGGTTGAGGACCTTGCGCAAGCGCCCCTCCCCGCGCCCCACCTCTCAGGATCCCTTGACACAAAAACAGTGAATTCATAAGGCATCCGTGCAGTCACTCAGTCCCGTATAAGTCATCTTTAGTCAAGTCTAAAGCCGAAGAACAAAAGGTTGAAGTCAATACCATAAAGACTTTCCGACGCTGGGTTATCTATGTACGGACCATCCTTAACACACATTTCTGACTCCATAGGAATCACGAAAGACTAAGACGTGGCCCTTTCTACCTCCCTCTCGAGCGTATTCCTAGGACCACCTCTCGAATGCCAGCGGCTCCCTTCAAACTGGCCACGAAGAGGGTTGTCATGCATAGCCTTCATCACCTCACTTGATACCGTTATCCACTTTTCATCCAAAGCTTTGCCGGTAAAAACCTGGTCCTCGCCATCCCACACTAATACCACTGGATGTCCGACACCGTCCGGTCGGACCTGCACTGACACAGCATCACTGGGCTCCTCGAACATCCAACCGATGTCCACAACCTTGTCGGTGTCAGATAACCACGATTTAATCCTCTTAACCCAGTGGTATTCGTACGTTTCTCTTCCGAAAGTCATGAAAGCCTTCTCCAGTCGCAAGAAAACCTGCTCTTCGTCCAGATAGAGAGCTGTTTGGCCAGCCGCTGGCGTCTCATGCTGCATGGCGCTCGACTGCCTTGCCTTGGTGCGTTTTGACGACCTTGAGGAACCTTGTGGAGATGCCTTGCGCTTTCTCCCCGGCTGGTCTGGTGAATGAGGACAAAATCGTGGGTTTGATGACGACAGAGCCGAGTCGGATGACGACCCTCGGTCTGGTCGTGCCTGCCTTCTTCCAGTCGCGGGGGCGCTTAAGTGGTGGTGGCAGCTTTCGCTATTACCTGTGGCGCACAGAAGTTTGCCCAGGCCGTTTGATGTGGACTTTGGAGGGTTCTCGTCGGTGAGGTCTACTGGGTTTGGCACAGTGCCCTTTTTAGGGACCATTTCCGCGAAGGCTGAGGCTAACAGTTCATCATGACCCATAGCGAGGACCTCTGACAAGTAGAGATCATGTTGGTCCGGCAGCCAGAGACCATACTCGGCTACCGCCAGCTCGAAGTCAGCGTCACTTGCGTGCTGAGGAGGGTGATCACCGTCCACATCGTCAATATCCGTGGCGGGAGTCATCCAGGGCGACTGGAGACTGTCCTTGAGACTGATGGAATCCGGATAATGGAGAAGCGTCTCCGGGAAAGATGAGGGAATGAGCATGTTCATGATGAAGGCGTTGCGCAGGCGGCATGCTGAGCTGCAGGAGAACGAGACGAGAGAAATGAAGAGAAGAAGGGTTCGAGGAGAGGTTCGACGAGGCCTTGACCCCTTTAAATATTCAGCTTCAGCGTCAATGTGGTGGGTCATGCGCGTGGCACAGCGGGTTGCCCTAGATGCCGGCATGACTTTGGACATGCTGCCTCGAGGGAGGTATGTGACGACGTCGAGTGCGTTGGGCCAAAGGTCGGTAGCCTTTCCCTGCCACGCACCCCTTGAATATCCCGCGGGTGCCTTGGGAGGTGGTAAGAGGCTTGCATGTGGACATAGTCACTCTTGGTAAAATGTTGGCGATGTGTTGCAGTCACCAAAGATGGACGGAATACCAACCGCCTGAGGGTGATTGGTAGGAACGAGGAAGAATAGTATCACCCTCGTGCGAACCGTCTCGTTTTCGATTTACCAACGGTCCAAATATGTCTATTCGGACTGGCTCAAGAAGAATTTTGGCATTGACGTTCTCGCCCATGTCAATAAGCAGGGGACGTATCCAAATCTATCCTCTGTGGCCTGTTTTGGAGCGGCCGGTGCCAAAGAGTACAGTATGAACCCAAGGCTTACTACGAATCACTGCCAGACAACACACCAGCAGAATCAGCAGAACAAATGGGATGCGAACCGCGTCATAGACCGAATTTTGACGAAATGGAGAAAGATTATGTTGAGACATCAAATTGCCACGAGGCTAATGCCATCTGGCCTTTTTTGAGAATAAATCAAGCTAAATTAAAGCCCTAGGACCGCAACAAGGGAGATATAGTAGTGCCGTGTTATTAGAAGGCTCTGCCTCGATCTGCTCCATTTTGTTCAATCCGATCAATTAGATAATCAAACTCGCTCTGATTAAGTGTCCACTTTCTAAATTCCCCGTTGTCCTCACTACTCTTACCGCTGCGGATCAGGTCGATCTCTTCAGATGGTGCCCATGGCTGATAATGGCTCAATCTCGATTTCAAACAATAAGCGCAGAGTGTTCTGCCATGACCCAGCGCAATAAAAAGTTGAAGACAGGTCTCCTGACTCCTCTAACTAGCTTCTAAACATCTTGTTTCGTCACAATGCCAGAAATCTTCTTCCTCTTGGCCACAACGTCTAAGGCGTTGCATTGAGACTTGCAGAACGAAGGGACTTAAGAAGTCTCACCAGTTACTTGTTGGTGTTTACAATGCCAGTGCAAGGAGATGGAGGAGTGGCAGCTGACGCACAATATGATCTGAATCGAATGTAGCAGTGTCGAGAAATCTCGATCAGCGCCACAAGTGCAGCCATGCAGATAACAGCCCAAAGAAAGGGCAAGAGAAGAGTTAGCAACGTAACGCTGCCATGTGCAGATGGAGTATTGGACATGGTATGAATCAATAAAATATATGAGGATAAGAGGAAGTGACGGGCGACTAAGTGTTGGGTATTTTCAAGACATGGGGCTGGCAATTCAAGTAGATGCTCGCGTTTGTACAATGTATCGACTTCGGCGCGTTTCCGGCCTCCTTTGCTGTGAGGCCTCCAATTAGGCAACCATTGCTAGTATTGTGACATGTAGGGGCCAGACAAGGGCTGGCTGTGCTTGCCTGCCAAGTACGTATCTTGTAGGCCTTCCGTTGTTGACGGAAGACAAGAGTTTGTACACCGGAGCATCTCCATCCGGTACGCCGTCCATTTTCTACATCGGAAGAGGAAGTGTTTTACTGTCTCTGCTGCTTGTCCACATGCGCACTGCTCTGACGGGGCTACCCCGATTCGGTGGAGGTAAGCGTTGAGTCTTGCCATGCCTGTTCTGAGTTGAGCAAGCACAGTGGCTTCCTTCCATGTTAGACGGTCATAGAGTTGCGTTGTGTGTTTGCCTGGCAGTGCTGTGTCGACTCTCTTAGAGTGACTTCCAACCTTTTCTGGCAAGTTCTTGCTGGCACCTGTCTTGGAACGAGCTACGTTGAGAGTAGTCGACCGCATCCTAGGCGTTTCTGCTTCTGGAGTGGCACCGGGATGAGTGGCCTCTCTGGCGTTTTCCTTGGCAATTTTTAGGAGCTTGTCTCCTTCGCTCGCAGGGAGCCATCGTATTGTCACTATGTTTCCGCGTTTGCGCATTTCTCCGACAGCCTCATAGATGTGGCGGGTATGCTGTTGGCCAGACTGCTGTCGAGGTTGCCGAAGGGTGAGAACGGCCGCTTTGTTGTTCGTTGATAGCACGATACTGCTAGACCTAAGCATTGGTAGCGTGCTCAAAGCGCGTTCCGTCGCTGCCAGCTCTCCGGAGTGTGGGTTCTGTTCCGATCTTGCGCCGAGCGTAGAGGAAAAGGTCCCAAGCCTTGGGCTACCACAGACGGACGCGGGTAGCGAGACAGCTCCCCCAATTCCCACCACGCCGTTTCGTGCTGAGCTGCTTACGGCGATGCGCACATCGTAGTTGTCCGCTGACTGCGTCGCTGTCAAGTCCTCAGTAATGGTCTGTATGCGTTCCTCCCATGGCGATAGCGTGAACGGGTTGATGATTTCTAACTTCTCCATTGCTATGCCTTTCAGTGCGTCTGCCACCTGGTATAGCGGCGAGCGGTGTCGTTTTCTGAACTTCCGCATTCGACACGTGTTTCTGCGTAGTGGATTGGTATCTGGCAGGGTGTGAATGTCGGTCCACAGCTTGATGGCCCGTCTCCAGAACCGGTCTCGTGCGCTGGCGATGTGAGCCTCCGCTTCTGCTACACTCGTTGCCACTGTGAGGAAGGTCCCCACGATCGCTTGCGCCGCCATTCTCTGGACCCTGTTGATGGGTCCCACGAGTTTGTCCTTGTATGCGTGCATCCATACACTGGAGGCGTAGTCCACCACCGGGGCGACTGTGCATGTAAACAGCTGCCGCGCCGTGGATGGGGACAGGCCTCGGAGTCTCCGCAGTTCCATTGCTGCCTCCAAGCCCTTGGACGCAGCCCTCGAAATGTGTTGTTTAAACTTCAGCTTCGCATCCATAACCACTCCAAGGATTTTGACATGGTCCTGAGGTTCGACAGTCTGTCCCTTGACGATGAAAGGTAGCGCGTCCGTCTTGTGTAAATTGCGAGTGAAGTGTATGATTGCTGTCTTATCAGCCTCGAATGTTGCACCGCTCCTTCTCTCCCAATCCAAGGCGTTCTTGATAATGGCGTCGATGCCTTCCCGGTTGCTCCGTGCCGTGGGTCCCGTGACCCACGCGTTGAAGTCGTCAATGAAGGCTATCGCACCCCCATAACTATCGATTCGTCGTTGCACTAGGTCCGCGTTGAAGAAGAGGAATAGAATCGGAGACAGGGGAGAGCTCTGTGGTAGACCAGCCTGCGGTAAGCTCTGAACCTTAGAGGACTGCCCGTTAACCTGGATCGTTGCTGTACGCTCCAAGCAGAATGATGCAGGGTCGGCCGAAACGAGTGTCCGCTTGTTGTGATTGTAAAAATAAATTGCTAACTTATTTGGGACTAAGCGTGGCTGTGCGCACAGTATGCAATCCTGGTCCGCACGCCCGCATAAAGGTACCACCTGCTTGCAGACAGATCGACCTTGCCATTTGCAAACGCCTACTTCATACAACTCAAAGCTGATCAAAACTGGGATATAAAGAGCTTGAGTAGTCCTCTCATATGGCGAGCTGTTTTCTGCCCATGTTTCGTTTCTTTTCTCCTTTCTGACAGTGCCACCTAGAGCTTCTTTCATAATACTCGCGGTATTACCTAAGCTAATGCCATGTGATTTGAGGCCACGTATCATTATGACTTTAGGTGAGTCATTCCCCCGTCAAAATACCTAGTCCCGCTACGCTCTTGCCATGGAAGGACATGGAAGCCTGCAGAACCAGCTATTGGACTGGTCGGACTGCTTCTCCTCTAGCATTGGTGACACGGCCTGCGCCCACAATTTGTCTTTGCCACTTGCTACCTCGTCGAGTTAGTCCGACGCCAGTATGACTGAACAGGCTCATGATATTAGCCAGTGGCTGTATGATGACCAAGATCTCGACTACTCAACGCCTGTATTGCCAGACGACTTCGTTGACCCTACTTCCAGCCAGCGGCGACAGAGTCTGCCTGTGGTAACAAATGTAGACCGCCATGGCCGGTTGGCAGCTCAAGCTCTAGTCCACTGTCAACCATATACCATTAAATGGTCGCTGTGCACGAGGAAATCCAAAGTACATAAGCTTACACAGAGCGCAGTGCAGAACATTGATTGTTACCCTAGTGACTTCTGGGACAACAATCTCAAGTCCAAAATCCACGGCATTGTCAAAGAGAAGAAGCTGACCGAGACCCACGAGCCGGACGAGACCCAGATTACGGTTTCCATTACCACACGAGGGGTCAAAGATATACCATTCCGAGCTGATTGGCCTGACGTTGACTGGAGCGAGGTGGACGGGCAAATCGATAGCTGGTCCGACCTGGTCCGCAGTGGGGGCAAGCTGACTGTTCAGGTCGCTTTCATCCTTAAGGAAACCAGCCAGCTTGTACCTGCGAGAACGGGTCGCCGTGGGCACAATGCTACAAATACTCAGCTCAATGAGCGAGCTGCTATCCACAATGACCAGGATGCGACAGACGAACCGCCAATCTGGGAACAAGTATATGATATATTTGAGTGCCCGGGAGCAGGTTGCGACATCGGACCATATTGCTTCCGTCACCAACCCACCGGAGTCCGTTATCCGTTGCCGACCAGGATTTTGACCAGGATAGTTGAGTATGCTGAAAAGGGGGGGAGGATCAAAGAGCATAGTGATGTCCCGAAACATCTTCAGAACGAAATCATGAGCCCACCAAGCAAGAGGAAGCAGAACGACGGCCCCCAGATCCACATCACCAATGTTATGCCTGGCACCGAAGGTGTGCCTCCGCCCAAGAAGCTAAAAATCGCTGGGCACCGGGACAAAGCCATAGAACGTTATCGTGATTGGCATTGTAGCCAGGTCGATGACCCAAATTGGAAGACGGAGTTCCACGCAATCGCCAACCTTACACTTCGAGCGCGCCTTTCTTTGGACCGACTTTTTGAGGCACAGGAGGAAGAAACCAAATTCTTTGTCGCAAACAAGATTCCGCGTGGGATTGCGCACCAGTGGGTTAGCATGGTGGATAAGTGTGAACAAATATTGGAAGAGTAGACAATATACAGTACAGTATAAGTATGATTTATGGGGCAATATCACGGTATGCGCTTTTCCATAGGGAAGAGTGGGCAAGATCACGACTGGAAAGCGATGCAAGGGTGATCTAGAAATCCTGTCGAGAAAAGAGGCCTACAGTAACTTAGTGGCGACCGAGAACCTGTCATCTGATTGGCCTACAGAGATTCTACCGCCTCTGCTGCATATAGCAGGTTCGGTTTTATGGAACAACTTCTGACCATATCCTTTTCCTATCTACTCATCTCACCCTATTCAGAATTCTTCATTGAATGCACATGGACTCAAGTACATCCGCAGATGTTGCTACGACAGGCGGACAGTCGAATTCTGTCCAAAAACGACGAAATTGGCCATGCATCATTATTTCATCTGTGTTTGGCGGGGCAATTGCAGTCATCGCTGCCCCTACCATCGCCACACTGATGCCGGTTGGGACGGTCGGCTTCATCCTTGGTACAACAACAACTGGGATGCTCGGTTCCGTCACGACGAGAGTAACCGGTAACGCCATCGACTCGAGCAGGGTGGTTCTCACTATCCATCAATACCAAATTCAGCAGTTTTACCGAAAAACTATGGTGCAATATATCGGAACCACGCTCGAAAGCGTTATCACTACAGTTTGGAGCATAAACAGCTTCCTCTTTTCCAACACCCATTGAGTTTCTAAGCGTGCCCCACACAGTATTTTCCTACTAATGTAGGCACTGTTTACATCACAATAGTGGTTGCGGTACATTTATAAAGTATGGGTTAGGCAACATGATGAGATAGATTAGATAAGGAAGCCACAGCTTACTAATATCAACCTTGAAAGCGCCTCCCCCCCAAAATTAGCTGGATTCATCTTTTTGTGTAGATATCATGGGCTTCTTGCTTGCTTTCAACAATGTTTCACAGGCCGATACGTTTCTAAGATACATCAACGAACTCCGGGAAAGCACGCCGGACTAAGATTTCGAAGCTGAGTTCACCCGTTGCACTAATTTTACATTTTAAATTATGTTTACACTCTTGTACCTCACCGGGTACCTGCCCTCGTGACCCGGATATATGTTTTGCCGAAATCCGCAAGTGTGTTGTGTTAAGTCGCAGATGACGCCACTACTGACACCCGTTTTCCATCAACGGCTCAATCGCAATAGCGCCAAATCTTGCCCTTTGAAGCATGAGCTAGTTCAGAACATAATCTACAGTACGTTGTACACTAAGGTGACAAAAGCACCCACTGATAATTAACCAGCAAAGATTGCTTGCTGTTCTAATCGTACCGTACCTATCCGATCAAACCTGCTCCTCTTCGGATCAACG
Organism: Diaporthe sp. PMI_573; assembly: GCA_021399435.1. NCBI lineage: Eukaryota > Fungi > Ascomycota > Sordariomycetes > Diaporthales > Diaporthaceae > Diaporthe > Diaporthe sp. PMI_573. The sequence goes on along the minus strand of JAJTUP010000095.1, from coordinate 15,579 downwards.
AGGGTCCCTCCCAATGGTGCCTCCCGACTCAAGACCTTCACTTCTCCATGTTGGCCGCTTTAACCAGCTTTCCCTTAATCCTTATATGCTTCTTGAGAATATAGCTGCGAATCATTGCACTTGATGGATGCCTAACGCTATTCCATTCAGAAGTGGTTGCCCAACGCTCCCAGCTCTATTAGAGCAGACAGTCTCAACTCTCCTCCGAATCGCCCAAGATAGAGACACGACAGCAGTCATGGCCAATCGCCAATACTTCTTCTTCTATGCGCCGACGTGGGATTATCCCCCAGGCGGGCCCATCAAGCTGGGTAATGTCATCACGTCGGTCAAAAAGCCCGAACGACCCCTCCATTGCACTCCGTCGCCGGAGGGCTCTGGCATCTTTTCGACGAAAAAGATGAGCGTCCAATACACCAAAGAGAAGTTGCGGAGCGGAAAGTTCTCCATCTTGACCAAGTTCCTCAGCGTTCTTGGGTTTGGTGTCGATGTCGGCGCCGAAGTGGACAATCGGTAGGCGAGCCTTGCGAGCACCCCACACCATCCATCAAGAACGTAGCCTACGACTTAATGCGCTCTCTTTCAAGCCCGAGTTGCCCGGTATCTCTCAGCGCTATTCGAGTGGAAACTAATCATATCTCATTGAAAATACCAGTGATGAGGAGATATTCTCCTTCAAGACCATCGAGACCACGCAATTCTTCCCAACACCGTCCTATCTCGAGAAGTGTATCGAAGCCGACGACGTCCGCCGCTTCCTCCAAATCTCCGGCTACCGCAAGCCAGTCTACATCATCACCGGCCTCAAAGTCGTCACCGGCGTCGAGGCCAGCACGCTCAAGTCCCGCACCGTCGGTGGCACTCTCGCCGTTGAAGTCGACGGCACAGTCTGGAGCGGCGGCACCGTACCCATTGGGGGCGGTCCGGGTATGGAGGGCAAGGTGGGAAACAAGGCCACCACAAAATGGGAGGGCGGTGACGACTTTGTGTTTGCGTTTCGCGTGAGCAAGGTCTTTGTGGGTAAGGCGACGGGGCAGGTGGTGAGCGAGGAGGAGTATCGCAAGGGAGCTATGCTCGGCAACGAGGAGGAGCAAGTCAAGGCCCCGGAACTGTCTGTCCTGAAGGTCGAAGACCCGGATGCGGAGGGTGAAGGGTTTGACACGGAGGAGCTGATGGATGACGAAGATGTGGTGGTCTGCGCGATTCCAAGGGAGGAAGACTCTGATGACTGACACGCAATCAGAAGGATGAAGTCCGTTGCTTCGTGGGTTGTGACAGGGACGAAAGGTTTCATTACCTGGTCTCGTGGCATTGCGCTAAAATACATGTATCCAAAATACGCTCGCTATACCTTCAATGCCTTCAAAATTTCATGATTGACCCACTCCAACTCCTCTCCAAACAGATTATGGCCACTCAAACTCAGCTCAACGTAGAAATATCCGTCCCTCGGCTTGTAATTGGGCCCCCGCTCGGCACATCTCCTCAGCAAAGCCTCCATCCTCTCCTTCCGCTTCAGCGCCAGCGCCGCACTCTCCGGTAGATGTAGTCGCGCATACTGCAGCAGGAACGCCGTGATTCCCGCAATAATGGGCGTCGCATACGACGTTCCGGACCGGGACTCGACACACTTTGGGTTCGACTTGTCGCGACAGAGCAGCATCGGCCACGCCGACTGGACCGACTCGCCGACCGTCGCAATGTTAATGGCGTTGGGCTCGGCGGTCGGGCTGAAGTCCGATGCAGCCCCATACGTGTTGCTCGAATGGACACAGATGATATGCGAGCTGCTGGCAGGATACGCTCGGCCAAGTCGGCCACCGCTATTAGCGGCGGCGGCGAACATGAGGACTTTATTGCCGTATGCTTTGTCGATAGCAACTTCGAGGGCGTCGTAGCCTTCAAAATCAGAGGAGGGCCACCCAAACGACATCGAAATGATATCCACATCCCATTTGTCGACTGCGTGGTTGATCGCCTGCGTGTGTCAGTTCCTGAATGTTGCGTAGGGAAGCAATGCCAGTCCAGCTGCTTACATTCGCAACGATCTTGCCGTCGGGTCTCGCGTTCTCGTCCGCAATTTTGACGACGTAGAGCTCTGCGTCTGGAGCATAGTCGAGTATCAGGCTCGCAGCGAAAGTGCCATGTCCATTTAGATCTGGAACGTTCTTCTTGGACTCGTTGTAGCAGTTGCGCTTTCCTTTGAGGTTCTCCTCACGAGCTTCGAAGGCGTAGTGAGCTTGATCGATACCTGTGTCCAGAATCGCAATTTTCACGGGTTGTGATAGAGGGTCCGGCAGGTGTTTCTTGATGAACTTCTCATAGACTTTTTCATATTCTGCTCTCCATGTCAGGTATCTCTTGGTTCTGAAGAAGGGGAAGTCAGCAGGAATATCTCATTCATAAACAATGTAGGCTATGACAGGGAGCTCATAGTGCTGCGATTGAGACTTACTCAGCGACAGAATACTCCCCGTCGCCCATTTCACCATCAAAGAACTGAGATGCCTTGTAATCGACCTCAGGATTCGACATGGAGTCCAGATCCTGTGCCGGAAATGAGACCAAAGAATGGAACTGCGAATATTGGGTATGTTTCCAGAAGTCTGGCTTAATCGGATGGACTCCGACTTGGCTTGGAGGAAGCAACATAAGCGCGGGTGACGGGGTGCGTGTAGGTGTAACCATCCCCGGATGCACCGTAGTCGCGTAGCCATCTGGTTCATGGCTGGTTATGATCTGACCCCACTTCCCAAAATCCAGACCCCTTGCATACTTGTCGACGCCGTCCAGAGGAATCTGGCTGAAGCCGTGAGTCAGGTGAATCTCCAGGGGCCGAACAACGTGTTGATAAATCCGCGACCTGAGCGTTCCACTGTCGAGGGCCGCGCCTTCGTCGTCTTCCCAGAGCTCGCCATCCAAGGAGTTATCTATAGCAGTGAGCAGAGGAGAGTCCTCGGGGATCTGGGATCGCCATCCCTCCTTCTCAATTTCCTCGTCCCCATTGAACACCTGATCGACGTCGATGAGTGTGATGCTGCCGCTGTCCTTGATCAGCGGGATATCATGCATCTCAGCCAGCTTTTTGAATGGCTTGACAAAGTACACCTCCATCAGGACCACTGCCAAGGCAACCAGTGCGGGACACCGATGTCCTGAATCTAGCTCGTCCGAGCAGTCGTCATCGCCATCCCCACCGTTCACAACGAGTTGAAAATCGGGAGTTGCGCTGGTAGGACTGGCCTTGGGCAGCTGGGTTTGGATAAATGGTCGCAAAGGAGTCTTGCAAGAGGTTGTTTGAAAGAATTTGATGTTTGCAGAACCCCACCCTGGCTGAAGCCACGAAGTGCCGTTCAGGTGGAGAACCGTGTAGCCGATAATGAGCGAAAGGATGCGCTTCGTCTTCTCTGTGAAGAATTCCTGCCGCTCTTCAAAACATCGAGACAGAGAAATAGGCTCGGCGGTCTTGTCGATTCGGAAATTGCTCTTCTCAAATCCCATCTCGAAGAGTTGGCCGCTGGTGAGCTTCAACACGAGGCGCTGCAAGGCCTTCATTTTCGTCTTAGCAATTGGTCTGCAGAGTTCCTCCAGCTTCGTAGATCCGTCGGCAGCGTTGTCTCCACGAGGCGGCACTACTTCACCAGCTTTAGCGAACCGAACTCTCTCTTTGACAGTTTGGACGTGAACTTCGTGCCAATCTTGTTCCATGGAGAGAAACATGTCGAAATCAAGCTCCCCGGCTGCGTCGTCATCGCCGCGGGACTTTCGAGTGCGGTTTCGAATGGATTTGACGACTGGTTTCTTGTCGATTTTCTCCTTGGGCTTCCGGTAAGTGCCCAATCCGAGCTTGGCTCCAAACTCATGTTGGCTCGGGCAGGAGCATCCCTTGCAATCCGACAGCGCGTCGAAGATTGACTGGGCCGTCTTCCAGACGGCGTACGATGGTTCGCCGATGTCCGGGGATGCGAATTTCTCCGCGGATTTCTTGAAAGAGTGCTCGGGCTGTTGCTTGTCGAGGTCGTCAGCACAACTTTCCAGCGCTTTGTCCACTTCGCTGCGGTGCTTCTCGGACGCTCCATTCTTGAGCCATCGTCTGATGAATTCAAGGTTCGCATCGTCGTGTTGCTTTCGTATCTCGCTCCAGTGAAGGTTGAGCGCCCCGAGACGAAACTTCAATGTGACGGTGTATGATTGGGTGTATGGTTGCAGTTCCTGGAGGCCGGTTTCAGGAACTAAAGAGTTGAGGTGGCGCAGAGCCTGGTTGACCAGTTCCCCGTTGAGTCGAGACGAGGTCTGGCTTGCGCGCCTTACATGGTCTCGGAATCTGACGCAATGGAATCCCAGGTGGCTGTAGAAGACTCTTGCTTCCTCGTTCACCTCGTTGATTCGAGCGATTCCCGCCATCTGCAGGACTGTTTCGGATGTTTTCAGGAGCAAGTCGTCATTTTTGCCCGCGTCTCCGGGGGCCGAGGATGTGCCGTCTCGCCAGCCTTCGACTGCAGTCACGACGACACGTTCCCGAATGCCGATTGGCGACTGTCTAGGAGGGTCCATTCAGAGAGGATCTGACGCGGTCGGCTTTACTGCCGTCCTCAGCGCTTTGTCAGTCCTGATGAGGAGGTTCGCTTGATCGCGAAGCGTCCATGGTGGAAGATCTTCAGTGGCTGCGGCCGAGACCAAGTGGGGCATAGCCGCCGAGGGTTGTCTTAATAACAAAACGACATCAGTTCCTAACATAGCGGATAATTCAGTGCCACATAGCGACCAGTTCCGTGTATTAAAATTTCAGAAAAAATTCTCTCTAATACTTACAGCAAGACTTTTCTTATTTAAATAAAAGTATTCACAAGTCTCTTTATTTCTGCAATTATTCTGCGGTATTCTCTAGGTAGACTAGCTACGGCAAAGCTTGCATCTGTTAGTGGCGTTTTCATGGGCCGTACTGGTGGGGACCTCCAGATTAGGTGCGCCCTTCCTCAGCCCCCACGCCCCGCGGTCTGCCTGCTCATTCTCCGTCCACGGCGACGAGCAGCCGATGCAGCTTGAATGGCCTTGAGCAATCTTACCGATGACAACCCATGTGCGAACACCCACCCTATCGCCCTAGCTTGGGCAGACTCGCCGCCATGATGGACTCCGACGCGGCTTCAGAGCCAAAGCGGCCGACCGTTGCTGCCGCCGCTAACCAGTGTCTGGAATCGTTTCAACAATGCCTCCTCCGGGCGTCGTCCGTCCATCCCCGGGAGCTCTCAATGGTAGAGGACCAAGTTGCGAGGTTCTCCACCTGGACTACAGGCATCGGAGTCTTTGCTTTTGCGCGAGCATCCATGGATCATCGGCTCCGATATGCCCCGGAAGTGCAGAGCGTCGTCACCGGTCTGCTGGAGTCACTGAACTACCGCATTCGAACTTGTAGGTCTCATCCCTTCGTTGCAGTTCATGGTTTCATTTGTGCCGACCTCTAGCCCCAAAATTGGACAAGTCAATCTAACGTCCACACAGGCTCGGATATCCTTGATGTCCTCGGCAAGTCCCCAGCAACGAATGCGCCGAGTGTCCCAAATGAAGCGTTGGAACGATCTTTTGGAGATATCGCGACTGAGATCAGTCGTCTCAACAAGATTTCGAACACAATTCGCAGAGCCAGCAGAGAAGCCCAGATTCTCAAAGGGAGCGATTTTGAGATCAAAGACGAGGATGGCAATGACGTGGAGTCACTCCTGCTCGGTCATTTTGAACATCACATTCGCGATAGGTTTCCCAACATCAGCGACACTATCCAACAGAGACTCGCTCGCGCAATGCTCCTTCGACGGAAACGAATTCTACACAGGAGACATCGCCAAGGGAACACGGCTATCCGGCCGCAGAAAGTAGTCTCCAAGGCTTCCATTACGTTGCCAGCTGCTCGGCCAACAATTCCCTCAGCGCAAGGCAATCCACAACAGGATGACGGTCAGGTTGCTGCCGTGGGAGCGACCACGATCGCACCCTCCCAGATCAAAAGCGCAACAACTTTAGCCCCCGACAAGTTCAAAATGGCCGCATCAAGTCCATCCGTTATTTCAGCAAGCAAGACGGTTGCCTTGGGCAACCATGAAGCTCTGAATTTCCCACCCGCCCCTGGGCTCGCTGCCGAACGAAAGTACGAACAGCTCAAGTTACAGCGGCTAGCTGATCACCAGGCTGCGCTTGACGAACTGAATGAATTATATGCCACTATGGTCTCCTATAAGGACCCACCACTCAGTCTGAGTGCCGTTAACCACGTTGCGGAAAAAATAGCCTCCGCAGAGGCAAAGCTCAAAGACACTCTGAAGTCAGACCTCCAGGCAATAGGAGAGATCACCTGTCCTTATTGCCTTTACGCTCTTCCAGCCGAAGAGGTGTTCGACGATCGAAAATGGCAGTGAGCAATTATCTAACTCTCAACAAAAATTTACCATACCTGCAAAGTTCTTATCATCGTAGGACACTACTGACCAGCCTTTAAGAAATCACGTGAAGAATGACCTGGACCCCTACGTATGCCTCTTTGAGGACTGCGATCAGCCGGACGAGCTCTATAGCCACAGCGATGGATGGCTTAGTCATTTGCATCAGCACGGTCAGCGCTGGCGCTGCTCATCTCACCGCGAGCTGGGTCCATTTTCGACCCGTGGAGAGTACATCCGACACATGCGGGAAGCCCACCATACCAAACTCAGCGACACCCAACTCCGTGTCTTGGCGAACAGGAACACTCGCAAGATTGCGAAACTGTTTTCATCGTGCCCCTTGTGTGGCAAAGATGAGGCCGAGGTCGATGGTCGTCTGGAGGATCACGTCGCCGGACACTTGAGATCCCTCGCCCTCAAGTCCCTTCCAAGCTACCAAGACGAGATACCAGACGACGCTGGAAGTGGAAAGGATAGTGTTGACGCTTCACGGCCGCAAAGCAGGAGTACGGTTAAGAATCTGGGGGACGACGAGAACGTGCTTGCATTCGGAACAGAACACTTCTGGGACCATTGGAAACCTCAGCTGACCGAAACTAATCCCACAAATTTTCTAGGAGATGCTCATCTTGAGTTAGGTTTAAGTCACGCGGACGCCTGGATGGCCAGCTGGAATTTTGATAAGCTCGCGTCCCGGAAATCGCTATGGAGTCTTGAGGACGATCCGATCATTCAGTCGATGCTGCAACGAAAGAAAGACAGGACCAAGGCGGTAGATGACCGGGAAAAAAATAGCTCGGATCTGCAAGCGAATCAAGAAGCAGGCGATCTATCGAAAGCCCCCGGGGACGAGGCATCCGGGTTGCGCGAGATTCCTTCTCTCACACGAACTGGAGCGATGGATTACCCGGAGGAAGCTATCCGTCTGGCTCGCCAGGCAGTTAAGTCTACCCCGGATAACTATCCCTCGACGCTGGCGAGCATGGCCAACCTGGCGTTGATGTATAAGAACCAGGGCAGGTGGGAGGAGGCCGAGAAGCTGGGGGTAGAAGTGATGGAGACTCGCAAGGAGAAACTCGGGCAAGACCATCCCGACACGCTTACCAGCATGGCCAACCTGGCGTCGACATTTTGGAATCAAGGCAGATGGGAAGAGGCCGAGAAGCTGGAGGTGGAAGTGATGGAGACTCGCAAGGAGAAACTCGGGCAAGACCATCCCGACACGCTTACCAGCATGGCCAATCTGGCGTCGACGTATACGAACCAGGGCAGGTGGGAAGAGGCCGTCAAGCTGGAGGCGCAGGTGATGGAGATTCGTAAGACGGAGCTCGGGGCCGACCATCCAGATACGTTGACGAGCATGGCCAATCTGGCGTCGACGTATACGAACCAGGGCAGGTGGGAAGAGGCCGTCAAGCTGCTCGAGTATGTCGTCGCAGTCCAGGCAAACACTCTTGCCGAAGCCCACCCCTCTCGGCTCGCCTCACAGCATGAGCTCGCTAGAGCCTACGAGGCCAACGGCCAGGTCAAGGAGGCCGTCAAGCTGCTCGAGCATGTCGTCGCAATTCGAGACACATCGACGCTCGACACAGCCAACAATCTGGGGAATCTCTACTCCGACCAAGGCCGCCTAGGCGAGGCAGAGGCCATGTACCAACGAGCGCTCCAAGGGTATGAGAAAGCATGGGGACCAGACCACACGTCGACGCTCAACACAGCCAACAATCTGGGACATCTCTACTCCGACCAAGGCCGCTTAGGCGAGGCAGAGGCCATGTACCAACGAGCGCTCCAAGGGTATGAGAAAGCATGGGGACCAGACCACACGTCGACGCTCAACACAGTCAACAATCTGGGAACTCTCTACTCCAAGCAAGGCCGCTTAGGCGAGGCAGAGGCCATGTACCAACGAGCGCTCCAAGGGTATGAGAAAGCATGGGGACCAGACCACACGTCGACGCTCGACACAGTCAACAATCTGGGAACTCTCTACTCCGACCAAGGCCGCTTAGGCGAGGCAGAGGCCATGTACCAACGAGCGCTCCAAGGGTATGAGAAAGCATGGGGACCAGACCACACGTCGACGCTCAACACAGCCAACAATCTGGGACATCTCTACTCCAAGCAAGGCCGCTTAGGCGAGGCAGAGGCCATGTACCAACGAGTGCTCCAAGGGTATGAGAAAGCATGGGGACCAGACCACACGTCGACGCTCAACACAGTCAACAATCTGGGAACTCTCTACTCCGACCAAGGCCGCTTAGGCGAGGCAGAGGCCATGTACCAACGAGCGCTCCAAGGGTATGAGAAAGCATGGGAACCAGACCACACGTCGACGCTCAACACAGTCAACAATCTGGGAACTCTCTACTCCAAGCAAGGCCGCTTAGGCGAGGCCGAGGCCATGTACCAGCGGGCGCTCCAGAGGAAGGAGAAAGCATTGGGACCAGATCACACATTGACGCTTAGCACAGTTGATAACCTAGGAGATCTTTACTCCAAGCAAGGCCGCTTAGGCGAGGCAGAGGCCATGTACCAACGGGCGCTCCAAGGGAAGGAGAAAGCATTGGGACCAGACCATATATCGACGCTGTTTACAGTTGATAACCTGGGAACTCTTTTCTCCAAGCAAGGCCGCTTAGGCGAGGCGGAGGCCATGTACCAACGGGCGCTCCCAGGGTACGAGAGAGCCCTAGGAGACAATTTGGTGAAAACATATCCTCCTGCGCTGAATACCCTAGAGAACATCGGGGACCTGTTACGAGAGCAGGGCAAGGGCGAAGCTGCGAGACGATACTATACTCGTGCCGAGTATGGTGTGGCCATTGTTCACGGGGCAGGCAGCCCACGCCATGCAATAATCGTTGCGAAGCTTCAGACCGTCAGTTAAGACTGGTCCGTCATCTACAACTTTTTTCTTCTTGCTCTTTCCTGAGTCTGCACAGGAGTAATCATGTTCAACTACACTAGAGCAGAGTAGATCAAATGGTAGCTTATTTGTGTTGAAGTGTATCCTTTGCCGTAGTATTCCATGAAGCTTTGGATGCAACCCGGGCGGTAGCTGCCGTCTCGGACTGACTGTCCTTAGGTATCGTACACCAGATGGTGTGAGCGAGCTACCGACAGTTTATGAAGGTCCTGGCTGTCGAGGTCGGCATGCCGCTCCTTTGCGCTGCGGTGCACCACCTGCCTTGGCCAGCAAGTTGACGCCAGCACTTCCTAACGCAGGATGTGATCGCGGGAGCGTCGCATTCGTCGGAGTCGGTATGTACACAGCCATCTCATCTCGATACAGGCCACGTGTCAATGATGTGCTCACGCAGCGTCTTTGGCACTGGGGATGTGATGGTTCGATCTCGGCCGGCTTCGTTCGGGGCCGGGCGGGTAGCCCCAGGACATCGAGGCTTCGATCGTAGCCTCTGGGAGCCAAGGAGGCTGCACTGGGCCAGCCGGCTCTTTCGGGTCAAGGACACAGGGCACGGATCCGGGCACCTCGCTTCAGGAGGACATATGAGAGTCTTCGGAGGTTCCCGCATCGTCAGAAGACTCAGTAGGAGGCATGCTCCACTGGCAGATCAAATATGCATGATCTCGCAGGCTCAGCGTTGATACAGTATATTCTGCCGCAATTGTAGGACGATCAACCTAGCAATCCAGACGATTCCATGGCCTTCTCTGCGCTTACTAACAGCGCTGACTAGCACGTTGCCAGACACTAGCGTTGGTCCGAAATGTGAGCAGGTACCTCATCAAATCAGCCTAGGTAAATCAGCAACTTGGTCGCACTGTAGCTCCGGGCAATGATGATTGGTCAGGGATCCTGAACTTGCGAAGACCTTGAAGTACTTTTCAAAAGCCAGTTTCTATTATTACTCCTCCTTGTGAGCCAGTTATTTTATGAGCGTTTGAGGATGACTAGGATTTTGCTAAGGTACACCGATGTGACTTTAAGTCATCTTAAAGTCAAAAGAATGACAAATTGTTTTCCTAAGAGGAAGCTACTTATGCTCATAACTGTAGTATTCGCAAGAACAGCCATTCTACGTCGCACAACCGAGTGTTCTTCGAGGTTGGTGACAATTTTCACTTCGAAGGCGTAGAGGCCAAAGAGAATTACCGCATGTTCTTTGACTTTTCATTCAAGGTTGTCCCCCTACTTGGAACACTACCTCGTCCTCTCGACCAAAGCGTTCCGGCGCCCGACTTGCCCAACTACGAACTCGACAGCACGTGTTATTTTGAATTTGGGACGAACAAGCACCTTCTGGATGGTATCAGTGGGGCTGTTGTTGAAGGCGCGGTCTTTGGTCTTTTTGGCGGTGCTGTGGCTAAGGCTTTTCCGGTCCTAATGAAGTTGAGGAAGGAGATATCTGTAGCTATTCAAGATTTAGCTTTCGTATTCCAAATATGAGTATATTGACTCCTTCCCAGAGAGTACAATCGATTCAAATGTTAGTGACTAAGCATACACCAGGCCAAGACAGCCTTACTGGCATCTTCACTCCCGTAAAACCATACACGCCCCACCTTTGCTGTCGCTTAGTTCCAGCCGCCCTGTCTCATCCCTTAACTAAAGCACGGTCGACCAACAAGTCCGTTTCATAGCTGTCAGAAAGATTCTCTAAAATACTGTAAAAATAAAATATTTAGATGCGGGTGGGGGGGGGGGTGGTCTTTGGCATTGAAAAGTATTAAAGCACATCTTCGTACTTCGAGAGCGAAAAGACGTCAGCTTTGCAAGATACAGTACTTTTTGAAGGTAACTTGTAGAAACCACAAAGACTTATTGTACTGTCAGGGGGGAGACGAATGTTCCATATTGAATATTTTTTGAAATGTCCTGGCGCATAAGATGTTTGTGAGGGAAGGATTAAGCATCAGAAGTACCAAGAATAATAGAATCCCAGAAATAGGTTCAAATTAAACAATCTAAAACCAAAAATGTAAAATTTAAATAGTACACTAATCGTATCACCTAATATATAAACACACTGGACGCCAGCAATTTTGTCCTACCAAAAGCCTTGCGAATAAAGACACGCTACTATGGTATTAGATTATTTAAATACAGATCGTCAATGGATAATTCGAAGAACACTGAGGAGTGGGCAATATTACCAAGCCTGGGCGATAATGACTTGTGGAAGCATAATTACGAGCAAGACTTTTCTTAACGTCCCCGGCCCGGCTTCCGCCCCCCCCCTGATTCCGCCCCCCCCACATCCGCGTTCACGCGTGTACGCGTCTGCCCCCACCCTATATAAACTCAACCATATCTTTCCGAGAGAATTTTTTCTGGTCACCAAACTTCTTCCAAGCATCAACCTAGTCATCATGAAGCCCTATGGGGAAGCCGAGATCCATGACGCCCTTGTTGCGTGCAGGGATGGAATGCCCGTCAAGCAGGCTTGCAGGACCTGGCATATCCCCCGTTCCACACTTCGCGATCGCCTCGCCGGCGCGCAAAGTCAGCGCGTTTCTCACGAACCTCAGAGGCCTCTTTCTGATGATCAGGAGGATCGATTGGCCCTATTCCTTATCAACCAAAGCAGCTTGGGCCATGCGTTAACTCGCTGGGAAACGAGGGCTCTGGCAGCCCGAATGGCCTCGTCGGGGAAGGAGGTCGCTCCTCTCGGAAGGAAGTGGCTGAGGGCCTTCCTCCTTCGTCACCCTATCCTCCAAAGCCGTAAGTACCAGCGCGTTGAGGCTAAACGGCTAAGGGCAGCTACCAAAAAGAACGTTGGGTCGTGGTTTGACTTCATGCAGTTGCCTATCGTGAAGGCAATTAAGCCGGCCAACCGATGGAATGCCGACGAGGGCGGGCTGATGGAGGGCAAGTCCGAGAAGGCGCTCACGATCGGCTATTCGGAAGGAAGCCAGCTTCTTCAGAAGGACTTTAATTCGAGAGCGTGGACCTCCTTCCTTGAGTGTATCTCCGCCACGGGCAAGTTCCTCGTCCCACTCGTTATTTTTAAGGGACTCAGCATTCAGCAGCAGTGGTTTCCTATCGCCCTTGAAGATCACGAGGGCTGGCAGTTCACGGCGACGAAGAAGGGGTGGATGGAGGAACCTATCGCTATCCACTGGCTTCGGAAGGTCTTCCTTCCTCAAACAGTACCAGAGGACCCATTAGAATGGCGCCTTCTCGTGATCGATGGGCACCATACACATACAACGGTCGAGTTTATGTGGGAATGCTTCTCGAATAAGGTGTATATCGTTTTTTTTGCCCGCCCATACTTCGCATATGCTGCAACCGCTCGATGTGGCGATCTTCGGCCCTCTAAAGCTCGCATTTAAGAAGCATCTCGATCACCAGGGAGGGCACGATTCGTCAACAGTCGTGGCAAAGAAACGGTTTCTTTATTGCTATCACAAGGCTCGAATTGACACTTTGACGGAAGCAAATATACGTTCTGGCTGGCGGGCGACTGGTCTCTGGCCAGTGTCTAAGCATAGGGCACTCGGAAGCCACTTTATCGCCGATAATCGCGAGAAGGAAGCGAGATCGTTGGAATCTGGCGGTACCAATAGCTCCAGCAGCCATTTCTGCACTGATAAGTGTTTTTGTCGGCCTCGAGGGACCATTTTTGCGACCCCTAAGCGATCTCAAGACCTAAGGGGTATGGTGGCTCGGTATGCCCGTCAGAAGAATCTCAGCCCCACATCACGACTCCTCTTCAGGAAAATCCTCAAAAGTTGGGACCAGATAGACGTCGATCTGACGATGTCCTCACAAAAAGCCCGAGAGTTGGAAGCCCAGATTGAAGCCAGTAGGGTAGTCCGAAGGAAGAAGGTTCAACTTGACCCGAATGAACTTTTCGCCGATATCGAGGCCATTCGGAGGACTCAGATTGAAGCGGGGGTGGTATCAGAAGAAAGCGACGCTTCAGAAGAGTCGGAAACACCATCGGAAGCGAGGTCAACTATCGTGGTGGCGGCGTCGTCGGCGACGAGGCGAAGGGGGCGGTCGTGAGGGAAGGGGGCGGAATCAGGGGGGGGGCGGAAGCCGGGCCGGGGACGTTATCTCCTTACCCACCAGCCTCCGCCTGAAGGACTTGATATCCAGTACGTTCGAAAGGTGCACCGCGCGGCAGGGAAGTTTAAAGGTTCTTCCAATACTCGAGCTTTCCCTGTTCCCACCATCACCGTTGAGGGGATAAGTGAGCTACTGAAGCTTCTTCCTGTGTTAACTGTGTGGGTAATCTTCGTGATAAGGCAAGCTCATCCGAATGTGATCAACGTACGGTCCAAGCTTCGCAAGAAATATGGAAATAAAACTTCACATTATTGTCGTATAACGAATCCGTTATTAAAGAACGCTAAGATGGGCTTGAGTACCGCTAGAAGCGAATTCATCCGCTTTCTTTATTTTCCATTGAGGATATGGGATACGTATTGTGGTTTTGGAGCTTACGTTGTGAAGAGTTTCCGCATAAATGTATGACAAAACTGGTTCACAATTCTATCTTAAGGCCCGCAATTTGTATTAGAAGAACGTCATCTAAGCGCTTAAGTCGTTATAGTTAAAGTCTTCGGCTTAGTACAATTTTCACGCTCTTATCGGACGGAATTCGAAATCGTTCAATCTCCCACTTGCTGTCGCATGCACTTTCCGAGGCTTTGGGTTTGTCTTTTCACGGCGGTGCCGCAAACACGGCAGCAGGGAGTCATACAGCACAGCAATGGGCACACTTAATGTGGCATAGTGGCTGGTGTCGTACCGATTCCTGATGCTGCTTCAGTGCAGTCATGCTCTCGAAAGTCCTTTTGCACGTGTTGCATCCTATGGGCCGACGGTGTTGGAGAGGTTTTTCATTCTTATTCTGAGTAGCCTTTTTGCGTTGATGTACTGCGCTATGCAGAAGATGGGCTGAGAGTCCGCCGTCCGTTTTAAAATTACGCTTGCAGTCGCAGCAGCGAAATTGAGTTGGGAGGGACAACATCGTCAAGTCAGAACGTTGGAGAGTATTCGTATTGGAATAAGGGAACGGAATAATTGTATTGAGAAGATCTTGACAGGAGGATAGTTATATTCACAAGTCAGACTGCGGGGTAGGTAAAATCATGATGTCAATGACGTTTGAGTTACGATAACTACATGTTCAGAACCAAGCGCGATGAGTTATGAACACAAGGAGGTTTCGGGGTTCGGAAACTCCTCGGAACTTTTGTGGCCCTCTATAGATTGTAAGATCCTCTGCTCTGTACGCTATAGGGGAAAGGGGCACTGCCTTAGTGGAGCTTCCTCTGCGGAATTCAGTGCAGGATAATTGGCGTTAGAAGTAGTTCGCTTGTGAGGCCCTGCTTTCGCGGCTGTTTGCTCAAGACGGTCGGCATACTCAGATATCGCCCTGAGCTAGCATGCTTGAGACGACTGCGTCGGGAGCAGGTCTCTATACGCTGAACTTTGCGTGCGCCGAACTCTGCATGCACGGAATTCTGCCTACGCGAAACCTACTTCAATTGCACCGGCCAACTTGCTTAAGCAGATCTCCGCACATTGCTTGGAGGTACAATTGTTTAAGTGATGGCGTACTTCTTAAAGGTATTTCATCCTGGTCAATATCTGTTGCATAGATACAGTACAGCAAGATTCAGGATCGAGCCGCCCCTGGACCGTTACAAGGGGTTAGACGAATCATGGCTGTAGTCATCAGAGCCTCCCATTTGACCACACTTCACCGCCCATTATGGTTCATTCTGCTGCCTCGACTATATGCAATGCCTTCCAAGGAGCTCTCCCATGCATGCTGATGTGATACAATTCTCTAGAGGAATGGAACTTGGTCTGCTTTGCATCTGCTCTAGGCATAATTCTACACCATCAATATATGCAAGTTGCCCAGGCATCCATCGACTGCAAAAGCAAGACCAAGTAGCTCAACCATCTGCTGCGCAATGCTTTCCCGTAAGAAGCCCACCGTTCCGGGCCACCCGCCCAGTGCTGGACTTTCCCTCATCTCGGCCTCCGGCATTGCTCCTTGGCTGTCAGCAGATTCTAGTCTCTGAAGTCTCCTTAGCGTTTCATTCTTCAATGTAACTCCCTTGGCCTTTGTCTGCTTAGGGAGGTGGCGGAAGTAATGATCGCCTGCCTCAGACGAGAAAAAGTCAACCATCTCAGACCTGATCTGTTGCTTCC
>JAJTUP010000094.1:0-231642 GCA_021399435.1 Diaporthe sp. PMI_573 | reverse complement strand
GACGGGGGATGAGGGAAGTCTTTTCTTTGATGTGGGATTGGAGTCCATGCGTTTTGGCCTGGAGTTTGAACTCGTGGTTCCAGTCGTTCCAATCTTCTGGTTTCGCTAGGAATGCATTAAGGGTCCTCGTATTGACGTAGTCAGTCATATTTGAATCGGCTTGAGGCAGTGAGACTCTTAATTGTCAGATTATCACCCTTTTAGGTATATGGGACGTGTAATTATGGTCCAATTGATGGGGTGGTCACTGTGTGTATTGATGATGATGTCTTGTCTAGGTTCTCTAGCGCGACCCCTCCCGTTGGATGGATGGATGGATTTTATTTCGCCCGGGGGGACACACCCCAGAGGGCCTTTGCGCTAAGCTATTTTCGTTTCGTACGGTTCTTCCATAATCACCCGAAGCCCCACAATTTCACTCTACTGACTGGCCCAATCTGATGTATATGCAGTGACAGGCCTGCTTGAAGGCCAATTTCTCCAAGTGTTCAGCATCCTATCCTCAGCAGCTGAAGCACGGTCTGCCAAAATGAGACTGTATGATGTTAGTAGGATTCAATCTGAATAGTTAGTGTGCCTGAGGCTTCTGGTCCATGTCAAGCCTCCCCGTTGCAATGGCAAATTTGATCGTCGCCCGTACTGCCCGCATGTCTGGTGTCCATTTGTCACCGTCAGACGCCGCCTTTCCCCCCAGGAAGTATGATAGGTTTCCCATCTTTGCCTGTGAGCATCGCAACATGCTTTCCCGTTGCGCGGTCCATTTTGCACAGCGGAATAGGAAGTGTTCCACTGTCTCTGATGCTAGCCCGCATTCGCAAGTGTCCGATTCCACCGTTCCTATCTTGCATAGAAAGCTGTTAAGTCTCACCATTCCGGTGCGGAGCTGTGATAGTACGTCTGCTTCCTTCCTCTTCAGCGGGTCATATAGAGTACGGGTATGCTTGCCTGGCAGTGCCGTATCTATCTGCTTCGAGCATTTCCCGACTCTTTCTGGTAGTGTTCTTGTTTGCCGCTGCTTGGTTATCGCTAGTCTTATCCTTGTGGATCTTGCTAGATGTGGTGGCACATCTGGTCTGCATTCTCCTTCTGTGGCCTTCCGCGCTGCTGCTTTGGCTTTTGGTCCCAGCGCAAAATCCTCTTCTCCTGCTGGAACCCAGTGTGTCAGATGTGACGGGTGCTTTGGGTTAGGTGCCTGAGGCATCAATGGTTGAATCATGACAAAACCAGCCCCCTTACGGGTGGGGTCCCACCAAGGAACCAAGACAAGACATCATCACAATACACACAGTTACCACCCCATCAATTGGACCATAATTACACGTCCCACATACCTAAAAGGGTGATAATCTGACAATTACGTGGATTCATTTCCACAAATGTGGAAATGGATCCATATGGATCCATATCCACCCATTCCACCTGGCGATTATTAGTCAGCATCCATATCCACGCCATATTTCCGAATGTGTCGTGGAGTGTCATGGATTTCAACCCTGGTCAGGTTTGTGAGTGCGACAAGGAAAAAAATTGTATTGAAATACTTCTAATTCACAAAGCGCGTAAAGCAGATACCAAGTTCCATGAATCACAACCTCGGAACTAAAAGTTCAAGAACACTAACAGACTGACAAATGAAACTCGGGAGGCCTGCTCCGCCAGCCCGCCAGGGCGATCCAACCCAATCATGCCACTGTGTAGATCCGCTTCTAGTAGCCCGTCCTCGGCATTTCAATGGTACTAGTCGTCGCTTTCAGCCGCCAAGTGGCAGTGTGGAGCCCGCAGTGGTAACTCACCAGGCCCTATTTCTGGATTGCCGGGGCGGAGTATCCTGGAGTACCCGGAAGCCCCCTAACGGTTGAAATACACTGACGTCCACTGAGGCACACTGAGCATCCTCACCAAAGTACACTGAAGAACCTCGAAGCGCCTACGGGCGAAGTACACGGAAACCCATCGAAGGCTACTGAAGTGCGCCGAAGTATATCGAAGTATTGGAGTGTATTGGAATATCCCTAGCAAAGTACACCAGTGTATACTGAAGCATATTGGAGTAAAGTACAACGAAGTAGACTAAAGCCCACCCAAGCGAATAATGTTGAGGTACAAGCAAGCACGTTGAAGTACGGTGAAGTAGACTTAAGTCCACCTAGCGAAGAATATTGATGTACAAGCAAGCACATCAAAGCAAAGAGACCACACCTGCCCCGCTTAATCCCTGACCATGGAGGTGAGTCCTGACAGCCGTTGCCCCTTGTAGCCCGCCGCCTGGTGGCTGCCCCTGTGGTGGGTTCCGTTCCCACCCACGGAGGGTGCCCTGCACATCGGCTAATCCCACTTTTACAGCGGTTGTCCACATTCCCGTAGCTCAGTCCGACATTTCTCGGCAAGCTCCCTCACGGTTGGGTCATCAACCGGGCCTTTTTCCTTAACCGCTGTTTGTACTACCTGCGCTGCGTGCGCACAAATCTCCTTTAGTTGTGAGGGTGAATCCCTTAAAGTCCGCTCGGCTATTAAGCGAATCATGGTGTTGTCGGGCCGCCTGTGGCATTGACTTGTTATATTGTCAGCGATTCGCCATGATCAGGGCGGGGATTGATAGGACCGAACATAATTTCTTCGGCTTCATCCGAATAGACTAGGAGGAAGAGCGGCCATGGACCAGCCAGCTCACTCCACCGTTTTGCTAGGCGCTTCCGCTCGATCAAGGTGCGCCTAGACGATGAAGTGGAAAGGGTTTCCTGGGCTTTCAGGTAAATGTCGAGAGCAATACTAGCATTCCGATATCCACTGCGGCGGTGAAGACGACCAGCTTGCCTGTCTAGAGCCACACGATTCTCAAGCAACCTTATCACGCGGACGAGTTGTACATAAGCTAGCCTCGAAAGTAGCCTTGTATCATAGTCCCCGGCCGTAATCACGCGATCTAGGGCCCTAAAAACAGAATTAAATCGCCAGTCGGTGCTTAGAACGTCGCCTGGCAGGGTAGTCTCGCCGAGAAGGATGGACCAAGGTCTAAGTACAGATTCGAAATTCTGAGTAAAGTAGGTAAAAACGTCTTGATGGACGAGGCGTGTATAGAGTGTATTCAATAACCCCCCGTGCAGACTTGCCTCCACTCGCTTCCCGGGTTTAGGTATCGTGCGAGGCTGCCTGTCGTCGCTTGGATCCAGGTCCATCGGAACATCATAGGCATCGAATATCATGGCTTGGAAACGAATCGTCGAGATACGGTGCTGTTATATTTCGTTGTATGACACACGTGCGTGGATTTGTTTTAATGTGCTTGTCCGAGGGATGGGTCTAGGCCCGGTTCTTATACCTCGAGCGAATGAGACGGGCGAGATGCGCCAGGTTCCAGGTCGCGGGCAGCCTGAGCCTGGGTTTCGACTCAGGTTCGTACCTGAAAAAGTGCAGCCGACTCAGCACCCCATTCTCCGGCAGAATCATGGGCCATGGGTAAGAAAGGGTGCGACATTGAGGTACCGGCTTGAGAAACCGCAAACCTGCTCAGATGGAAAGCGGCAGCCACATAGTCTCACGGTCTCACAACAATCACCACAGCCTGGTCAGCATTTCATCGCCAGAGTCATCAGAGCACAGGTCATGAACAACCCACAGCCAACGCCACGGCGTGTGGAACCTCAACGAGGGGGGGAAAGGACTCTCCAGGTCGTGAAGAAGCACAACTCAGCTAAAGAGCAGGGAAGTGTAATCTCCGGAGCACGGAAACGGAATTCCCAGAGCACTGAAGCGAAATTCGCAGAGCACGGGAGCGGAATTCCCAGAGCACGGGAGAGCACTGTGTCCATATTTGCACAATCTGCAGACGCACGCCCGTCAGCGCCGCATGATATTATAGTACAGATCAATCCTCGTCCTCTTCCAGGTCCTTCAGGAAGTTCCTGGGTCTGGGCGGTTTCCTGCCGCTCTTTGTCCTCCTCTCCGGCCTCTGCCCAACAAGTGTGTCCGCTTTGAAGCCAGATTGATTCAGTTCGCGATGCTCCACCACGGGTCAATACACCAAGTCGCACACTGTATACTTTACAGTCGCAGTGGAGTCTTGCGGAATAGTAATTCTCCGCTCCGCGCCTCCAGGAACAAGGGAGGTGATCCAACTTAAACTGCAATCTTGCAAACTTCTCCACCTTGGCGCCGAAACTGTCTATTTGATTGAGAGGCTCGACAGAGCACTGGCTGGCCGACTTACCTAGAACAAACACGGCATCTGCAACCTCCACACTGTAGCACTCCAACCCAAAATCCATCAGGAAGCAACGAAAACCCAACAGATGCTCGGGCCCCCAGCGCAGACTCGACGGATGACACGGCCTTGATTCGCAGCTATGTCGGGAGCCTTGCAGCGCTTGCATTCCTCCAGGCGGCTTCGAATGGGCCGGGCGCACTGTTGTGACCATCGGTCACTCTTATGGCGCTCAGGTGATGTCCAATGCCCTATGTGGTCTGGGGACTAAAGCTCGGTCCTCTCAAGGTCTGAAAGGACCCGTCTCCAATTTGATTTATATGGTTGGGTATGCACTTCCAGAGGGCATGTCTACCTTCGATAAGTTTAAGGAGTTTGGCAAGATGGAGAATGTTCCCCTGGTATTCGACATGGCCGAGGATCACACAATTGTGCTGCGCGATGCCCCTTTGACCATGGGCCTTAGGGCCCCTGGCATCGAAGAGGCCGAGATCGAGGCATATGTAAAGACTCTTTGCCGTTGGCACGGGAAGGGCATGATACAGCCTATTGAGAAGACTGCCTGGAAGGGGATTCCAGTGGCCTACATTCACACTACTACTGATCTATCGATCCCGACTCCTGAGCAGCAGAGTATGGTTGAGGGCGTTGAGAAGGCTACCGGCCGTAAGGTTCAGACTTTCACAGTGGAGTCCGGTCATTGCCCCAACTTCACCGCGACGTGAGGTGTTGTAGATGCTGTCAACAAAGTTGTGTCTGCTTGAGGAGTAGGCATACGAGTTCGGAAATTTCAGAATCATTTTTGTTTCCACAGTCCTTTTGTTCACGTCTCGCGTTTGAATCCAGTGATAAAGACCAAATGTCAGTTGAGTGTGGCCCATAGTCAAATCCGTCAAGTGAACCCGCAAGTGTATGGACTTCATATGTTTGATTCCGCTGCTAAGATGGAATACTTCAGTAAGCTAGCGATACCGCAGTAGATAGCAGCGCGGTACCGTGCTTTATTAGACCTCAATTTGCTTTGCACTCGAGCCTACCGGCGAGTGACGATCAGTGTTGTGTGGGCATTCGCCGCGCCGTCAGATCCCTCCCAGGAAGCCCGTGGGCACCCTCCGGAAAAAGTCGCCTACAACTAGCGGAAAAGCCTTCGGCAAGAGGGACAGTGACTTTCCAATGAAGCGACATTTGGGGAGTACATCTTAAACACTGTGGTACTGCACGGTCAGTAGCCCTGCAAGTGTATACCATGGTATGTGATGAAACTTTGATCATCCCAACTGAACTAATCGTGAACTCCAATTTACGGGTTGAACTGATTTTGGTACCCTTGCAAGTTGTTCAGAGGCATCTGGACATTCACAACAGAGCATATCCGCAATCTACAATTGAGGGCACATTTCAAGCACCTTCGCCTGACTTGTCATGGAGAATTATTAGGAAGACTTGCAAATGGGATGAAATTCATTCGTTGCATATATTTGTAGACGTGTAAATTTGTACACCATTTGCGGACCTGGCTGCTTGGCTACGTTGGCCTCGACACAGAAGCACCAGCTCGAGAGGCTTCAGAAAGACAGCGAGAACTTGGAAAACGTTCTTCGTCTGCTTGTTAGAGCGGATGAACATTTGCTCAAGGTGTCTTCATCGGCGACTAAGGGATATCCGCCTACTGCATCAAGACGTTTGAGGCTGAATTCGCTGCCAGATGGCTAGCACCAGTAGGCTTCTTGTAGCCTGATTGGTCAGAGTGAAGGAATAACTCAACCGTGTCCCTTATTCTGTGCTAGTATTTTCATGAAATCAGACCAATTAGCAACGGGGGAAGACGGCTAAATCGATAGGGCACTATGTGCGCAGCGCTTGTACTGTGTCTATATTGGTGTACCGGCGGTAATCTATCGAACCAGTCACATGATATTCACTTGCGACCAACGACTTGATCATTGTGTGGTGCTTGTACTGTACTGTAGAGTGTTGTGATGACTCTTCCGCTCCGTTGCGGCTGCGGTCTGCCGTCACGAATCCTCGTTGTTGATCTGTCACCATCACACCCAGCAACGTCGCGTGCCTCCCCTACGCGGTTGGTCAAAACTGCCAATCAAATATTTAAGACAACCAGTTTTCACACCAACCTACCTGCCCCGCCCCAGCTTTCTGCCTTCTTTTTACGAATGAGACAATTCTTGAAAAACATATCGAGACAGACCCTTCTATGCTACCGGTAATCATCACTCAATCGACTCACTCAATCATCCATCTGTTCAATAATCCAACAGATAACATAATTTTTAGGCTTAGTCTTCCAAATCCGGTAAACCTTTTCGCTCAGAGTTATAGATCTGTCGTACAGAGCTAGAACACACGGCTTGTGGTCGTGACCTTGGCACGACTAATTTCCCCGGTCCAACACCCTGCCACTATCGTTCTGCACATTTCTTTCCTTGACAACAACTACCGCGCCAACGACACTCACTGCATCGCGAGGACCTGGACCAGCCGAAAAGAATAGGAACTCCCGTAATTTCAAGAACTACGTATCTCTAATTTCCAGCTGGTCGGCGCCGGAAGTCCTGGAGTTGGACAGGTTCTTCGAGTCTAAAGACGCGTGCGCGTAAACTCTTCTGTGCCCGTGCTGCTACTGCTGGGCTGACCAGCAGTCTGGCGTCTGCTCCTGTGTCACATAAAGCTGTCGTCGGGAATCCGATGCCATCAACCTGGATCTGGACCTTGGTAGTGAACGACGAAGATCCCTTATTGCCAACTCTAGCTAATGTGAACATGGAGACCATCGGGGAGACTTTCGATGGTCTCACTCGTTTCCCGCCTCTTCTGCAGAAGGGATCTCGACTCTGAGATTTTTATCAACGTAACGTCCCCGGCCCGGCTTCCGCCCCCCCCCTGATTCCGCCCCCCCCACATCCGCGTTCACGCGTGTACGCGTCTGCCCCCACCCTATATAAACTCAACCATATCTTTCCGAGAGAATTTTTTCTGGTCACCAAACTTCTTCCAAGCATCAACCTAGTCATCATGAAGCCCTATGGGGAAGCCGAGATCCATGACGCCCTTGTTGCGTGCAGGGATGGAATGCCCGTCAAGCAGGCTTGCAGGACCTGGCATATCCCCCGTTCCACACTTCGCGATCGCCTCGCCGGCGCGCAAAGTCAGCGCGTTTCTCACGAACCTCAGAGGCCTCTTTCTGATGATCAGGAGGATCGATTGGCCCTATTCCTTATCAACCAAAGCAGCTTGGGCCATGCGTTAACTCGCTGGGAAACGAGGGCTCTGGCAGCCCGAATGGCCTCGTCGGGGAAGGAGGTTGCTCCTCTCGGAAGGAAGTGGCTGAGGGCCTTCCTCCTTCGTTACCCTATCCTCCAAAGCCGTAAGTACCAGCGCGTTGAGGCTAAACGGCTAAGGGCAGCTACCAAAAAGAACGTTGGGTCGTGGTTTGACTTCATGCAGTTGCCTATCGTGAAGGCAATTAAGCCGGCCAACCGATGGAATGCCGACGAGGGCGGGCTGATGGAGGGCAAGTCCGAGAAGGCGCTTACAATCGGCTATTCGGAAGGAAGCCAGCTTCTTCAGAAGGACTTTAATTCGAGAGCGTGGACCTTCTTCCTTGAGTGTATCTCCGCCACGGGCAAGTTCCTCGTCCCACTCGTTATTTTTAAGGGACTCAGCATTCAGCAGCAGTGGTTTCCTATCGCCCTTGAAGATCACGAGGGCTGGCAGTTCACGGCGACGAAGAAGGGGTGGATGGAGGAACCTATCGCTATCCACTGGCTTCGGAAGGTCTTCCTTCCTCAAACAGTACCAGAGGACCCATTAGAATGGCGCCTTCTCGTGATCGATGGGCACCATACACATACAACGGTCGAGTTTATGTGGGAATGCTTCTCGAATAAGGTGTATATCGTTTTTTTGCCCGCCCATACTTCGCATATGCTGCAACCGCTCGATGTGGCGATCTTCGGCCCTCTAAAGCTCGCATTTAAGAAGCATCTCGATCACCAGGGAGGGCACGATTCGTCAACAGTCGTGGCAAAGAAACGGTTTCTTTATTGCTATCACAAGGCTCGAATTGACACTTTGACGGAAGCAAATATACGTTCTGGCTGGCGGGCGACTGGTCTCTGGCCAGTGTCTAAGCATAGGGCACTCGGAAGCCACTTTATCGCCGATAATCGCGAGAAGGAAGCGAGATCGTTGGAATCTGGCGGTACCAATAGCTCCAGCAGCCATTTCTGCACTGATAAGTGTTTTTGTCGGCCTCGAGGGACCATTTTTGCGACCCCTAAGCGATCTCAAGACCTAAGGGGTATGGTGGCTCGGTATGCCCGTCAGAAGAATCTCAGCCCCACATCACGACTCCTCTTCAGGAAAATCCTCAAAAGTTGGGACCAGATAGACGTCGATCTGACGATGTCCTCACAAAAAGCCCGAGAGTTGGAAGCCCAGATTGAAGCCAGTAGGGTAGTCCGAAGGAAGAAGGTTCAACTTGACCCGAATGAACTTTTCGCCGATATCGAGGCCATTCGGAGGACTCAGATTGAAGCGGGGGTGGTATCAGAAGAAAGCGACGCTTCAGAAGAGTCGGAAACACCATCGGAAGCGAGGTCAACTATCGTGGTGGCGGCGTCGTCGGCGACGAGGCGAAGGGGGCGGTCGTGAGGGAAGGGGGCGGAATCAGGGGGGGGGCGGAAGCCGGGCCGGGGACGCTAGTTCTTGGCCCCTACGGCGCTGATTTTGGTCTTGTCCGGGCAGTCTCTAGATATGTGGCCTGTCTTTCCGCAGTTGAAGCAAGTGCCGGCATCCCAGTGAGCTTTCTTCTCGTCCTCAGTCAGGCCACGCCCGGCAGCTGCTGATGTCGTGCGCTTTATCGGCTGGGTCTGTTTGCGGCTGGCGACGGATGCTTTGCCTGGCTTCTGGTTGCCCCAGCGGCCGTAGTCCTTCTGACTAGCTTGACGCTCCCCACGACTGACCTGAAGGCTGTACGCTCGATTGGACACACGAGTACAAAAGGACTCATAGCTGATACTAGGGTCCTGGCAGAGGTCCAAGAGGCTATGGTCAAGATACTTTGGGATATGCTCCCACAAGGTCTGCTTCATATCCGCGCTTGCAATATGGGCTTTCTGTGCCAGACTGTTGATCTTGCTGATGAACCGATGGATGTTGGAGTCTCCATTTGGGTCGAACATCATCGTGCTTAGCTCAAGGCGAGCAGCTGAGGATTGGTTACGGTCATGATAAACAGCTTCCAGGACTTGAATCATCTCAGCGACACCAGAGAACGGGTTTTCTGTCGAGAGGTATCTCGGTTCTAGTGCCTCGGCTGGTCCGCCCTTAACTAACTCCATCATATAGTTGACCCGGCTCTTCTCGCTTCGAAATGTAGCGTCATCTTCTTCAAACTTGGCGGCGAGGCTGCGAACCCAGCGGTCAAAGACCTTCTCATCACCCTCAAAAATTTGCGGTTCCTTCCCGCGCGATTTGGCCTTATCGCTGTAATTCGGGTTTCTGTCATTGTCGATGGTCCCGAATCGCTTAAAGGCAGGGAGCGCTGCCTGACCGGTCGGGTTGAAAGCAGTGCCCCCGAAGGCACTCTCAGCGGGGGTTATTTCCCGTCGGCTACGGTCTTCAATGTCTTCAGCTACAGGCCGGGGAGCGGCTGGTGTGGCATGTCGGTTGCTTTGAATCGTTGCTTCCAAGCGGGCGATCGTGACTTCAAGCTGCTGTATCCTGTCCGCCTGTGCGGCCGCAGCGTTCTCGGCGTTCGACATGCTTCCTTCGTTCTCGGTCGACCTCTCTTCTCGGCTGGGCACGATGTTTTGCTCTTCTTCGATTCTCCGCAGGGTCTCGTTCTCGGCGTTCTCGGCTTCTGACACAGGTGTCTCTTCGGGCGCGAGACGGTGTGATCTGCGGCTTGCCGGCGGGTATGTCTTCTTAATAGGCATCAGTTGATGCGTGCTCGATCTCTCGGTTCAATTCGTGCAATTTCTTTCCTGTCGCCTGCACACGACATAGGGTTTGATTGAGGTGGCCTTATTTGTTGATCGCTGGGCAGCGAGGGTTGCCTATTTCTGGATCGCTAGACAGCGATGGGTTTGAAGCTTAGAATAGTGTAACGGCCAGTAATATCCAGCATGGAAGCTGTTGTATTGGCACTACGTACGAAGATTCTAAGCTTAAGGAGAGAAGAAGGAAGGAAAGAAACTCGCGATGTGCGACGCGTGGAGAAGTTTAATAACCGTGGTCCGTGCCTGTGGCAGGGACCAGCCCCTGCCAGCACCTTGTGGTGGTGTCAGCCCGTCTAGTGGTGACAACCGCCACACTGGGTGTCCTGACCGGCTGGGTGGTAAACCACGTTAGGCATAGTACGGCCGATGTGGTTGGTTTCTTGGTCGGGACAGGCATGGGGATGGGCTTGGGAATTGGTTGCCATAGAAACGGGTGCTGGGATCAGTCGGCAAGCCGTCACGTTGCCGTCCCCATATAAGACTGCGACTGCAAGACAGAACCAGGGATACCGTCACTCTAGTGAAACCCATTGCATACGGTCATTATTCGGTCAAAACGCATGTTCAGTCCAAGTTTGCCTTACAGCTTACAGGGAATAACCTCCAACCATTTATATAGTTTTTCTACAGGCCCAGCAGATTAAACCACCAATGCAACCAACTTTTCTCACACTCGTTGTGTCCCTAGTAATCACACTAATGATTTGTCATCCTGTATGCCAAGCGATGAGCGATCGGTGGGTAGAGGCGGGAGAGAGATGCAGACCCTGGCCCCACCTTAACCAACAAGGAGCAAATCACGACCCCGGCACATCCCTCACTGGCGCCCAGCGTTTTTCACCGAAAAAGTCCGGCCGCGATGAAGACGCCACCAACGGCGGCCTGACCTACTCCATCTGGTCCATCCTACAAATCTGCACCTCAATACTGACTAGGCGAAGTAGCCACGCCCTGGCCCGAAAAACGAGTTCAGTTTTGATGGTGGAGCTGGGTTGGGGTATATTTGTTTTTCTGGCCAGGGAGTGCTAGCCTGGTGATGACCGCCGAAGTCTGATGTCCAGGTGTCTCAATCTGGCTACCAACCAATAGTGAGGACGAATTTTTCTGTAGATTATAAAGGACACGCCTTCCCCGCCCCCCAGCCTGTAGACCGAGACCTCTCGGCCCCAAGAGTGGAGGTGTGTGGGTACCTCGCACTGCTTTGACTCTGGGCAAGGCCGCTACGTATCAAAGCAACACCCGGAACTGTCGGTAAGTTAATGAATATCTCTGTGCACATTACTAATACAACAGGGAGGTGATCTACTACAAAAGTCATTGCGGCCAGTGACACAGGGAAACACTTATGAATAGTAGACCTTTGTTTTCATTACCATTCAATGTTATCTAAAATCCGCCATATCTGAAACGATGGCCAAAGTCCTTCTCACCGGAGCCACCGGCTATATTGGGGGCACCGTGCTCGACCACCTGATCAGGAGCGTAGAGCCCAGCATCAAGTCTCTGGCCATCGATGTTTTGGTTAGAAACAAAGACGCGGCCGAAATCCTCCGCAAGGAATATGGGAACCGGGTCAGGCCTATATTGTGGACTGGTTTCACGGATATTCCATTTGTCACTGATACAGCTCGGAACTACGACATTATCATCAATACTGGTACCGGCTTTGTCGCAGAGGGAGCCAAGGCTCTTGTCGACGGGCTATCTTGCCGTACTGCGCCAACATTGCCAGTACCGTGGATGCTCCATACCTCTGGATGCTCGAATCTGGCTGATCGACCGCTGACCCGGGCTGCTCATCCGGATCGAGTATGGGATGATGCTGATGGAAAAGCGGTCTATGAGTTCCTCGAGGATGAAGATGCACAGGATCCGTATCCGCAGAGAACCACTGAGATCGGCGTACTCGCAGCTGCCGAAAAAGCAGGCGTGCAGGCAGTGAGCTTGAACTCGCCGTGCATATTCGGCACGGGTACCGGCCTTTTCAACCGGCAGGGCTTCATCCTCCCACTCTTCATGCGCTATGTTGTCAAGCATGGGTATGGATTCAAACTCAACGAGACGGCTAATTTCGACTGGGTCCATGTGGAGGATCTCGCCGACGTCTACGTGCTGTTAGTACGTGCTATCATTGAGAGAGAGGACCATGGAGTCAGCTATATTCCGACTGGTAAACATGGCATTATCTCTACGGCGGTTGGACGGGTCCTGCAAACAGAAATGATGCAGTTGTGTTTAGACACTGCATTCAATGCTGGCGTGCTGCCTCGCGAGGATACACCAACCGATAAGCAAATCAACAAAGTCGAGCTCAAGGAGCTCGCAGATGAGATAATGTCCGGCATGGTGGATATGGCTGAACGGAGCTGGGCAGGGCATAAAGTCATGACAGGGACGGTAGCGAAGAAGTTGCTCGGGTGGAACCCGACGAGATTGGACGAGGCGTGGAAACAGGACTATCGGGACGTTCTCAACGCGCTGGAGAAAGGGATAAGCGGCAATAGTCTGGAAATATCAATCGGGAAGTAGAAATTTCCAAGGAGATAGACGGCAAGCACTTTGTCTATACTTAAAAATCCAATACATGCTACATCAGCATGATATTAAGATCTCAGCAAGCTGATGCGAGTGTATAAAGCAAACACTTGGGAAATATTGTCGGATTCAAGTAAATGAGTGGCGTCATCATTCGGAATGGTGTGCCTGCTGGTATGATGGCCTCAGGCGACGAGTCGGTCTGGCGGAGGACGATTGGTTCGTGGACAGAGATGCGTGCGAGGCGAGAGACTGTCTCGAATGAGTGACTGAGACCTTCTGTGACGGCCGCATTGTAGTTACGCAGGTACGTCAGAATGGTGCAGTTCGCGAAACGATTGGGAACACTTATGGGATATGGAAGTTGTCCTAAGGTTGTCCATGGAGGTAACTCTGTCGGATTTGACACTGCAGCTTCAAGTTTTGCCCGAAACTTTCGGAGTGTTTCCGGCTGGGTGAGGGGCCCTTGATGTACCAGTTGAGAATGGTGAAAGAAGTAACTATCCGATTCGGGCAGGGACGGAGGAATAGCGAGCGCAGTGAGAACTCAACAGGGTGACAGCACCCTCCTCCAGTTCTAAGCACGACCTTTGACAAAGCCCTTGAATTATGTTTTGAGCTGAAGTTGCTGAAGACATGAGCTTCGAAATGAACTTGAAAATGATATAAAGCTTAAGACATCAAGTAGATGCACGATTCACCTACTTGGGAAGGGAAAGCAAGCAGCATTCCGACACAAAGCCTCCAAGAGCACATTCCAATCCCCATCTCTTATCGCTAGGATTTCTAGCTCACATTTCGATTTCCGTAGGCGTCCAAGTACGCGACCGCCGACTGAACCGCTCTTCAGGATTGTCCCGTTCATGCTCAAGACTCCACTTCTTTTCGTACTTCTCAAGCTCATCCCGTATATCCAAGCACTGCACGCGCACAACACTGAGCAACTTCCCATCGTCACGTTTCCACGTTGCTGCGGGAACAACGCCACAGTTCGTACAGATAAGGAACTCTGCTGTGCCTGTCCCCATACGATACCGATTGACGGAACCATATGTTTTGATGCTAAGGGCGCCTGCAGCATCAGAAGTGAACGATCCGCCGTGAATACACTGGCAGGCCCTGGATCCGAGCTCGGATGGTGTCTTCTGGGTCCGCAGATGGACTTTGGTCCACCGAAGCCCGACTCCCCACCCAATCTGCTCAAAACGACCAGGCCCAGTGAAGTCAGCGCCGCCCAAACCTGATGCCACCAAAGTCTCACATGCGCCAAGGCCCTTAGCTGATCCACCGCCCCTGACCATAACTCTCAGGTTACCTTTCTCATCCGCTGAGAAGGTCCTGTCTGACTTTCTGAAGGAGATTTGCATCAACAGACAGATGTGAACTGATTGCACGCTCTGCTATTGTCGCAAGATGCTGAGAGGCCTTGACAATCCCGGCAGGTGCATTTTTCACAACGACGGAGGCTATCAGGGCTAGCACTGGTTCAGTAGCTTTCATCGACGACCTATTACTTGAAGATAGTTAGCATAAAGTTGCACATTTAGCAGATAGGCTTACACACGCAAGCCCCTCCGCTGCTTCTGAGTAGATAATGACGAAAATTGGCGACGGTCCCGCGAGTGTTCTCCAGCGCCGGGCGACTCGATTACGGTCCTTCACATCATTCCTCGAGGTACTAGCTTGCTCTTGAGCCTCAATATATATGTCAACAGCGACAGAAGCGTTGCGGTAGCCGGATGTTCGAGCTGGAAGCTGACCGTTTCGCCGATCGGAGGCGACCATCTTCTTTACTAACTCAAATACGTGTGCGAATCGAACATAAGCGAGTGCGACTTTCCCGGCCGAGAAAGATATGATAGAAGTAAGGAGATAGCCGGCTAGGCGGGAGAACGAGTGCCTCCTCAGTCTAGGACTCATCGTACGGAGATTAGTACTGAGATTCGCCAAGAATCTCGTGACCACAGCCTGAAGGTGTCGGCCGTGAAAGTAGAAAGCAAAGTCTGCCCGCTGATGAGCCATGATACGGCGGGAAGGGTCAGGAAATTTGATTTTGAGCGCAGTTGAGACCTCGAATTGAGTGACGACTTGGTGGTCAAATATGCGCGAGTCCATTTGAGGCAGACCAAAAAATACCCTAAGAGCGTCTTCAAGGCTGTGGGATGGAACAAGCTGGCGGGAGCTTTCTATCTGTTACCGACCGCAAGACAGGCAACATAACAAAGCGCTTTCCAAAACTGGACGTTGACTGGCTATTCGTCAAGAGACAACTCCAGGATTGGAGCAAGTTTCTCAATGACGGCAAGAAGATCACTGTTACATATTTTCCCATGCAAAACATTTGGAAGACGGAATGAAATTCTTGTACCAGTGTTCCCGGTGGGCAAGAAGCAACTGGCGGAGTAATTGGACCAGCCTTGTGATCGAGCCATATATGTGGCGGTAAGTTAGCTCCCGGCGTGGCTTGGCGTGATTTCGTTTTGGTGGAAAAGGCGGCCCGAATCGGGGGGTGGACTGAATGTGGGCGGCCCAACTTATCTACTGGTAATGAGCGTGTCTATATAGTCCATCTCTTCAGGCTGGCTCAAAAGAAATCAGATGGTGATTCTTCTGATGTGATTCAGTTGGGCTCAGTCCTGAGTTCCCCTGAGTCTCGCCGTGTGACTGCTTCGCCGTCTTTCTAGTTAACGGCGCCGTCGGGAGCGATGCTTCCCAGCCTCGTCTGTGCGGCACAAGGCTGAGGCCGCGTGCCCAGTCTTCTGACATTGTGTTTTTTTTTAAGCGCTGGGTCTTTGAGCGTTTACCACTGTATGAAGGGACCGTACGCCTTCGGGATGTATACGGATTAAGAACGAAACCAGTTATCCTGTCCGTGTGAGTCTGAGACCCCAGATCCTCGGCCTGCGAGGCGAGCTCAGGTCCTAGACCCATCAGCGTTTGCTTCCAACCATAATTTTCCTCAACTTGGCTCTCGAGGATATCACAGATTTCGACGTGGGGATACCGTTCCCAACGGCCGAGCTCGTGCTTGACAAGGGGGTGAATACGTCCGACAAAAAGGACCTACAGCTAATCATAATGTTTCTCATATTAGATAAGATGTTGTACTATCTGTTATAAACCAACACGATGGCACCCAGGGGACCCAATTTGGGAGGTGAGATGAGAAGCCGCTGCCACGAACACTGACTGTACTGTCTCACGATCTAAGACAATGGAATGGGCCGCGGTACTTCTTGATGCTTCCTATTACTGCCGGGTCGGTATTCGGTCCTAATGTCGCCTTGAGAAGGTTCAGATCGGTATCGTTGCTCTGAATTCAAGTGTGGCGGTGCCTTCGGCTGCCAAAGCGACATACATTTGGCCGGGTCGCGGTGCAGCCAGCCACCGGGCTGGAATCCCAACCTTGCTCTCTGTGGCCGTGGCCAGTCCTTAAGAGACACCCACCGGTGAGCAACATACCCCTGACCCAGTCGTGATACGGGACTCTGCCAGCTTTCCCCGTCTCCGCCTACACCCCAACCTGCAGCCTTCCACTTGCAGCCCTCCACTTGCCGCCCATCCCTGGGATAGCATTAGGGGTGTCGCCATCCCTGAAACCCCGCTCCTGCCCTGTACTAGCGAGATCCGCCTCTGGGCGCGGGTTGATAACCCAGATTAACTGCTGAAAAGCTGTCTATACTATATAGCGTCATGATGGCACCATTACCTACGGCTTACGGCGTCCTGTGCAATGGGACATCAATGCCGGCGATACGGCTGAGCTAACGCCATATGGGGCGGCAATATCGGAAACGAATGGTTATTATGAAAGCCAGAAGAAACATCATCCATGTATTTGCGGCGTTCAGTGCGAACACGCCGACTGCCTAGAGGCCCTGGAAAACGCCTTCGACATTTGCTAATCGTCCCTGCCCACAGGCCCTTGTTGCCACTGACCCATATCGCTTGTCTCGGGCCCTTGATGGCGACAGAGAGATGGTTGATACAGAGCCTCGCGATGTAGGAAGTGGGGAGATAGAAAAGCCAAAAACATATCACCCCTGACCGCCAACCAGTGATGTTATTGGATTGGATTGGAGCTGGATCCGAGCCTCGATCCAATCCAGTCCAGACGTGGGGACAGGCAGCCTCCAGGATATCCAGAACCGATCCAGTTCATATCTTTACCCTTTTGGGACAATCAATGAGCCGCTGAATAAGCAGACTTGGAGTAGAACTGTTCTTGTCCTTGGGTTATGACACCACCTAACTACGGAGCTCATGTTCTCTAGCAACTTGCGTCTCCAGTATGTTCTTCTCGCTTCCATCATCTTCGCCGCCTTCCTCTCCCTCACCCAGCCCATCCGCCCCAACTGTACTCCCTGCCTCACCCTCCATCAAACCGATGGCAGAGTCATCAAATGCCTTCTGCTCCGGGCGACCATACCAAGCTCGTAAGCACTCGCTGGCTTCAATGACGTCCATCCGGAGCCGCGAGCGATGATCTGTAAGGAGGAGCTTGGCGCTGCTAAAAAGGCGCTCACACTCATCTGACATGGGAGGCAGGGCTAAAACGTCCAGCGCCATGCGAGCTAGGTCCGTCTGCGAGTGGTAACGCTCATTCCAGTACTGGATGGGGTCGAATTCCTCGTCATCATTAAGGCCGATAACGTCAGCGGTGATAAACTCATTGTAGTGATCCGTTGAGGGCAGTTCGGGGCTTGAATTAGGGTCGAGGTGGTGTAGTTTGAGACGCTTGTGGTTTCTCACTGAAGTAAACGATTTCTCTTTCGGTTCTGTGGCCTTAAAGACGTGGGTAGGAACTGGCGCGCCGTGGGCGAACTTGCCTTTGTATTCGTCAACCCAGAGCTCCTTAACTGCTCCAACAGCAGCTTGGATCCAGGCACGCTTATCATCACTGCCATTCCAAACCTGATAGTACCATTGGTTCTTAAGGCTTGGATTCAACGATATGGCGGCGTAGTAAGCGGGCGATTCATCGGCCTTGTTGTAGTACTTCTCGCATTTCTGCCAGGCAACTTCTGCAGCCGCAGCAAGCCAGTTATAGTCGTCGAATTCGTTCTGCTTATCCTGTCTATTCGGGCCACGCTTCCGCATTGCGTCTTCGGCGAGCTGTTCAAACTTTCGCTGAGCAAGGTGGATTTCATCTATAAGCCAGTCTAGCGATTGAAAATGATCTGCAAGAGTCCACTGTCTGCCTTCGTTCATTACTGTGGCCTCGTAGAATGTCTCGAGTTGGTCATGGAGGTGTCCGAGTTCGTCCCACTGCCGTGGGCTGAGGCGTTGGTCCAGGACGTCTCTGTCGCTTCGTGGAGGCTCATATTGATCGCAGAAGAGCTGGATACGTTCTTTGACATTAAGAGCGCGTCCAATCGACAAGAAATAAGAATTCCAGCGTGTTGACTGACTTTGAACAAGCTGCAACAAACTCCAACGTCAGTACTGAAACCGGAAGTGTAGGACGCCGCGACTACCTTGCGGCGCGCACTAGGGGGGCTTACCTCCAATCCGTCAAATGCAGCCAGATCGCCGCCAATTTGTATTGATCTGAAGAATTGGCGCCGTTGAGGGCTAGCTCTAATGTATCGTACGATATTATGGAGCCTCCCAATTGCACCGCGCTTCTTCCACGGCTCACGAATCCGTGTGTAGTCCCCTTCTCGATACGCAGAGTCCAGATCCTTGCAGGTCTTCGCAGCATCCTTTCCCATAATAAACGCCTGGGCGCAGAGATTGACGATATGGCCAAAACACCGAAGGCGACGTCGTACGCGATGTTTCCTGCTCATGTGCGGGTAAAGAGCCTGCAGGACCAGGTCGATGCAGGCATCATTCGAACTTGCATTGTCTGCCATGAAATAACCGATCCGGCCACTGATCCCGTAGTCATCAAATATATGTAGGAGGACATCTGCCATATTCTCACCTGAATGCTCGCCAACCAGTTCGCGAAGAGCCAGAACAACCGTTCTTCTCTTTCCGCTTCTGTTGATAAAGTGCGCGACACATCCGAGGATAGCCTGATAGTTCGGTGACGTCCATAAATCGAACGATATCGATATATTGCTGTGGGCCGCTTGCATTTCTTGACGCAGGTTGTCCTTTCGTGCCTCAAAGGCCTCTATTATCCATCTGCGAATCACTAGTCTCGCCTTTGGAAGGAGTGTTGCCAGGCCAGGGAAAACATAGAAGAGGAGTTCGCGAAAGTATAGGTTCTCGATTTGAAAGAAGGCGATGTGACAATAGACGATCCATCGAATCAGAAGTTCCTTGAACTCGTCAAATCGGCGTTTGAATACAACGGTGGATATGTTGTTGAAGTCGACAATTGATGGCTGCGATGGGTGGCGCTTTGGATGTCCGTGCTCACCAGTCTCCCTATCGATTTGGTGTTTCGATTCCAGGTGGTCTAAGGCAGTACAATTGCCCTTGCCGGAAATAGGAAGTCCCTGTTGGCGCTGCTGCTGTTCGCACAGATAACAGTACCAGAACCTCTTCGTCGGGTCCTGCTTGAGTTGTATGTCTTCACCATACTGCCAGACGACTGATGTCCTTTTCTTGGTGTGCTTTTGGGACTTTGCCACAACAGAGTAGCGTACATATTGCTTCCCATTCAGCTTGAATTCGTCGGGTTCGATCAGGGTTCCGTCGGGGTCGTTTGGGCGAGGACTAATATATGTTGGAGCAAGAATAACTCTGTCAGAATCAGGACGGCGACCGCTGGCAGCACCGAAATAGCTGGAGATAGTGGCCATGGTGTAGCTGGTGAGTGGACTGTTCAGACACGTCTGCCACAGTAGAAGGACTGCTGAAGTCGCGAGCGACGCGTTTGCCTCCATGCTTTTAATAGCGTAGCAATCTGCACGCGTTGGATGTTAACCCAATAGCGGAACGATAGTTCGCGCGTCGTGTCGTGGTCTGCGACGGCAGCTGCGACGGGAGACTCCTCATGACCACTCAATTAGGCTTAGCTCTTGCCTTATCAGGTTAGACCATTGGAGCTCCAGGAGCTGGTTGCCAATCAATCCAATCCAGTCCAAATCTTCGAGAAACCCAAATCCAGTCCAGCCATTTTCCGACAAATCCAGTCCAATCCAAATTGCCTCCAATCCAATAACATCACTGGCCGCCAACCTCCATACGATAGCGGCTGATCGACATGTTTGTTTGTCGCACAGGGAACCGTGTTGCGCGGGCGTACCTTGGCAGTGCCACTTAGTGAGAAGGGAAGGAGGGATAGAGCGGGGCCGGGGAGGGGCGAGGGGGGAGGGGGTTAGTGTTTATAGGGGGGGTGTACAATGGGCTCAATCAATGCACCACACGTCTACTATACTCCTGCCCTTGGACTGCGCCAGTCCCCCCGAGCAAGAAAAATAGAGGTAGTGAGGCTTGTACGATCGGATCTAATGCGTCTAACCTCTCCTAACATAGTGCTGGAGAATAAATCGTAGGTGGGTGAAAATCTCTACTAATATAACGCCCTTTCCGACCCCCCGGCCCAGGTTCATTTGTTGCCCTCGAGACGCGTGTTACTTGGCTCCTCTACCAATAATGCCCTGCTTACTAAGTATATAAGTGCGCATCCCCACCACAACCGGCGAACAGAAAGTTGTATCTCCAGTCCTCCTACTACCCCTTCCTCTTGCACTGCACTGTGTGACTACCTTTCAGATACAGACACACAACACTTGGCCGAAACAAGATGCCTCCTAGAAAAAGAAAGGCCCCACCGGTGACACCGGCCGAGATTCCAAATGATCTCAGCTCCCAAGACTACCACAAAGCCCTGATCGATCACTTTTCGTCGCCACAAAACTCGACCGCGACTTTTGGTGGCTCCATCGCCTTGGAGGATGTCGCTCGGCTCCTGAAGGGGGGAGAAGACCCTCCAAGCCAGGCCGGTGGTCCAGTCAACAACGCTAACATAGGGAAGAAAAAGAGCAAGGAGAAAAGGAAGTCGACTCCAGCGCCGGCAATGATGGCAGTGGTAGACCCACGTCCTATCGTGATCCGCTGGGACCGCACCGACGGTTCAGCGGCTAAGCTGAAGTTCCCGATCAAGGATCACACGGAGACGTTCGAGGACCTTGTGCGCGACTTGCCGCATCTGGGTCGCAAGGACAAGACGTGGACGACGCAAGCGTGAGCAAGGCCTCGGCCATGGATGATTCCAGGTTCTCCACCAATCTGTGTCCGTACAAGTTGGGCATCATGCCTCGGATTGAGCAGCTTTTGCTGCCTAATATTGCAGACATCGGGCGCGGGGGCGTCAACGACGGAGGCTCTGTCGTGGCCAAGATTGCCAAGATCATCGTGAGTAGGGGGACGAGAGGAGGAGCGTGCGGCCTGAACCTTTCCACCGGCCGTCATGCAGGTGTTTTAAATTGGCGCTAACGTGCTGCGCACGGCAGGTGTACAAAGGAGCCCCGGGCTCCCTCAAGAGCGATTCCGAACCCTCCTCTGGGAAGGCGCCGTTTGGGTCACTGGTTCTATGCCTGCCGAGCCCGTATGAAGGCGGAAAGCTGACTGTGAGCCACCCCGAGGGCTACAAGACGTATGACTGGGAAACGACGCAAGAAACCGAGGCCTTGTATTGGGCCGCTTTCTCCAGCGGCTACGAGGCAATAGTCTCGGGAGACGTCGTGATGCTGGAGTACAAGCTGTACTACGAGCCACGAGCCTGCAGTGAAGAAGACTCTCTCTCCGGACTGTGCTGCGGGACGGCGCCGGTGAACATTTCAAGCCTTACGTCGTACGATATCCTGCAAAATCTGCTCGCCGAGTCGCAGTGGATGCCGAAGGGTAAGTCAAAAACCCCAATCCCATTCCTAGCAGCAGTCCAACTGCCAAAGAGGGAGGCGCGCCACCATGGTGCACGCCGGCTCACTGGACGACGAGTTTGGCTAAGTTGATTGGCGTGCAGGCGGAAAACTGGGCATCTACTGCGTTCACGCATACCCGACTACGATTTCGAAGGTCCCGGAAATTAAAAGGGGAAGCCGAGTAAATTACGAAGCCGGTCACCACGAAGACGAAAACCCACCAGAAAGTGAAACCCTCCCCAGCGACAAAATTAACGCTCTCAAGGGTATCGACTTGTCAACCTTCGCCGCCCTTTGTCATCTCAACCTCGACGTCCGTCTGACGCCGGTTGTCCCGGCGCCCCCCAAAACATCCACGTTCAAGTGGTACGAAGGCGACCATTTCCCGCTTGAGATAACCGGTGGCGAAAATGGCACGGTAATGATATCACGGGCTGCTCACGACAATGCGGAGGAGCTTGCGGACCGACTGGGTGATAAACTGGACGATGTCGAATGGGTCAACGAGCCATGTTGGCGACGCTTGGCCTGGATGCATTACGTGAGTCCGCCCTGCACCACCCTTCCTCCCTTTCCCCTCAGCAACGAGGTCGCTTTTTGTGAGAAGGGAAGGATGTGATGACTGATTGATCCTACCATCAGATTTACGGAGACAAAGCCGAGCCGCCTGATGTTGTGTTCTGCCGTATGGCTCTGATCGCCACCATCCCTCCGGCCTCCGATCGCTTCAGGAAGACGAAGAAACAAAGAAGGTAAAGAGGAGGGCACGGCCAAACGCTCTCGCGTGCTGATCCGGACGCCCTAGAGACACACGTCTGGGGGAGTCGTGATAAAATTGGTGTGCCTGGCGGGCATCATCAGGCAATAACCGAAGTCACCATAGGCAGTGACACGGATTTCTTGCGGGGAAGTAGCCATGTGGCAGAGAGGGGTCCCACATTCTCTTTTCTTTGTCGGCGAGCGGGACGCGTCCGCCTTGCCGGGTTCTGTTATTCATAATTAGGTTTAGGTAGAGTCTGGCCTGGGTGCAACTACAAACTCATCTCAGCCCAAATTACGTCGAGCAAGCCTCCCTAGCATTAACAGTGCAACGCAGCGTGTCTTTGGGAAGAAGGTTTGTGCCGCTTCCAACCGAGAACGCTGTCTTTTGTATGTAATCCCAGATATAGTCTGTGCAATTGTGGGCTTTAGTCCTTTTGGTTTCGGCGACGATTCCGCTAATTTTGATTCGTAGCGTAAGTATCGCAGGCAATGAAGGCTGGCCCACAGGACAAAGGGCCAATGCGATATACATGCCTCAATATCCCTAACCATGCCATGGGCCCGTGCATAGCTCCATGCTATTCATTGGCATGAACGGAGCAAGCTAGTGAGCTAGCAGCTCCAAGAATCAGCGATCGACGACATCCCCCTGCTCTCCCCTGGCTGTCGTAGTATAGGGAAAGGGGTCAAGCCACTATCACCAATAATATAATAGTCTAATAGTCTAGGCATACCGCTTCTGCGGAAACCGGTGCATCGCCTGGCCGAAGTGGCTTGGCTAGAAGTGCCGCCAGTTTTCCAAACGAAGCCACACCAATCTGTACGGTTGCATATGTGCCCCTTCAACCTTTCCTTCTCTATATACCAACCTTTTCGCGGCTCTTCTGCCTTCGCCCGGAGTCATAGCTATGATTGTACCTTTCTTTTATTTCTTTTTTTTTGGTCGTCGGTTGAGAGCTGCATCAAATTGATCCATCATTCCGCGGCATTCCTCGCAAGTCATTCAAGTCTCCTGTCACCAATCCTCTTCAGTACGCCGAAACTGATCACCATTATCTAAAGGAAACATGGCCGAGGCACCTCCATTAGCCATCTGCATGGCCATCGCCGCCTTGTTCGGCATGGCCTGCCTCAATTGCGCGGAAATCCTCGTCCTCATCTATTACACCTTCAAGCGCTATACCGGCCTCTATTTCTGGAGCATGATCGTCGCCACCACGGGTACTGTCTTTTACGCAATCGTCAATCTGCTTCGGCTCTTCGCTCTCGCTCCCAACACCCCGATGGCCGTCCTCCTAGCCCTCAGCTGGTGGGGCATGGTTACGGGCCAGTCTGTTGTCTTGTACTCCAGGTTGCATCTCGTGGTTTCCAATAGAAGGAAAACCCGCTGGGTGCTCATCATGATTGTCACCAACTTCTTTATAATGCACATTCCCCTAACAATTTTCTGGATTGGCTATAACGTGGATCCTGACAATTTTCTTGTCGTGTTCGACGTCTACGAGCGGCTGCAGCTGGTTGTATTCAGTATCCAGGAAGCTATCATTTCCGGCCTTTACATATGGGAGGCTGGCCACGGCCTGAAATCCGTCATTGCTGTCAAAGGCGGCAGGGCGCAAGGTGTTGTCCGGCAGCTCGTCATCATTAATACCATCGTAATCCTTCTCGATATCAGCCTTATTATCACCGAGTTTAGCGGCCATCTTGATATCCAGACCTCATACCAACCACTTGTCTACAGCTTCAAGCTCAAGCTAGAATTCATCGTTCTCAACAAGCTGATCGACATCATCAAGCCACAAGGCACCAGGGTGTACCCGCAATACCCACGAGGCAGCCATGCACTGGAGCCTCTCCCAGGCGCTCATGCCGAACGCTGGAGCTACTCTGCAAGCATGGGCCATTCTTCCAAGGCATGCGAGAGCCCAAAGGTTGTAATGGAAAGGGAGACAAACTTGACCAGTCCAGAAGTGGCTTATGGGGGATGTCATGCTTCAAGCAGCTCTTTCAAACCTCATGAGTTACTCGGCATCGACTCTAGGGCGCAATCAACCGCGAGCTGTTCCTCGAAGCTTCCACCAAATTGATGGGGGATTGACGTTGTGGTCGGGGAAAGAAGGATTCGTTGGGGGTCTTCGTGTTAGGGTAGTACAGCTGCCAGAAAGGAAATGAGTGGCACTTCTTCACATTAATACATTCTTGTCCTCGACCTGAAAGCAAGGCTCCGAGCAACGCAACGCAACGCAATATAGCCCCCATGTTGCGTTGCGTTGCCGTATTAGTAAGCAGAGGGTACATTGCGTTGCGTTGCGGCAATATATTGCCTTTAAATTGCCTTTGTTGCCAATCTTATGACACATAATGACAGATGCCTTGATGTATGTATGATATGCCCGTGACAGCGTCTAGCCACCAATATAGTACAGAAGCCTCATAAATTGCATCATGCTTTACACTTATCTCTCTCTGAATCGTACTCCTCTGACGGCGATCCAAGCCACGGGCGTGTCTTGTTGCCTCCGCCCTTGCCTTGCAATAGAGAGGAATCTGTGGCAGTGACCAGGCCTGACTGGTACCAAGACCGGAGGACCTGGCATATACTAACCATTATGGCATTAAGGGATAACCTCTGCTGGGTCATTATCCTTCCTGCTGACGAGAATAGCCTCTCGCACTTAGCCCTTATCGGCTGAATAGTTAGAAAATTAAACGCCATCTGGGCCAAACGAGGGTATTTAAAACGACGCTGGAACTAGTACGCAAAAGGATCTT
The DNA here is from genome assembly GCA_021399435.1 of Diaporthe sp. PMI_573. Taxonomy (NCBI): domain Eukaryota; kingdom Fungi; phylum Ascomycota; class Sordariomycetes; order Diaporthales; family Diaporthaceae; genus Diaporthe; species Diaporthe sp. PMI_573. The sequence continues at coordinate 206,527 of JAJTUP010000094.1, read as the reverse complement.
TGCAGTTAAAGTGGTTAGATTTATCCGCGCACCAACCCTTATACTTATCCCCCTGAATCCTCTCTGCTTGGGCAATTAGCTGGCCTTCGAGTTGTCGACGCTTCCTGGCCTCCCTGTTGAATGGGTCAACAAATCGCCGTTTTTGTGTAGGAAGTAGCAGGTTTGTTGTATTGAATGTAGACTCTACCTTCTTGGTAGAATAGTCTGCCTGCCAGACCTTTCTGACGATCTCTCTAGCCTTCTGGACCCAATTAGGCCGGTCTGCCTATTGTTGTTTGAAATACTCCCAGCTGTAGCCAGGATGTAGGGCAAGGGCTGTATAGTAGATAGGCGTCTCGTCTAGTAGTTAATAGTAGTGGTATGTCTTTGCCTACACAGCGTTGACTCTATTATAAAGGAAGTCTTTCTCATCAAGTTGTTGAGCTTCCTCCTTGGTCGTCTCTAGTAACTGAAGAATTCTCTCAAAGCTAAGGGTTACGTCCTAGATGTTCCCGTACGCTTCCTTGAAGCCATTATGGCGGGTCCTGGTCTGACCGTCCCCTTTAAGGGTTCTGACAACAGTCTCGAAGTCGGACAATAAATTATTGAACTTTTGGAGTATAACCTAGTTACGATTTGTAAGTTTGCTGTTATTGTCCAGGATTTGTGGCGGGACTTTGTCTTTTTTGAGTATCTCATTTTTTGTGACGTTTTGCTGCTGCCATTTGTGTTTGTACTCAAGGAGGAGGATGTTAAGCGAGGGGCGAAGGGTTAAGGCATGCTGGATTATATATAGCTGCGATAGCCACTGTGTGTCGTTATTACGTACGACCTTTAACGGCTTTTGGCTAGCGGGGAGAGATTGGCGTTGTATATTGCAAAGAAGCAAGGAAAGTCGGTGGCTTGAGCGAATGTTGCAAACCAGGTTATGCAATTTGCCTGTTTGATATTAGTCTAGAAATCCGCTTGATCAGACGTTTTATTGACCAACTGGATCTCTTTTGCGCCATGCCATCTACTTACGGTTAGTTACTGCGGCTTCGTCAAACTCGTCGGCCTCCCTTCTATTTTCGTATGGTGCAAATAGCAGGGCCCTTGCAGAGAGGTTGAGGATATGACCAAAGTACCGGCCTCGTTAATTTGCGCCGTGGAACCCCAAAAAATCTCCCAATTTCCCTATTGCAGTATCGTTATTAGTAGCGTTGTTAAGGACGGCATATCCTATCTTGTCACTAATATTGAATCTCTGCAAGATGCTGTAGACAACCTCCGCAATGTTAAAGCCCGTATGGCGTTGAGAGATCTCGGGAACCCCCAGGATCAACTTCACGGGCTTCCCCTCGTCGTCCCTGCAGAAGCAAGTAATACCATACAGGGGGGGTTGGTTCCTAGCTGTCTAGCCGTTAAAGGAGATGTGGACAAGGAGGCGGCGTTGGCCGCGGGTGCATTTAAGCCAGGTTGGTAAACCTTTTGAAAACGGATATGTCTGTGTTAAATGGAACTCTAATATCACCACCATATACCATCGCCGACTAGCATTGTAGAACTCTCCTCCATTTCTGAAACTTTATACTGAGATCTCTCGGCCGTGGTCGAAAAGCGCTTTATTTGTGAAGAGCTCGTTCCAGATATCACCTTCGGAGTCGGAGCCCCCATACGCCACATACGAGCAAAAGTCATATGAGCCATCCGATTCGTCCGACTCGTCCATATTCGAGTTCGCGGCCGGACCAGGCAACAAATTCCCAGGGACATGCGGCTGGGTCCTGAATAATGTCAAATCAGGTCTTGGTTGCAGAAGTCTCCTGAAACATTCTCACGACGATCTTCCAGTGGCACAGGATACAAAGCGCTTCAGCTGCTCAGGCAACATACCCGCTCTATACTGTTGTCGTTATTTATTCATTAAAGGATGATTTTCTAACAGTCAACTTCTTGCAAAAAGGCTCATTTTAAAGGTGGGGAGAACCTGGCTGTGTTAGCCGAAACTAAAAACGCGATTTGAGAAGCCTAGTTGAACGGGGCAGCCGCGTCCAAACTGTTGTCCAAACCACTCCCAATCACGGCAGAGTGTCCCAACCACCTCCCAACCGTTCCCCGAGTCAGGAAGTCTAACCATTGTTTGATATAGACCAATATACCAAAATTGTAAGAGTACTTGCAGTCCCATTTCTATAGGACAAGTCCCCGGAAAAAGTAATCGAAGATCTGTGTCGTTAACGTCCCCCGCCCCGACAAATTCTACAATCGAGTATTCTATAATTACAAGCCATTCCTCTAAGACTTCTACAGCATCGGTACTTTGTATAAAGCTGGGTGTAGCGCCTGGATTGGGGAGGAATCGAAACGTATGTGTGTGTACGGATCTCTAAAATAACCACCCAATTTTGATACCGATTCAGCATAAACGCGTACATCAGAAACGAAAGTACTGTGCCTGTCATTATGGAATAAATTTTTTTAACGATCTGGAGAGCTGTCCTCATCAACGGCTTCTTGCCATTCTCCTTGGGCGCTACTGGGTTTAGTTGGATGATGTTGGAATAGCACCTGGTTGGATCGCACGTAGTTCGATAGGTTGGGGGTGTGCTTAGTCAGCCGGGGGCCCGGCTGGGGAAGAGTGGCCTCTTCCCCTTCGTACGAAGTACACCCGTTTCCCCAAGCAAGCAATACAATCAGAACCTACCAACAGACCCACTACGTACGTACGTACTATCGCCATATGGCAAAGGCCATTCAACAGATGATGAATTTCTGGCAATGGATATGTGAGCATCTGACAAGCAATTAGCGCCAAATGTTGCTAATAAATGTAATGTCTGGACTAACAATGTCGCTCAGAGGCGGCGGCCACCTTTTGTTTCCTGGATTTGAGGAAAACACATAAAATTTTCCATTCTTGTAAACGGCGAGAAACGCCTCCCCCCCACATTGAGTATGAAGTCCTTCTACCTTTTTCATGATCGTCCGTAGTCGCTTTCGAAACATCTCACGTTCACGCTTAGCTTTTTTCACCACTTTATTTCGAGTTTCTGGATCCATTTGAAAGTGGGAGGGTATGGTGCAACACCGGTTTGTAAGTAAAACTTGCAAAACAGTGGCACCGATCGTGTTACCCGTAAGAGGCAGCTCTCCTGCTGATAAAGGAGTACAGTATATACTACGGGACTTCCATATTTATGTTTAAGGAATCAGGTACATTTAGCTCTGCGACGATCAGAAAAGTACTATAGTGTAGGACGTTATAGAAACACACTTTGATGGGTACTTGTTTCGGTATATTCCCATGTGCGTACTATGCAGTACTTCGAAATTTTATTAAAGTACTTTATTGTAGATAATTGTCAATTGAACATCGTGATCTATTTTTGGAGTGCTCATTTCCCCTCACCGCCTGATTTCTGCTCCGCTGGAAGGCGGCGATCCACCTTTAACCACCGTTCTGGCTGGTCGCTTGACACAAGATATAATCAGAAGCAAACAGGTTGATGGCAGGTCGCTGAATGAAGACGAGCAAGACTTGGTAAGCTGAATCTTATCAGGCGCATTTTAAGGCTACCTGATATGTATAGCCTCAGAAAATATCTAACTACATATCTAGCTGTCGAGAGGTCAGGGGAAGATGCTGTGCAAAGATTGCTTGAGGGCAGATCAGGATCTGAACATTCTGTGCTATGTTGCGATTGATACCTAACTACATTGTGATTCCAGTGCGTCTAGCCACCCATCTTATAACCTGACCTGCCCATCCCTCACGGATCTCGATGCACGCTGGCCTGAGCGAGGCTCAGCCCTGACTTGGGCGCCATATGGGCCTGAGCGGTGCTGCGGTGCCTTTCGCCGATACTACGGTGCCCTTCACCGGGCCTCCGACGGGCCCGAAGTGCTGCCTTCCAACACTAGCTTATGCGATGCATTAAGCCGGCGAATGGAAGCAGGGAGGACTCCATCAAACACGCACAGCTTGTCGCAATGGACTATTAGACTACCATGAGAACACGATGCAGTCGTTTTGAAGCTTACATTGACGTGGCTTGTCTGGACAAGTTGGAAAGCCCAATCAACCTAAAGATGCATTATTTGTGATATTATGGAAATGCCCACTTCCGAGAAGTTGTAAGTTGAGTAGCGAAGAACTAGCCTTTGGCTATAGTACAAGAAAGATATTGAGAGGAAGGAAGCGGAGTTTGGTGGCAAGTCTCCTTTCGAAGAATTTAGCTACGACCACCTCTTCAGCGAAATTCGAAATCATAACCAGACTACGTTCTTTGGCGGGGCATCTCTGACTATACTACAAGCACTGCTTGAGAGAGAGCCCAAGCTGGTCAAGAAAGTTTGCTACTTTTAGCAGGGTGATATCCTCGGAAATCCATACAATTTTGCGCTAAACACTAAGGCGGCCAAGTGTGTGTTTTGACATCAAGACAGGCTTGTGAAGTTTACGCTGATTCTAATGGACACTGCAAAGAAGCTTCAGTGGATGCCCTAGGGGCCGGCTAAATTCTCTCCTGCAACCACGGTTTGATCTCTAGCTTTCCATAGATTGTATGATCTGTGGGAGCTAACCTTGCCTAGGGAAAACAACAGGTCTTCTTACACCACTCAGGAATTCCTTGCCTGGCATGCAGAGTGGACTAGTCATCCTATTTACTCTGCATCAGATAGTAAAGGTACAAGGTGGTGATGGCAGATCTTACTGCCTTCCTGGCTGCCTTCACCGACATATTTAAAGACTAAGCTGATGATTCTAGACAGCAACTATATGATTCTTTGGGTGGAACCGGCATTAAAGATAGAATGTTTGGTGTTCGCGCTTGGGCAAGATAGACAGGATGCATTGTTGGTAAAGGATGCCTTAGACCTTTTACAAAAGGCTTTAAAGACCGCAGCCCTATTTATCTGAGATGGCGGCGGTCTCATCCAACGGGTAGGTAGACCGCTGTGTAGTGAGTTGGAAGCGCTGGAGGATATATTGCGATAACCAACAAACTACACGCCTAGTTATTGCCGAGCCTGAAAGACTCAGCACGAAGCTACGGCATGTGGACATCCATCAGATGTGGTTGAAACAGGAATATAAGAAAGGCAGCTTTCACGTTACCTACTTGGAAACCGAGAAAATGCCTGTGGACGGACTCACCAAGGTTTTATCACGCGCTCAGTTTGAACGTTTCAGAGCGCACCTGAATCTACGGGACGTACGGGAATCGGTGTTGTAAAGTGAATTGTGAAACGAATCTTGATTCTATGGATTCAGCCTAACCATATCCAAAGCCACCGAACGCCTGGAAACCCGACTTCTAGCCGGGTCAAAAGCCTAGTACGTCAGAAAAAGCATTTCCAATCTCCTCCATGAACCAAAACCTACCACAAAAGGTATCCGACCGATAGCATCGGCTTCCCTGACCAGTGTGCGAAATACACTCGAAGGTGCCTGTCTTGTTCTGGCCGTGCATGAGGGCTGACGCACTGCATACACGGGATTGTCCACGCGTCACCCTCCTCGACCGCCTTCGGATCCTTGATCTTGCGCTTGAGCTTGGTGGTGTCCTTTCGAAGCGCGGCGAGCTCCTCCTCGAGCTCCGCTTTCTTCTTCTTAATCGCGTCCAGCTCTGCCACCCGGTTAGAATCAACAGTGTGGCTAACAATCAATCGAGTTCAATTTCGGCCCTCAAACTCGATTGATTGAACCTATCTCAGCTCGATTGAAGCTTGACTTGACTAATCAGCGGCCTCGATTGACAACTTGTCAAGTACTTGATATACTATGCCTAATCAGGTAATTTGTATAGACCTCTTGGTGTAGAAATCCCGCGCAAGATCTTTGAAGTAATCCAATTCTTCTGTATCATCTCAGCTTCAACTGTGTCATCGCCGAGGCCGTTGCGCTTGTCAGTGATGAGCTCACTACTGTCAGAGAATACGCGCTCTGGCTCTGCGCTCATGGCTGGCGTGCTGAAGATGTTAAGAGCAAGTTTGCTGAGAATAGGCCATACGTGGCGTCGGTCCACCCACCACGCCAGAGGATTCTTAACGGTCATGTCATCCTTCGACGGCACCTGCTTTATCCAGATCTCCCACTCAGTCTCCACCTTCCTCCTCTTGCCACGGCGTGGTCGATCTGTTGTATGGCCCCAAGCATCGAATTCGTCATCGATTGTCGGCGAGGAAGAAGGAGAGGTCTCGGCTTGGTCGACGTGCTCAGTGGCCACCGTGACTGCGGCGAAGCGATCGTAATATACAGTAAGCTCCTTCTCTGCTGTCTTTATCCAATCCTCTCGCTTCCACCGCTTCTCCCTGAAGTATTCGAATTGGTAGGCTGGGTGGAGGGCGATGGCCATGCGGTAGAACGTGAGATGTTTCGAAAGCGACTACGGACGATCATGAAAAAGGTAGAAGGACTTCATACTCAATGTGGGGGGGAGGCGTTTCTCGCCGTTTACAAGAATGGAAAATTTTATGTGTTTTCCTCGAATCCAGGAAACAAAAGGTGGCCGCCGCCTCTAAGCGACATTGTTAGTCGAGACATTGCATTTATTAGCAACATTTGGCGCTAATTGCTTGTCAGATGCTCACATATCCATTGCCAGAAATTCATCATCCAACTAAACCCAGTAGCGCCCAAGGAGAATGGCAAGAAGCCGTTGATGAGGACAGCTCTCCAGATCGTTAAAAACATTTATTCCATAATGACAGGCACATAATTATAAAGAAATCCACCTATCCCTCTAGGTCTCGGAACGTAGTAACAGGATGCATGATCTGCCTCACGGCTATGAATATGCCTGGACGATCAATAGAGCAACGTTGGATGCAGACGCCAGAATCAAAACCACAGTACTGCTTAACCATAAGCAGAGTTTGAGGATCGAGTGCAGCGGAACATGCCAGCCACGGCACAGAATGGCGAATGAGGTTTCTCAGTACGACCAGCCGCCTGTAGTATGTTCTGAAATTTTGGCCCCACTCCCATACAACATGAGCTTCATCTATGGCAATAAGAGCCAGCTTTTCTTGGAACAACGGGTCTCTAAGCACCTTGCTCCTGAAGGCTTCAGATAACGCAAGCTCTGGACCAAGAAGAACTGCAGAATCAGCATGTAGTTCCTAGTTCTTCAAAGCTCGCGCTCACCATGAGTTTAAGTAGCATTCCTGATGTCTTCAAGCAATGCTGGCGAGTTCGTGGTTGCGTTGAGCATGCATGGATTGCAACCTGGAATCTTAGATATTGATCTGGCCTGCATAAAACATGTCTGGTAAGCTATCCCAATAGCTATCAAGAATAGGCAGACTGACCTGGTCTTCTTCTAGGAGGGTCAGCGGCATAATCATGATGCAAATTCCACCGCTTAGAGCTGGAACTGCCTGAAAGATGACACTCTTGCCCCAGCCAGTAGGCGCAATCAGGATTAGGTCTTGCTGATCCACCACGAGCTTGTATACCGCCTCCACTTGTCCGGGTCGCGGCCTGAACCCTACTGTACTTTCAATCCTCGATGCCAATTGCGTCCTATCCATGGCCGAGGTGGCAATTTGACCTAGACGCGACCTGGCCGGATGGAATCGTCAGTCGGAGCTTGCCAGAGAGTTAAAATACGTCTGGGGAATCGTACATATAATCGCGAGACGACGTCCGTGGAAGTAACCACACGTCGATACCCCGATCCGCCAAGATACTCTGCTAACCCATACTGTTGTTTCCTTCGTTAGATGTCCTGCTTCTGTGCGGACAACAACAGCAAGGAAGAACAAGACTCCACCACCACCAAGAGCAGTACCAGAACGAACAAGGACAACAAGACCAACCTCAAAAACAACACCAATACAAATACCACCAGAACTCCTGGTTTCTTGTCGTTAAAGATGACAGCCCTGCAGAACGCCTTCAGGGCACTGTCACCACGGTCCAGTGCTGATCATGGCACGAGGACAAATGGCAACGCCCGCACAAACGGCCATGCCCGCAGCAGCTCGTCAGGCTCCAGCTCGAGCCTGGGCAAGGCCAGCCGCCGAACAGAGGAGAGAAACGCCAGGAAGGAGACCAAGGCCTTGAGGCTGCAGGCCGAACGAGAGGAGATAGAGGAGAGGAGGAAGCTCGAGGACCAGCTCACTATGCAGGAGGAGGACGAGGAGACCCGCGCGAGGTACGGCTTGGCCATGGACGCAAAGGAGCTCCTCACCATCAAGGAGGTTACTGAACTCCCAGCGGGTAAAGAAGTCACCTTCCACGCCCGCATACACCACCAGCGCAACGTCTCCAAGCACCTCGACTTCCTCCTCTTCCGCGACCAGACCCACTCCATCCAGGGTGTCTTGCAGCACGACACCTCCTCCCACTTTGTCAAGTGGGTGCAGCGCCTCGAGCCAGAGTCGCTCGTCCAGGTCACCGGCACCCTTCAGGTTCCCCCGGAGCCCATCCGCTCCGCCACTCATAAGGAACTGGAGGTCAAGGTCTATTCCGTCCACCTCGTCAACGCGGCCCGCGACCTGCCCTTCGACAACTACGAGCCCCCAGAGACCACCCAAGCCCGCCTGAACAACCGTATCCTCGACCTCAGGCACCCCAGCAACCAGGCCCTGTTCCGCATCAGGGCCATGGTCACCCGCAAGTTCCGCGAGGTCCTCGACCGCGATGGCTTCATCGAGATCCAGACCCCGAAGCTGCAGCCCGCGGCCACAGAGAGCGGTGCCGAGGTTTTCAAGGTCAACTATTTCGGGCGCCGCGCTTTCCTGGCCCAGAGCCCTCAGCTGGCCAAGCAGATGACGGTCTCTGCCGACTTTGGCAAGGTGTATGAGGTAGGTGACTAACACTGTTTCCCCTTCCGCTCGGAAGACCTGCCTTTTTTTCTTCAGGATGCCCAGCATCACTTGGACGGTTTCTTTCACCGAGCTGGCCACCGCTTGGCAGCCCTCAAACGTCCGCCATGCTTGTCCAGTCGAACAGTAGCTGACTTGTCGAATAGATCGGTCCAGTTTTCCGTGCCGAGAACTCAAACACCAAACGCCATCTTGCCGAGTACACCGGCCTCGACATCGAGATGGCTATCCAAAAAGACTACCGTGAAGTGATCCGCGAAGTGGACAGTTTCCTCAAGGAGGTGTTCCGCACCCTCCAGTCCATGCCCGAGCTTCAAATCGTTCGTGAGCGGTGGCCATCCGAGGATCTCGTCTGGCTCGAGGAGACACCCATCATTCCCTTCACCCAGGGTCTCCAGATGCTGCGCGATGACGGGATCGATGTTGATGAAGAAGATTTGTCGACCAGGAACGAGATACGCCTCGGCGAACTCGTCAAGGAGAAGTACAAGACCGATTACTACGTCCTGGACAAGTTCCCCGCCAACACGCGACCATTTTACACCCATAAGGACCCCAACGACCCCAAGTGGACCAACTCTTTCGACATGTTTATCCGCGGCCAAGAGATCTGCTCCGGTGGCCAGCGTATTTACGATGCCACCAGGCTGCGGGAGAACATGAAGCAAATGGGCATGTCAGAAGACGGCATGGAATACTACCTCGCAGCCTTCGACCTCGGCGCGCCACCCCACGCCGGCGCTGGCCTCGGTCTCGAGCGCATCCTTGCCTGGACCCTCCAGCTCGTTGACGTGAGATACGCCACCCTGTACCACCGCGACCCCAAGTCCCTGCCTGAGCGAAACGTGCGGCTTCCCCACCCAGACTGCGACACGAAGCAGGTCAGGCCGGAGGGCGTCAACGAATACCCGCTCGAGAAGCTGATCGCCAACTACGGCGACGCTACCAACACGTCGTGGCTTGACGACCGGTTCGAGATCTGGCGGCACGGAACCACGGGCGCGGTTGTGGGTTATGTCAAAAAGGACAACAAGTTTGCCATGATAATAGGCGACCCACTCTGCGACCCATCCCAGGTCAGCGAGGTCGCCAAGGCTTTTGTCAAATTCGTCGAGAAGGACCTGAAGCTCACGCCCATCTGGATGCTGGTGTCTGAGTCCGTGCAGGAAGTCCTCGGCCGCAACCTGGGATGGCGCACCCTCACCTGCGTCGAGCAGCAGCGCGCGGACGCGGACAAGCACGCTGCCGGTCCGCAGGGCCGCGAGGCGCGAAAGGTCGAGCGCGAGGGCATCGACATCGAAGAGCTACGGCCCGACGAGGAATTCATCCGCCGCGCGGACTCGGCCACAGAGCAGTGGATGGAGAAGCGCAAAGGCAAGAAGCAGGTGCACCTGACCGAGATCAGGCCGTGGGTCGACATGGACCACCGCCGCTACTTTGCGGCGCAGAAGGACATTCAGGAGGACGGTAAGAAGGTCAAGAAGGTCATGGCCATGGTGGTCCTGGCGCAGCTGGCACCGCGGCACGGCTGGCAGGTCAAGTGGGCGCTCGACATGCCCGGCACGCCGTCGGGCGTCATCGAGGCGACCATCCAGACGGCGCTGGCGGCGCTGAACGGGCCCGTCACCTTTGGCGCTGGCGTCAGCGAGAAGCTGGTGCCCGGGGCGCACCTGGGCGGCGTCCGCGCCAAGTTCCTCGCCAAGACGTACGACACCATAATCAAGAGCCTGCGTCTGAACAAGAGGAGCGAGTTCCGCGAGAAGTTCGGCGCGTACGGCGAGCCGGTCTATATTTGCTACCCTCGCATGGGCCTCGGCGTGCGGGACTTCAAGCACATCATTCAGTTTTTCGAGGACTAAGTAGTGGAGGTCGTTAGAAATGATGGCACAGAGATACCCAGAGGAGGTTAAATGTTGTATACCCATGAGAGGATTGAGGAGGTGTGTCACCAGTGTCCATGTTCCAAACGGGAGTGTAGGAACGCCGTCTGGAACGGAACCCCCAAAGAAAACGGCTGCATTTGGGGCGTTGGGGCGGTCTTGGTTTTGTCTCAAAACAATCTAGATCCACAAGCACTGCAATCTCATCTCCACATCTCCTGACTGCAGCATACCTTGTCATTGCACATGCCGCCTTGATGCCCGCCCAGCTCAGCAACAACTGGGACCCTATGGGCTCATCAGCAAGGCCCGCCCAAAATCCGGCATCAACATTGTTTAGATGGTTGAAAAAGCCATCTCTATCAATCTCTACTACTGTTGACCATGAAAGAAACACATCTGGTAGTTCCACCAGGAATTGCACAGGGTCTGATGTAGCAACTTTACAATAGCTTGTCAGTTAATTGAACACCAACAGGAATCAGGGATCATTTGCAAACCTTCAACGTGCATTTCAGTGTAGAAAACGCATGCAGCAACCCATTTGAATAAGTGCACCATGGTGATTGTGTCTGGTGCTGAACGTCCTATGTCGTTTTATATCAGTCTGGGTTGATGATTGAACTGCTTTGTGCTGTGCTGTACTTTTCTGTATGTGTTAACTGATTCTCGCTTGCTTTTCCTCTCATTATTCTTTGAGCCCTTGCATTACTAGGTTCAGTACTTCTCAATAAAAGTACTTTACTTAGAAAACAGAAACGCAGATACTGTAATCAACCCATCTGGAAACTTTCGCAAGTGGTGATGTTTGCTGGACGGCGCGCCTTATATCGAATGGGATTGAGAACAAGCTCTTCGCTGGAATAGAACAGAATAAGCCAATACATCAACCCTTCAGAAAAGTTTGGAATTCTTTTGAGCGGAAGGTGACCCATATGCTTGACTGGGGCCCAGGCTAGCCCCGAATTGCAAGAGAAGCTGGCTAGAAGCCCGGGAATTTGGCGCTAGAAACCAAAAAAGAAAGAAATGAATATCATCCAATAAGTACTGTACGGTAAGATAGTACATTCCTTGAAATACTATATCTCGGGCACTCACATTACGTACTTCTTCATGGCTGAGGTACGAACGTGATATTGGGTGGACTGGGCTGACGAGAGAATGGAGATGGATGCCAGTATACATTCCAAATCTCGCGAAAGGACCACTGCTATACCAAGCAGAAGTACAGCAAGCTTAGCCCAGAAGTTCATATTGGTACTATTTGAATCATAATTTTGTACAGTACGTCGCCAGCGGACAGCACAGTTCACAGTACTCCCCTGCGAACCGCCATATCCGGACCACCCCAGGAGCCTAACTGCCCTGTGACTGATGCATGCGTGGTGCTCGAAGAAGCAGATCCCAACAAGGAATTCGAGATTCATACAGACGCCTCAGACGACGCAGCAGGCGGAGAACTCACTCAGAAAGACGGCCAAGAGCAAGTACGCATCATCGCAAACTTCAGCAAGAAATTCAACGGACCAGAGACACGCTACGCTACTCCAGACAAGGAATTCATGGCAATAGTGTACGCGTTTCAGGAATGGCAACACTATCTCATCGGAGCCAAGAAACAGATTAAGCTCTACACGGATCACAAGAACCTGACAACCTTCACAACGACAAAGGAGCTCAACAAAAGGCAGGTCAGATATGTGGAATTCATGTCACAATTCGACATCAAGGTCATACACGTGGACGGAACAAAGAATGCAAGAGCAGACGCGCTCAGCAGAAGACCCGACCACCAAGACAAGGAATCACCTCAACAATGGACAGTATTCAAGACTCAGAAAGACGGAAGTCTCGTACTCAACCGAGAACTCGACATTACAATCAGAGTCCAGCCCACATCAACAGAAACACCTACAGATCCCGAAGAATAAGACAAACTGATCAAGGAAATACACGAAGCTCCGGCACACGGCCATCAAGGAGTTACAGCAACGGTCAACAGAATCCAGCGCTACCACCAAATCCCGAACCTCAGACGAAGGACAGAACAGATCATCAGAGAATGCGACTCTTGCAACAAGAACAAGACCTCACGGCACAAACCTTATGGACTCTTGAAGCCCCTACCAGTACCTACGACTGTATGGTCATCCATCAGTCTAGACTTCATCGTCAAGCTACCTCTCTCACGAGAACCCTTAACTACCGTATTAATTCACCAAATTCGCCCAAACCCCCGTCATCGCCCTTCCTTAACACGGCTTAGTGACAGTCTAAGGATGGTTTAGGGTTTTCGTTGAGCCACATTGAACCACCAGATCTCTCCACTTTTCCTTTGAATACAGAGTTCAATTGGCTTCTGCCACTGACAGGGGGTTGGACTAATTTGGTGAATTAATACGGTAAGGTGCAATTCGACAGCATCTTAGTAGTGGTTTGCAGACTGAGCAATGCTGATGAGGAATCTGCTCTCCAAAAATCCATTTGTAATCCCTCAGAACTCCGGCGACTTTGCTCAGCTGGACCTCAGATGCTATGGATTTTGGGTTAAAAGACCCTTATGCATCTTTCTCCACTTTATATGTACCTTGCTAACCTTCACACATGTCAAGTCACTTATTCAGGAGTCTAGGACGATTGAAATAGACCTGTGACCCGAACCCTCAAGTTTTTCCCCCACCAATACCCTGCCACTCTACAGAACAATGACCCTTATACCCTGAGATCCCTTCTTTGTCATTGGAACCAAAAGATCGTGGTCATATTTGATATCGTCCTCAGTTGTATCAAACAGGGTCATTCGCGGAAAGACGCTGAGAGTCAAGAGGGCTACTGCGAGATACAGCTCGCAGTATGCAAGACTTCACATACGGTCAGCATCCGTGCCCTGGTCAACAAAGCTCGAACTTACTTGATGCCCAGGCACTGCCGACTACCCCGCGAGAACGAGAGCAAGCACCGTTCCAGTCCTTTATTTCTGTTCCCATCCTGGTCGAACCACCGCTCGGGTAGGAAGGCCTCGGAATTTGGAAAGATTTCTTCGTTATGGTGCATAATGGCAGAAGACATGCCGACTGGCCATCCTTTTGGTATGACGTGTTCTGCCTGAGTGGTACCTTTGATATCTCCGCGATACACTAGGTCCTCCTCGTTGGCGATCCTTGGTGTGCGGCCTGATACGCCATACGACAGCTGGAGGCCTTCCAAGATCACGCCACCCAAAAAGGGAAGCTTCTCCAACTGAATCCATGAACCAATTCGCTTTTCTGGAAAAGTTTGCATCAGTTCCGCCGTCAGCTGGGTGAGGATGCCGGGCCGTGAGAGTACGTAGAACGTAACGATAGACAGTGACCAAGCCGTCGTTTCTGTACCTGCATTGAGGAGCACAATGCCTTCTGCAGATAAGCGCGATAGCAGCTTGTCACTCTCCGGAATCGATTTGCTTTCCAGGATGTCCTGGAAGGGGTTCTTCCGTTCCTTGGCTATAACATCTTGCTTAGAAGACTAGCTGCTGTTAGATTCTTCTCGCAGGGCTTGATCACACAAAGAGCATGTACCTTTACATCACGGAGAAAGATCGCCCATTTGATTGCAACCGAGAGGCCGCAGGTGTTGGTGTAATCGAGGCTGGAAAGGTAATATCGGTCAAGGCCTCGTCCGTGCTTCGCCGAGGAAATCGCACGCACGGCGTCCATGATGAATCGGCCCTCGCTGTAGCTTCGTGGATTCCGTAGACCTCGATCTCTCTCTGTTTTGGCTGCGACACGTCATAATGGAAGGATTTTCGGAGCTCTTTTGACTCGCTCTTGTCGGAAACAAGCTCACCAGAGTCCGTGGACTCGAGATCACCAAACTCGAGTCTTGCAAATTCGACAAAAACGACATCTACAGACACGAAATCGATGTACTCGGCGGACTCGGCGGACTCGATGTGAACAAAATCGATGGACTCGGCGGACTTGGCAGACTCGGCGTTGACGAGCTCGAAATCATGATACTCGAGCTCGAATGCGCAACCGACACGGCGGAGGTATTGGGCGCAAGAGTCGCACATAACGACATCGTAATACTTATCATCCGAAGTCTTCCCGACAATGTGCTTGGAGAAAACTTTCTCAAGAAAGGGCAGCAGAGGTTCGAGTTGGAGTATAAGGACAAGATAGCGCCTCCATATCTCATTGTCCGATGGCCTCGTGAGGAGCTCTTCAGGAATCTCTTCAACTTTCTAGTGAACATAAGCAGGGAACTCCGGCACGGGTGATGATTATATTACCTGTTCAATCGTATACTTTCGAAAGATTCCACCGTTCTCATCGTCATTGTCTAGTCGGTCCTCGTGGTAGATGTCATGATCGTTCCCCTTAGCCTAGCGACGTGGCACAGGGGCAGAAACGGTCGTGATTAACATCAGGGGCTTTGCCAACAGTGATACAAAAGCCTAATGGAAAGGCGGCGACTAGAAATGTAAGCAAGGAAAGTAAGGCAACCAGATCTGGCCTCACAGAGAGACACGTTGTACAGAGGCAATAAGGCAACCAGATCTGGCTGCAGGACTGACATATTTCACATCAAGACTAAGTTGTGAGACAGACACCCCCCCCCCAGTGAGCTCTTCTGTATAAATCTAGCCCCACCCCTAATTAGCTTTTGCATGCAAGTAGCGACCTTGTCTGAACGCAATTGGTGTGAGTGGGTCACAGAATGTGATTCCCGGCTGCATAATTCTGACCGGCATACTCCCTGGGACTAATTTCGAACAGTCACGAAACGCGGGGGTGGCGATACGAGGTACCCACCTTTATTTCGTGATTTCCAAAAGCCACAAATCAAGACCTCCCGCCGCTTTTATTTCGTAACTTTCAACAGCCACGAATGAAGGGCTGCTCTTAGCAGACTTGCAAACGACCAACGTTGAGCGACCCATGAAGCAATGACCGAGCCCGATGCACCCGCCCACTCCATGTCTTCTGCACGCGGCAGGAAGCGCTTGCGTGGCGACGACCCTAGCTCTTCCGACGTCCGGCCTGTGAACGGGCCTGTGGGCGGCACATCAGCCGGAGACGACTTAGATTGCAAGCTGCGTACTCTCGCGCGTATTCTGTCCAAGAAAATAAAGACCGGGCAGAGGAAAAGGGAAGAACGTGAAGGGAAGCAGGGATATGTCGATCCGAATAACTATAGCCACACAATCTACCAGTGCATGCAGCAAATAACGGACAAGAGCTTTGACGGTTACTTGGATCGAGTGGAGCATGCGCTCGCGGCAGAGGTTCAAGAGTCGAAGATAAAGAGAAGAGCCTGGACCTCGTGGTTTGTCCTCTCTTGCTTACAACTTATCAGAGACAGACGGCGCGGAGGCCGCAAGCGCCTGCCCGCCAGGGGGGCGAAGCTGGCCAACCTGATCGTCAATCGCCTCCTTATTTCTGAGGGTGCGGCCGCGATGGGCGTGTATGATGCGCTTGCAGGTAAGGGATCTGTATTCTTTCCGGAGCACACAGCTGATGGGTTCCAGAGCAATGTTACAAACTGCGTCAGGCATCTGAGTGCTCCGCTGAAGATATTGAACGTCTAGGTGGCCTGGTATCTGAGGGCCTGCGTGGTGAGATCCATGTGCCTCTTGACCATTGCTGGCTACCGTTTCCTGGAGTATTGCTGAGCGGCCTATTCACTAAAATCCCGTAAGTGTGTTCTGCCTTGTTTGGAAAATCAGGTGCTGAGATAGCAGAGGTATCACATCATCTGTGAAGACATCGGACTTCCCAACCTCGCTCTTCTGCAGTTCACGGCCTCCCTCTCGAAAGGATCTGTGGTGGTAGGGTTTGAAATGTCCGCGATAAGGAAAGAGTGGGATGCGTTTGCCTCCAAACACTTGGAATTGCAGGAAATCCGTGGGCGATACAACTTAGGCGATGGCACGGCAGCTGCCGACTTCTCCCACAGCGTGCTATCTACCGCAGGCGAGCAGGGAAATATTCATCGCCAGACATCCTTTTGCGAGGCCTGCACAGAATATCCGGCATCCGGTCGAGGTCACAGTGGCGGGCATGCGGGTGGCAACATCATGACCATGGCGATTGACCTCGAGGAGATAGTGGAATCAGGCACGAAGTAATCATAATCTGTCATTCCTGTGCGATTTCATCCTTTCGCCTCGTACTATGCACAGTTGCAAGCAAACAAAGATCATGAGGACTAACATGGCCTTCTTCGCGACACCACAGAATTTCTCCTCCTTCAAGAATGATAATATCCCCAACTTGACATTTGAAAGTTGACTGAACAAATTGGTTTTCGGCGATGGGTCTATAGATTATGCCTTCAGAAGGTGGTTCCTCTCGGGGCATGTGCCCTTCCGGTTCAACTTGCCTATGCTTTGGCCGATGTAAAACTATGAAGAACGAAATTCGTCCTATCTTTGCCGATACACCGCGTCCTCGAATCCATATTATTCGTGGCCCAGCATGTCTTTGTTCAAGCTCAATATTCAAGCTCCTCTCATCAGCCAATTTATGTATCATAGCTTGCTTTTAGTTTGTCAGTATTGGTTTATTCGCATTTCTTTCTAATTTTTTGGGCAATTTACGAACTATATTTTCATCATTGTGAAATAAATTGTCAAGTTGTTGTGCGTAATCGGGTAGAAGAGGAATTGGCAATCTCATCACAGCTGAACTGGTGGTAGCATTTTCCATGTCTTCGCAGTAACAAGAAACGTGGTCGGCCAATGACTGAATATCACTAAGAACCCTCTGTAGGTCCGCATTCTGATGGGTCTCTGTAGATTTGATGATCAACATAGAAGTATGAGACCGTCCGACTTTTTTGGGATACAGATAAAAACAGATTCATTGATGCAGCGGTGAGGTGATTCTGGTTGGCAGTGTGGGCCCCAGCCGCGAGCTTGTGTGTCTGCGGGGTCGAGCCACGTGTGCACGAGCAAGGCCAAGTATGGGTTTCTGCGCGTCGAGTGCTCCGCCGTGGCCCACCGCCTTAGGTTCCCGGCCGTGGCCTGAACGGGCAAGCCCCTAACCCTAGATTGAACCCGCATTTGCATGCGCATAAATAGCTCAAGTCCCATGGTTTCTACTTTTCTTACAATCATACTGTCTACCCTTCTATGGCACTTGTAGCCTCCAACACCATTGTTTTCATCTCTTGGCCTGTCAATCTTGACCAACATCATATCGCATCGAAATAACATGAGGGACCATATTACTATACGGGGATATTGCGTCAGTACTTTTTGTTTTGTTAACACAATCACCGCTAAGAATTAATAGGCAAACGGCTATTGCATGCATCCTGGGCAAGAAGAATGCAGGACTTGGGTCAGTCTCGTACCGTTCAAAAGATGTGGCGGGCCATCAGTGGGTATGTGTTATATGGAAGTGTCAAGAAAGGGTCGACCAGTGCATCGGCACACACGTAATGAAGGTTTGCGTCGTTTTTGACCACTCGATGGGCTATGGCAGTGGTCTACCTTTGTGTCGGAGGATGTCCAATTGGTATTATAAGGAGGAAGAAACCTGATCGGTATTATAAGGAGGAAAAATCCCTCTTTCCACTTATATCCAACGTTGACACTTGCTCGCCAATTGCATTGATAAAGCCCTGCCACACGAGAAAGTAATAAACGACTGCTGGTCCTGGTGGACAGGTATTGCCAAATGAATCATCACACCTGTTTCCTTGGAAATTGAATCGATAGCATCGATAGCGTCGGGCACAGAAAGCAAGTAAACGCTCCTAGTGAGAGCATCTGAGAGCGTTAGTACGTGTAGTGGAGCGATTGAGAATAACACATACAGTCCTGCAACTGGGCGCAGTCTTGATCTTTCTGACCATTTTCCCCTGTCTCTTCTATGACACCAGTATCCACATTCTCGGGTTTGAAAGCTTCCAAACCAAACTGCGCCGCAGTAGCAGCGCGTGGTGCCTTCAAAGGTCGCTCGTTCGGGGTGTTTTCTAGTCGCCGCTTTTGTCCAGTGATCGAAGACGGTGAGGTAGGAGGATCTGCAGATTCCGTG
Source organism: Diaporthe sp. PMI_573 (assembly GCA_021399435.1). Taxonomy (NCBI): domain Eukaryota; kingdom Fungi; phylum Ascomycota; class Sordariomycetes; order Diaporthales; family Diaporthaceae; genus Diaporthe; species Diaporthe sp. PMI_573. The sequence continues at coordinate 187,824 of JAJTUP010000094.1, read as the reverse complement.
CACTGATTTTCAGAGCTCGGAATGCTGATATCCCGTCTCGGTCGAAAGACTGCAGAGCAGATACATCGAGCTTTGGTCCTTCAGTCGCCAGCTACGTACAAAGAGACTCGTGAAGGGTGCTGGATAAGTCCGACAGAGCGGTGTACGGGACACATATCCCACATAGTAAAGCTGAATTAGCCCCGACAGTAAGAATGATAAGGCGAAGCAGTACTTGTGCTCTCCGGTCTCTCGATTTCTGCTGTGTTCAAGCCTCGCAATCAATCCATTTGAATCCACAATGGATCAACTCAATGGATCCATCGTCCATTCAATGCATTCCATCGTGAACCAAAATATGAATCAATCCATCCATCCGAAATCACGGTGGATTTATGTGGATTGATTCGAGTGGATTCGTTGGCACTTGGCAGGATATGAGACCGAGGTAACTGGTGGTGGGCGCACCGGCTATCATCCAATAGGACCGGAAGTACTAGGCTAGGTTGACCATTCAGCAGGCGCCAAACAGTGGGGTCTTCGTGCGAATTTTTGTCGCGTCGACAATTGCGAATTCTACGATCGCATCCATAGGACAGATGTCTGAATCCTCAGCTTCGCAGTCAACGGCCTATCGTCTTGGTGAACGGCCTCCGCCATTAACCGATGAAGAAGCCGAAGCTGTTCTTTTTCGTCAGTTTCGCGGCTGGACATTCACGGAACAGCAGGGTACACACCGCCATTGGAGTTGGCAGTATGGTTGGGATATCTCGAAGGGCGTCGAACGCAAATTCGCTTGCAAAGTCTGTGTTTCGGAAAGGAAGCGGACGATCGAGGCCTTCGTTTTCAATGGCTTGCAAAATGCGCACAATCATCTCTTCGAAGATCACCGGATTTCAGCCCCCGAAGGACAGCAAAAGTCGAAGGCCGAACTAGCTGCCGATGCCATCGCGAAGAACCTCAAGTCGAGAAACCCCGAATCGATCCTTGATCACTTCAAGCTGAACCCCGATAACCTTCACGAGCAACCACTTGCAAATACCTTGATCCAGGCTTTATGATGGGCATGATCACCGCGTCAATGGTGGTTACACGCGTCGATAAGCATGGAAAGGCCAAATCTGTTCAGCCTGGCAACCGGGAATGGACAACGGTCATTGAATGCATCAATGCAAAGGGCTGGTGTATCCCGCCGTTTACGATCGTCCAAGGCGCCTACCATCTTGCAAGCTGGACCACAGAGTCGGGTTTTCCAAAGGATTGGGTTATCAAACCTACCCCAAATGGATGGACAGATAACGAGACCGGCCTGGAATGGATTCAGCACTTCGACAAGCATACTAAACAGCGGACGAAGGGTGGGTACCGGATGTTGATCCTGGATGGTCATGACAGCCATGTATCAGCTGAGTTCGACCAGTACTGTAAGGATAACAACATTATCTCTGTTAGTATGCCACCGCATTCATCTCATTTGGTCCAGCCACTAGATGTCGCGTTATACTCGCCTCTGAAGCGCGCATATGGAGACCAAATCAACCTCTTCATCCAGGCTTCGATTAACCACATCACCAAATCCGAGTTCTTCGTTGCGTTCAAGGCAGCCCACGACAAGACCCTTACAGAGAACAATATCAAGGCTGCGTTTAGAGGAGCTGGAATTTCTCCATGGGACCCAGATTCTGTCATTTCTAGGCTAGATGTCCGCCTACGAACTCCATTACCATCTATCCCTGCCTCCCCCCGGAACTGGGAGTCACAAACACCATCCAATGCTCAACAGACTGTTCAGCAATCGAGTTTTATTAAAGGCAAGATCTCGGCCCATCAGGGAAGCTCCCCCACACCAATTATGGATGCTGTAGATCAGTTGGCAAGGGGTGCACAAGTGATGGCGCACTCACTCACCATGATGAGTGAGCAGATCCGGACACTTCAAGACGCCAACGCAGCACTTGCTAAACGACGGAGAGCTAAAAGGACACGAGTGCAGCTTGGGGGGGCACTTAGTATTGAGGACTCTCAAGCAATAATTGAGGAAAAACAAAAGGGGAAGCGGCCAGCCGGTGAAATAGCTGGTGGTGATGGGGAGGATGATGATGATGATATTGTTTTACGCCGGGGGCCGCACCGCAAGCGGTACGACCAGACCTTGATCTCAGAGGGTACAGGGCGTGTCTAGCTAGGTAAGGGATATCCCCTTTATAACAATCAAGTCAACCCATTAGACAAATCTCATCCAGTGATGCTAAGCCAAAGCCGTTCTCGCTATTTTCCTACCGCCGGTTGTAGGTCCATAACATTCCACCAAGCTTCATTACTACCTGGATTCCCAAAAACTGAGAGGGAAACCTCGTAGGGGAAACCTCTCAGGGTAGTGTAGCGACCGCCGTCGTGTCGTTTCGAGCAGGGAGGTGTGGTAGTCCTCGCTGTTGCCGGTTGGCCTCGAAGGTCGAGCGGGGAGGAGGTAGTAGTCCTCGCCGTTGCGCGGGGGGGAAGAAGCCATCACGCCTTCCCTAACGTTGGATATAGATGGGGCAAGGTCTACTCCAAGTTCGTGATGGCCACGCGAGGAGGTGCGTCGTCTCGTCGCTTGCGCAGTTGTCGGATCTCGAAAGCAAGTTTCGAAGTTTTCGCGTTTTTGACCGCTTGTTAGGCCAAAGTTGTGCGTGCCATAGTAAAATGGCGTAATTTCTAGCAGGGTGCTAACAGCAGCGTGCCAAGAAATTAAGAGTCGAGGGGAAGGTGGGTGGTGCCGAGGAGGCGGACCGCGGCGGACCGCCTCAACGACGATGTGGCAACTGCGGCGAGACTGGGCATTATGCAAAAACTTGTAAGAAAGATGTAGAAGGGTCTAGTCAGTCAGATTCTGAGTGTATAATAGTACATTCTTAAGCGGTCCGCGGCGGATTGCCCAAATAGTTGGTCTGGCTGGTGTAGATTGAGGTTGATCTTGCATGGCTGAAATGCTCCATTTTGGTGGGGAAGCCGATTTTCCCACCAAAAGTCAACAACTTCAGACTAGCACTGCAGCCATGCAAACATCTCTAAATGAATGAAATTAATTGAAAGTAAGCAAATAAGACTAGTTGGCACCAATTGGTGCCAAATTTAATTGATTCTTTTACACTCGGTGGGTGCTAGGGTGGACAAAAGTCAGTAGACTTGATGAAAATCGCTCGCTAGGTGGTACCGCTCGCTGGGTGGTAAACCACGTTAATATAAAAAGTAAATTTAATATATAACGTAAGGAAAACTTATACTAAGGCGAGAGTTATTAATAAAGTTATTATAAGTAGGTAGTAGATGAATAGACAAATAGTGGTTTGCTCTCTAACCCTAGCTACGAGGAACAAGGCGAGGTCGTTCTTTGTGTCACGGCCAGCACGAGATGCAGCATGGGAGCTGGGTTATTGGCGCATCAAGAATCTTTAAGCTGAGGAGAGGAAAAGAAAAAAAAAAAAGGGGAGAGCGAAAGCTCTGGCGGTCCCTGGCTCGCGAAGTCTTGAGCGACTTTGGGCTGAGGTGAGGTTCCTTGTGACGGCCCGAGGGCTTGCCTACCGTGGCTGCGTCACACTTTGGATTAACAGTACAACGCCAAGCCACGGTCCTGCACCCACGGTTAGTCAGCCTGTCTTCCTCTTGGTTTACTCTGGCTTCTGATGTCATGTTCTTCTTCCTTTGACGAAACAAGGTCTTGGTCACATTCCCGTTTGGACACGCATGCTGCAAGTCGCAGTATTCGCTGTCATTATCCCACGGTCAATTTCCTTCCTCAGCCTCGATCACTGGCTACTGGCATAGCTGAGACTTGTGGTGAGTAGTAGGTGATCCCCAACAAGCCTGGCCGAAAATTGCTAAAGAACCATCTCAGTCTGCGAATCAACCTTCAAATCACTTTGCAGTAGAGCTCTGTAGGCCAGCTTGAAGAGGTCAGCATCGGACTCTCCCAACCTTCTTGAGTAGTGCAGTAGCATCGCGGCGATTGATGATGCCCACCACAGCCTCAAGCTGAAAGCTGGCCGTGGACATCCGGCCTTTCTGTTGCGACAGGACTGCTCGGTACCTACGTACCCTGCTCCAAGTGTTAACATTTCATCTGGATATCGCAATGGGGACAACCGGCCCAGTGAAGCAGCCGGATCCCGCCCAGGGCCCATTGCGGCGCTCTGGATCTCCGGCCTCATCCTCGTCGCATAACACACAACGTTTGCGGGAGGGACCACAGCGTACGACTGCCGAGGCCGAAACCTCAAGCCAGGCTCTGCAGCGGGTGGTTCGGAAACGGCGAAGGACGACAAAAGCCTGCGATGATTGTCGGCGGAAGAAAATCAAGTGTGATGGAAACAGGCCGTGTTCGAGCTGTGCGGACTTTGATTCGAGTAAGGACCCGTTGTCACCAGCTTGCGTATCTCCAGTGAATGACCGCCCATCTCCATTAGAGTGTTGTTATACAGGAATATCCACTCGAGGCCGTGGCACTAATCCCAGTGGCACCGGCTCTCTAGAGCGAAAGGCGCTTGCGGCAGAGACTCTGCTTCGCAGGTTCATGCCGCACATAGATCTGGACAACCCGGAGGAGGTTGCTGCATTGCTGGCGCAACCGGCACATTCCGCCTCACCGGCCCAGCACGATGCTGTGGGTGACCAAAGGGCGTGCAGGGCCACTACCACGCCGGCGAGCGTAAATTCCGAGACAACAGCGAATGCTGCGAGGCGAATGCCCCTGGTCGAGAACGTCGGTCAACTAGATCTGACTGCCACTGGCGAATATGGCTTCCATGGTATGTCGTCAGGGGCAGCGTTCTTGAGTCGTATTACCCAACAATTCCCGGGCTTGTTTCGATATGACTCCAGAATGCCCTTCTTGCCCGAACCTGGCCGACCCTATCCAGCCAAGACATTTGACTTACCCGGGTATGCGGCTTCCCCATCGTCCCATGTCAGCGACGGCTTCTCTCCAGTGCCCCCCAAGCCTCTTGCCCACGACCTGTGCGAATTTTCGTTCAGCCGGGCCACCTGCATTCTACGAGTGGTTCATGCTCCATCATTTTGGCGGATGTTCGACAGGCTCTACGAAGAACGACCACAGAGATACACGCCCGAGGAGAGAAGGTTTGTGGGGTTGCTCTTTTCTGTCATGGCCTTGGGGTCGATGTACGACGTTGACGAGAATGATCCGACCAACCCCGATCACTACGCTGTGGCAATGGAGCGAGGGTAAGACAGAAAAATAATGTTCACCATGTCCTCCTGCTTTAGACTGACCGCTGCTGTGGCTCCAGTTATAAGTTCTACACTCTGGGACGACATTACCTCCAAGACATAACGGAATGTAGCGACATGACCACCTTACAAGCGCTAGTGTTTAACATTCAATTCTTGCAAGCCACTGGAGAACTGAATAGTTGCCACACCTTCCTGGGCATCGCCCTTCGCTCTGCCCTGCGCATGGGCTTGCATCGTCATCTACCTGCTATTTCACTCGGACCAATCAAAGACGAGACAAGGAGAAGGCTTTTCTATACGATTCGGCAAATGGACATCTACCTGTCCACCACGCTTGGACTCCCACTTCTTCTGGAAGAAAGAGACATTGACCAGCCCTGGCCGGCGGAAGTAGATGATGAATATATCACAGACAGTGGGATCCAATGGCCGCCGCCTGGAACTCCTTCCATACTCGAAGCGTCGAATGCTAATTTGAGGCTTATGCACATCCTTGCCAAGGTCGTTCGCGACATCTATCCTCCCACAGGGACGGTCGAGGGGCCGGCAGAAACGTACATGATCAGCTTTTCCAAGATCAGGGAATTGGACCAAGACCTCCGCGACTGGCAGGAACAACTTTCACCTATGTGGCGTCCCGGCCACGAGGAAGATATTCAAGTCACACGGTATGCAAACTCGGCGTCTTCATGATTAACAACGTGGTATCCTCGTCTAAACACCTCACTACCCAGGGTAAAAATCCTACTTCGCTTCACTTATGCTCATGTTCAAATGATGCTATACCGACCTTTTATTCAATACTATTCGCGTCAGATTCCATCACACGAGACGGTGGACGAGCGCTACTTTGCCCTCGCGTCAGCTGGCATCAATGTGTGCCGCAATATCATACACATCGGGCTCGAGATCCGCAAGCAGGCTGTTCTTATCGGTCCGTATTGGTTCATCACCTACACGCAATTCTTCGCGGTTCTCAGCCTACTATTATTTGTCCTGAACAACCCGAACCAGCCCGGCGTCTCGGATCTCTTTGCGGACGCCAAGCTGGGCAAAGACTGTATCTCTGGTCTGACTCAGAGAAGCCTTGCGGCGGACAGGGTGACAGTCGCACTGAACGTGAGTTCATCATCCAACAGAGTGATTAGAACGGTCAAGTACAAGACCAAAATTGACAAGTAATAGTCCCTCTTCGATCAGCTTCCTGACCAATACAAGCCGAAAAGACCTCGCCCCCATGATGGCAGACCACAAAGTCCCACAGCGAGTCGCGGCCAGTCATCTTGTCGCCATCGAGACGAGCCAGTCCCCGCCCAGCCCCCGAGTCCTCACACCACCCAGCAGCACCAGTGGGCTCTGAATTCATTCTCCGCTGAAGACTCTGCCACGGCAAGCCCCATGGAAGCACTCCAGGCAACCCCTACAGCACAGCTTCCTGGGCACGCATCAAGGCCGTTCCAAGACGATTTCATGGACTTTCTCTTGGAGGACCCCTTTGCATACCCTTTGATGCCCGGCGTGGGCCTTGCAGAAAACGAGCTCGCTGCTTTCCCTGAAGATAGTCTGCGGCTTCCACTCTATAACACCGAGGTGGATATTGAAGGACAGCTCCTTGACGTCCATTTGCCAGATTTGCAGAATATTCCGCCACTGGCGATATCCCCGCCCAATGTTCCACTTGACCCCTCGGTTGGGCCTTGAAATTCGTAGCCCGGGTCGATGACGAGTGGGAGGACAACGGCTGGCAGATACTACTCGCTCAGATGCACACCATTTTTAACCCACTCCCTTCTATTTGATGAATCGAAGTTGAAACATTGACCGTTGTCTGGAACTCGACGGATATCTTCAAGGACATGTATTTTCAGCTCGTCGCAATCATAAATTGAAATGCATCCAATACCGCAAAACTGGGGGCGCGTGGGCGCCACAGCTATCTGTACATAGGTACAGGTCCTGGCAAGCAGTGGTCACATTAAGTCCGCAACACAATGGATTGCAAACGCGGCCGTATAACGCAGTGAGAAGCATTAATGCTTGCTACTGACAACACCATTCGTTGTCTCCAGGGATATTCCAAGGTTGATTCAGTGATGGGCTTCAGAACCGACTGACTGGGCCATGGATTATCTTTTATTCAGTCTTGATTATGGTTTTGACCGCCCAAGCAAACTTGTCTGTAGTTCAGGTCCTCCACTTTCTGTTTTATATGCCAACCGTCTCTCTCGTATGGTACCAGGCTCTCTCGATGTTATGGATCAGGTCCGTCATGGGTGGGTATCAACAATGGAAAATCGCGAAGCGCTGCCCTTCTATTCACTCCCGGCTCCGTGGCAGACCTGCATGGCGCGACCCCATTCTGATCTGAGGAATTGGGATGATGTCAGTCGTCGGGTCGGCAGCGGATCTAAGAGGCAGTAGACGATGTCACGACACTCGGCCTGGATGATTGTCAGATTTGCGGCTGGGAGAGAGCGCAGGCCACGTTGCGACCCAAGGGCGAGAGCTCACCGGGTCCAGTGATTCCACCGGCTCAAAGCCGGCTTCCACTCGACGACCCTCCACGTATGAAGTGTAATATCTATCCTCCTTCCTTGCTGATGGCCAGAAGTAATGGCCCAGGCGGAGGACCATGTAGATCACGCCGCACGCCCATACATCTGCAGCTTGTCCGTCAAACTCGTCGTCCGTGTACTCCTCCGGCGCCACGTACGGCGCGGAGCCCCGTCGCCCGGACACAAGCCGCAACCCACCGTCGCCGTCCCCGGGACGTCGGAGCCACTGGCTGCAGCTGAAGTCGCTGATCTTTAGGTTTCCCGTCTCGGTCAGCAGCAGGTTCTCCGGCTTTAGGTCGAGGTGCGCGATGCCGAGCTCGTGCAGGTACCGGACGCCGCGCATGAGCTGCTTGAAGAAGCAATGGGCTTCCTCGACCTCGAAGGGCCACTCGGACTGGATCAGGGAGAAGAGATCCCCGGCCGCACAATACTCCATGGCTTCGTAAAGCCAGTGATGTTATTGGATTGGAGGCAATTTGGATTGGACTGGATTTGTCGGAAAATGGCTGGACTGGATTTGGGTTTCTCGAAGATTTGGACTGGATTGGATTGATTGGCAACCAGCTCCTGGAGCTCCAATGGTCTAACCTGATAAGGCAAGAGCTAAGCCTAATTGAGTGGTCATGAGGAGTCTCCCGTCGCAGCTGCCGTCGCAGACCACGACACGACGCGCGAACTATCGTTCCGCTATTGGGTTAACATCCAACGCGTGCAGATTGCTGCGCTATTAAAAGCACGGAGGCAAACGCGTCGCTCGCGACTTCAGCAGTCCTTCTACTGTGGCAGACGTGTCTGAACAGTCCACTCACCAGCTACACCATGGCCACTATCTCCAGCTATTTCGGTGCTGCCAGCGGTCGCCGTCCTGATTCTGACAGAGTTATTCTTGCTCCAACATATATTAGTCCTCGCCCAAACGACCCCGACGGAACCCTGATCGAACCCGACGAATTCAAGCTGAATGGGAAGCAATATGTACGCTACTCTGTTGTGGCAAAGTCCCAAAAGCACACCAAGAAAAGGACATCAGTCGTCTGGCAGTATGGTGAAGACATACAACTCAAGCAGGACCCGACGAAGACGTTCTGGTACTGTTATCTGTGCGAACAGCAGCAGCGCCAACAGGGACTTCCTATTTCCGGCAAGGGCAATTGTACTACCTTAAACCACCTGGAATCGAAACACCAAATCATCGCTCACGGCTACGGATGGACGTCATTGAAGCCAGCGAGTGCTTACGAGCTTGGTATGGTCGCCCGGAGCAGAAGGCATTTGATGACTCTGCCATCGGTTTGATGGAGGGTGAGGCAGGGAGTACAGTTGGGGCGGATGGGCTGGGTGAGGGAGAGGAAGGCGGCGAAGATGATGGAAGCGAGAAGAACATACTGGAGACGCAAGTTGCTAGAGAACATGAGCTCCGTAGTTAGGTGGTGTCATAACCCAAGGACAAGAACAGTTCTACTCCAAGTCTGCTTATTCAGCGGCTCATTGATTGTCCCAAAAGGGTAAAATTATGAACTGGATCGGTTCTGGATATCCTGGAGGCTGCCTGTCCCCACGTCTGGACTGGATTGGATCGAGGCTCGGATCCAGCTCCAATCCAATCCAATAACATCACTGCGTAAAGCTTGCCGTGCTCGCTCTGGAAGACATCGAAAACGCGGACCACGTTCGCGTGCTGCAGGTCGCTCGTGAGGTGTGACCCGTACTCGATCAGCATCTGCTTGTCATCTTCTACCGAATCCTGGCCAGGTCTTTGGTGGGACTCCTTGACGGCAACCAGCCTGACTTCTCGGCCATCTGGGGTAGTTTTGCGGAATATGCTAATCGTGCCATGGGCGCCACGGCCAATGGTCTTCCAATATTTACCATATTTCTGCTCCAGTGTAGAGTATCCATCGACCATGTGGTCTGAGATCCCCGGGGTCTCCTGTAAATCCTTTTCTGCGTTGCGCTTGAGAATGAGCTGTGAAAGACCTTCTCGCACTCTGCCGCACTCTCTATCAAACAAGTTTCTCCAAGCGCTTGGTTTCTCCGGGCGAATTGGTGAGTCGAGGAAGTGCTGATGTCCGTTGGGCAGAGCTGGATCGGAAATAAAGCGAAAATGAGCCGCAGCTTTAGAGGATCTCGCTTCAATCGAGAAACCACAGTTAGCTCGAGTCCTCACTTCGGGAAAGTCGTGACCCGTCCTCGGGGACTCAGTTAGGTGAATGTCGGGACAGGCTTACGGATGGACATCCTCGAGGGTACGCGCAGGACTGACCAAGCGCAGGCAATGAAACTGCGTTATAATCAACCTTGCCAGAAACCACAAGCTCTTCGACAGCGACTTACCTGCTCCTTAAGCATAAACATTCCAATCCCCTCCCATTTGAAGGAGGTCGGAAATGATTACACCAAGTCGCAGGCAGCCAAACCGTCATTTTGCAACTCGACTTCCCAAGGGCTGTCTTCTGTACATGGTGCCAAGGTCACCACTGATAGGCCGCAGCGAAGTGTTCCGTATTGCCAAGCTTGCGGCTGGCCCGAGGTTCCGGCTTTCTCGCAATTGATTGGCTCTTCCCGGAAAATCGGATTTACTGATGGGGTCTCTTTGCAGCACCCGGCTTGGCTGCTCCGTCGTGTCGCTTAGGTCAGGCCTTTGCCCATTGGTTGAGATCCGCCGAAGAACAAGAACGTATCAACACAGGTAACAAGCCTGCAGATTTTCTGTAGGTTAGAGGGACGCAGTTGAGGGAATTCAAAGTCGAATATGAATTGGAATCCGTAAGAATGATACGAAACACCTCAAGTATATAAATATGTTTCAATTTGTCTATTGGCCTTGATATGGGACAGTTGCTTTCGCGCAAGGCTGATCTCAGCCGCCAAACAAAAAAAAAAAAAAAAAAAAAAAAAAAAAAAAAATTTATTCCTCTTTTTCTGATCCCTCCAGGGCTTGATGCCCACCATCAGGTGCTCCTTCAAGCCTAGAGCTGCGCCATTTATTGCATTCCCCTCATGCCAAGTCTTTTACATATAAAGTACCGTACGTAGGACTGTCATGTCTCGACTGCCGCCACTCTTCGGCCCAGCAACAAAATACGACCCTTGGCACGTGGGCTCCTGGAACAGTTCTGCACTGAGTACGTCTCATGACGGGCCTGAAACAGCTCCAAATCACTATCAGTTTGTTACACAGCTTTTCCTAGGCTGTTTTCCTCCCCGTCTCATTCGCCTCATATTAATTTGCCTCTCTCATCAGAACCAGTTCATCCCGCGCTTCATACGTGGGAGCCATGTGGAAACCACATCTCAATTTCATTACGCTTCACTGTCAGTATCAAGTTTCTCCATCTCTGGCAGAATGCGTCCGGTTCGCTGACGCAATGACCGACAGATGCGTGGATCATATTGTGTGGTCTTCTTGGTCTGGTGGTCCTCACCCCAGAGGGAAACATCGCTGCCATCGATGCCTACTTCTTTGGTGCAAGCGCTTCAACTGAATCCGGCCTCAATACGTGTGTTGAAAACGTTTTGTACTGAGTTTAAAGCGTGGCTAATATGGAATTCTCAAGTGTCGACGTGAAAGCTCTGAGGACATATCAGCAAGTCTTCCTATACATCATCCCAACCATTACCAATCTGGGCTTTGTAAATATCATGGTGGTTGTGGCCCGGATTTTCTGGTTCAGAAAGAAGCTCAACGCCTCTGGCAAGTTCTCCCTGTTTCCCCCCAAGGCAAGATGGGCGCTGATAGAATAGCTTCTTTTCAGCTCAATCCAACCCCCGGCCGACTCCAAAGGGCGTGGTTTTCTCACTGAGACGCGACGAGGACTTAGAGGGGCAAAAAAGGACCCCAGATGATCCCTCGGCCGTGAAGTAGGTCATGCCACAACCTCCTGCAAAGTTGAGCGCGCCTAATGGGTGGTACAGTGAAGCAAAGCGGGTTACGAGTGATGGAGAAGTTGTCTCCTCGGCTGATCCAAGTGGCCCTACTTCGAGCGACTCTGATTATAAACGACCGAAGTCCTCCAGCACGGAATACTACATACCACCTCCAATGGAGCGTGACAACGGTTAGTCGCGACGCTGAGGGTCTTGATGTGGCTACCACATGCCATTCATTCATGGAAGTCTGACCAAAGAGATAGGCCAGCCATTTATAGAGAAGCGCCTTCGGGAAACCGAGCCAGCCGATGAAGGTGAGTGAAATACGAGTTCCTCGCGGCAGTCATGCTAATTTCTCCCCTCTTGCGCAGGTCAAGATGAAGTAAAGCCTTCTCGAACGACAGGAGAGACTGCCTCCATGCTTAAACAACGAAAGTATGTTGGCAACGAAGGCCCCGCCATATCCGCGGCTAAATCGATCGAGAATGCCGCCGTATCCATGTTTGTGCTAGGATCTCGACCCAGTGCGGAGCGGAGGCTCTCGAGTACTTCGCAACATCCATGGCCCAATAATCTGCCGGGACTTTCCAAACAAGTGACTATTGGCAGGAACTCGCAGTTCCATGACCTGACAGCCGAAGACGCGGAAACGCTGGGTGGTATTGAGTATACGGCGCTGAAGCTGCTCCTCAAAATCGTTTGTGGTATGTCTGGGGTGCCATTGTGTTGGCTTCGATATTGACGAGCTCCACGTTAGGATATTATCTCGGGCTGCATTTCCTCGGTGTAATTAGCTTGCTCCCATGGATCCATACTGCTCCGTCAAAGTACACAGACTGGCTGGCGGAGTGCGGCCAAGACAAGACTTGGTGGTAAGTTATTCTGTTTGTTTCCATCTTGCCACATTCTACGCGTCGTCGTTGCTGAAGCCGTTGAAAAGGGCGTTTTATTCTTCACAGACCATGATCAACAACCTCGGCTTCACATTGACTCCGGACTCCATGATCACATTCAAGGACGCCACATGGCCCATGTTGCTCATGACCTTTTTGGCTTTTGCCGGCAACACCTGCTACCCAGTGGTGCTGCGCTTCTGCATATGGGTCACGTACAAATTGACGCCTTCCAACAAGCCCACAAAGGCAGCATTGAAGTTTCTCCTCGACCATCCACGCCGATGTTACACCCTGTTGTTTCCCAGTCACCCAACCTGGATTCTATTCGGGATAATTGCTGCACTAAACTTCGTTGACGTGCTGCTTATTGTCGTCCTAGATCTGGACAACCCAGCCGTGAACGACCTTCCGATGGGCCCACGAATCCTCTCTGCCCTATTTCAGGCAGCGTCTTCTCGCCACACAGGTACCTCGACGTTGAATCTCGCCGAAATCAACCCGGCTGTCCAATTCAGCCTCCTCGTCATGATGTACATCGCCATTCTTCCAATAGCTATCAGCATTCGTCAGTGTCATCCCTATCTTTTCCCGCCGCCCCCCCCCCCCACCATCTGTCACGGTTTGGACCGTTTGAGAGTGCACACCATTAGCAGGTGACTAACACGTCCCAGGCGCCTCCAACACGTACGAGGAGCAGGCCATCGGGTTATACCCAGCAGACCGCCCCGTCGACGAGTCCGGGGCAGCCAGTTACATCATGACGCACGTTCGAAACCAGCTGAGCTTTGACCTGTGGTACATATTTCTCGGGACGTTTTGCATCTGCGTGGCCGAGTCGGGGAGGATCAAGGACTTGGCAGAGCCGGTTGGTACCTACCTAGCCGCCCCAAGCAACCAAGAGTATTGCTTTTACGACACAGGAGCTTTCAGCTAACGCACCCGGGCCAGGCATTCTCGGTCTTCTCGGTGTTTTTTGAGGTGGTTTCGGCCTAGTGAGTGCACGCAAGAAATCAATGCGCATCTTGTCCCCACGTTCGCTGCTAACAATCTCGTCCTAGCGGCAACGTCGGGCTCTCGCTTGGGCACCCAACGGTCATGACCTCACTGTCTGGCCAGTTCGGCACGTTTGCAAAGCTCGTGACCTGTGCTCTGATGATCCGTGGTCGCCATCGCGGCCTCCCGTACGCGCTTGATCGTGCTGTCATGCTGCCGGGCGAGTCTTCACGGAGAGACCTGGATGGGCCAATCACCCGGAGTGCCTCCAAGGCCTCTACTCATGCGAGTAGAACTGCTGTGAAATCAAAACCTACGTGAAAGGTTGTGCTGGAGAAGGTGTATGTACTATCTAGTAGGTGTAGTGGCGGTCTTATCGATAAGGCAGGGGACATGGAGTGGGGCTGTCAAATGGTATCAGTGCTGTTTCTGTACGACAACCCCAACCCTAATAAGCTTCACCCTCCCCTGCTCACGGCGGGGGTGGTGGATGTGTAATAAAGCTGGATTGTTGTTGTTGACTGTTGCCTGGCGCCATCATCCTCCATCCAGTGTTACTCGAACAAACGTGTCCCATATGGCAAATTCCCTCTTTCAAGTCGCCCGCAGGTCTCCCATGAGTCGGCCATGACCTGATGACTACAATATCGTTCCGAATTCCATCCAGTGTCGAGCTCGAGATGCCGTCATCTTCGCCATCAGAGGCCCTCGAGGCCATCGTCTCATCCGAGGACTTGGTGCATTGCGTTGCCCGATACGTGAGTTTTGTCCCCATCCATCTGATCCCTTTCTCCGGCACAACTGACTGTGGATAGGTGCCATCTCGAGCGACATTACGAAGCCTTTACCTTATCTCGAAATTCTTCAATCAGACATTCTCACAGTTTCTCTACTCCAGCATTATCTTCCATGACGGAAACGCTCACATCCTCCGGGATCCAGAGCAACTCGAGAAATTCACTTCCAACCCCAATCTTATTTATTGCAAATCTCTGTCATTCAAACTTATCGAAGGTTCCTGGGCCGTCGGTAACCACCGTGAAGTTGGCCGGCTGGTCGACGCTCCTGGCTATGGCCGGATGGGGGACATAAGACATTGGGCGGGCCGATACAATGAGAGCATCATCAAGATCTTGTCGTTGACTCCCAACATCTATAGATTCGAGTGAGTGTGAGAGATAAACCCCAAGATATTTTCTAACTAACCTCCTGGTAGATGGGAGAATTGGCCAATATCAGAATCTGTGCTCGAGATGCTTGAAGGACAGTGCCCATCCTTGCGGGATGTATCCATCATCTACCCGAACCTAGCAAAGTTCTCCCGGACCGAGAGGTTCTATCGAAACGGGAAGAGCGCCTTCGACGAAGAAAAGCCCAAGATAATACCTCTACCGACCCCGGAGCTACAGAACCTCCGCAAGCTCTACTTGTACGAGATCAACGGTGATCTTGACGTGTGGATTCCAAAGATAGCCACCATGCTGGGCAAGTCGCGGTTCTTGGAGGAGCTTGGCCTGTCCTTGTCAGCAGAGTGTGAAAGGCAGCATGCGCTTACTGGGAAGTCCAAGACATTCTTGAACTTCTTCCCGTCTCTGGTGGAGCGATACCGTGACCAGGGGGACGAGCCGCTGAGGCTGCGCGTCCTCAAGATGGGCTATGGGATGCTTTTGAACACGCCAAAGGAAGGCCTCGAGGACAGTGAACCGTATCAGGGTGAATACCTTTCTTCCCTCATTCATCGAGCCTACCTCGAGGAACTCTACGTGGACAATGATCTGGACGTCGGCTGCCCGCTAAAGATCCGCACCTCTGTGGGCCGTATCGCATGGTCCTGGATCACACCCTCCTTTCTGCCGAACCTCAAGCGCTTCACCTTCACCAGCCTGTCTGTTCAGAGCCAAGTCTGGCTCGGCCAGCACCCAGACCCGACATTCGCGAGCAACCTCGCCATGGGCATCGGCACCGAGAAGCTCGCATTCAGCTACATCGACGATAATGGCACCCTGCAAAGCGTGCGCAACAACAACATCCACCGACACATCGGCCAGATAGGCGAGAGGACCTTCTTCCTGCACAAGTACCGGAACCACCCAAACCTGCCCCTCAAGAGCTCCGTCGTGTCCGTCTTGAAGCCCTGCCACAAGGATCTCCTCTGTCTTGGCAGCTGTACCTGGATCAAGACCCTCTCCATCTGTCTTCAGAAGCAGACCACCATCCCCGCGCTAAAGAAGATCGAACAGACTCTGCCACAGACTGAACATCTGTGGATTCGTATCGGGATGGACTATCCGCTCGTGGACGGCCAGAGCGAGGCCAATCATAAGGGCAACGCGATACGGATGAAGGATGGGGCGCTGGTTGATGAGCAGCAGTATCTGCACTCTACTTGGAGGCAGAAGTGGGCGGAGATGGCGGCCACCGTGGCCGAGGCGAAGTCGTGCCCCATCAAATATCTCAAGATTGGGCATCTGGCATGGCGGGTGCTGCCACGTCCAAAGGGGGCCAGGAAGGCTGTTCTGGAGCCACTTGATCGATGGGAGGATGAGGCGAAGGGCCCGGATGTCTTCCGGTATAATGATCCTGTGAGGAGGGATCATCCTTACTGAGACAAGGGTATCGAAGCCGTTTACTATAGTGGAAAGTGACTCGAGTCCTGCTAAGAGACCCATATGTAAGCCCTGGAGGTTATGTAAATACATCAGCAACCAACGGGACAGAATACTCAAGTGCTCTCAGTATCCACGAGTCGCCTTCTCCAATGTTCAATGCCAGATCTCTACTTGGGAACCAGTTTAAGTTTTCCCGGCCGAGTCACGAATTTACACCTGCGCTGCATCATACTCATCCGCGAGGCGAAATCCCTTCGCGTCTGCCAAGTGGAAGGACGGTTGACGGAGGAAAAAGGCACACGGCCATTCATGGTTCAAAATAGGTTATCATATTAAAGGGGGTCCCCAACCCTCTTCCAAAGAACAAAACAAGACCAACAGAATAAAAGCCCACCAAAGAACCGACAAAAGAACGACACCGTTTCGAATTTCCGTGAAAGTCTGATAAAGTCAAGGGAAGATGGGAAATCGGAAGGGTTTGTTATGTATTTGAAAAGCAGAAAATTCATCGGCTGGTTTGCAGCGAGTTTTGCAAAGAGTCAAAGCGGATGGTTATTCGCACCACACATCTTCATCCCTACTATCCATGCTTAATCGACCATTTAATTGTGGAAGCGAAAGAGCGGCCGTCGATTTTGGAGGACCCTGATATCATGTTCAGAACGGGTGAAGCATCTGAGTTTCATGGAGTTAGTGCGGTTGCTTCATCGTAGCCCCAGATCCTGATGTGCAGTAGAGGGAGCTCTACCCACTTCTCTACCCTACCCAGGTAGAGGAGTGGTCTCCTCTACCCTACCCGGGTAGAGTGGGTAGAGTGGTGGGTAGAGTAGTGGGTAGATTGGTGGGTAGAAGATAAGGTAGGTAGGGAAGGTAGATACTGTATATATGCTCAATTCTTCAAAATATGCCACTTTATATTATACATCCCAATCCTCCTCTTCGAAATCAATATCCATCTCGTCCACCTCCTCAGCCTCTACAATCATCCCTAGCAGCTCCTCCGAAGAGATGAGCTTCCTCGCAAACCAGTTACCCATGCACTCTAACCTCTGGAGGTTCTCTGGCGATAACCTAAGCCTATCCCAGCTCTGTGTACGGCGTGCGCCCGAGAATTGTTGTTCTGGTTCAGCGGATGAGGGTGCGATTGAGAGGATATTGATGGCCATACGGTGGAGACGAGGATAGCGCCGGCGCTGCTCTGGAAGTAACCACCATTGAAGAGGAGTTATCTTTAGAGCATCAAGATCGATAGTTTTATCTTCAATAAATGCCATAAACGTATCTTCATCCTCTTGTGAGGTAGGTTGGACTCTTAGACGACGTTTCAGCCGGTCTAATTCATTCTCTACCCTCTTCTTCGAGGATGGATGACACGTATCGATATCAGCAGCAGCAGCAGCAGGGAGTGATTCATGAGGGAGATGCGCGTATTCCTTCTGCCAGATCGAATAAGCAGCATCAATAGTCTTCTGATGCCACCCTTCAGGCCAGTTCTGAAGAAGATAATGCTTCCGCTTCGAGGGATCGAGAAGCATCGCGAAGGCGTATACTGGCGTTGACTCAACGAGGGCGTAGTATTTATCAAGGATAAACCAGCCCATCTCAATAGAATGAACTATTCGGAGGTCCTTCTCTGGGCCTGATTTATATAGCACCTGACGGACTCCACATAGTGACAAGCCTTGGCGGTTTGGCTACAAGCGTCTTCGACGATTTCAGGTTCTTCGTCTGTGTACTCGGCGCTTGCGGAGCCATCAACTTGGACCTTGACCTCGAGGCCGAGCTCTTCGATGATGGCCATCTTGTGAGGTAGAAATGGCAAGATCGTGAAAGTTCACAGCAAACAAGTGGTCTGTCCACGTACACCATGTGTTATGAAAGGAAGACGCGTAGAGCAGACGCGGTCGCAGCTTACAGCTAATAGTGCTGCCTGGCACTAGCCAGGGCCAGTTGGCTTTAGCTTAGTCAGCCAACAGGCGGCAAGTGCCCGGGCAAGGGTGCGAATGCAAAGCTCGGATTTAAGGAATGAAAGCTGCACTCGATTTGTAGATTGTAGTTGGTATAATTTAAAGTCGGGTGATGCTTCTGCTTCTCTGTTGACGAGGTCTACCGGCGGAGCCATTTATAACAATCTAAAGACGTGGGTTCTAGCGTGCAAACGGGGATTGTTGACAATCTGGACCAACAGGGTCGATTTGCTCAAGGCCTATTGTGGAAAGGGGCGACTTGACAGACCACGGCTTTCAAACATCGACAGCTCTTGCACACCAAACATGCCGAAACAACTCTGCGAATAACAATATTGTTGTAGCCCATCATGACCCAACTAGGCGCCGAGATGCGGTTGCCTGAGATATGGGAAGGCTTCCTGTGGCGGGATGTCCTGAAGTTTATGTTGAGAATAAAGGTTGGGACCCGTTCCGTCTCTGCTGGGGGATCGATTTCGATGACGACAAAGTCCTCTTAGCAGGCAGCAAGTCCGATGACTGCATTTTCTGAGCATTGGTTGATAGGGTGTATGTACAAGGCAAAAAAAAAGAAATTTTTCCTAACTTATCGGCAGTATCGCCGGAGTAACCAGCGAGCTATCATATTGGGGATTCCAGTTGGGTTTTTGAGGCCTCCCGCACGCAGCATGCACTCTGTCTTCGAACTATCTGCCATACAATATTAAGACAGCATCCTTATACTTTTCGATCCAATTATAAGCGGAACGCAGACCCGACTACAAGCCATCGACCTGAATTTTGTCAATACACATGGTGTCTTTTTCATCAAGAAAATAATATGGACGAGAAGAATCCGCTCGACTCCCCGGGATGTCTGCAACGTTTTAAATTAATGTCCAGAGGTTAGGAATATTATCTTGTGGCTTGACGAGGCGGGCGTCCTGCATAGGGATTTGGCACTACGGAACGTGCTCGTGGCAAGAGCTACTCGAGAGGGTCCGGCCCGGAATCCAGAGTTGGCCTATTGCAACAACTACGTCCAGATTGAGGGCTCTAGCGATGTTCAGATGTGTATGCACATGAGATTCAGGCGATGGAATTTTACGGGAGGTGAGATATTCTTACCTACTGAGGGTTCCTGCATGCTGTACCTGCACTCTGATTTGAACCGCTTATATCGACAATATGGGGTCATTTGTGCAACTTACTCTTTCGAAAGAGCACAAACGGGACTCTCTGCGGCCATGGCATGATATTCATGTCCTCGTGGTAAGTTCTCGGGCCATAGATCAAAGGTCCCTTGTTTAGAAGCGTTTTGAATATAGCCTGACGTAATTCATGTAACTTTGCAGCCCACGGGGTGAATCTTCTGGTATATCCGCAAGAGTAAGCTTGCGGCTAACACATGTCTGTATGAATCAAAGATTCCTTTGCACCAGCAAGCTAGAGATTTCTACATACACTGTTGATGGTGAGTCTGGCCTCCGGCGGCGAAATACCGTAATATGGACCCCAGGTATCGGGAGCCTGCTCAAATGCCTAGAAAGTTGATCCTAATGGTTTGATAAGGAAGGGGTTAGCGGAGGGTGGCAAGAATCGGGGGGTGGCCAGGATCTGCAGCGGGCACGTTATTGTATATAGAAAGACGTGATGCCTATAATAATGAAAAGTACCTAGCTCCGTCGAACACTGCCCCTGTCGAAAAGGTTAATGTGCAATGTTCCTTGATGTCTTGATGTGCTCGATTTGTCCAGGACGCCTATTACTTCATATCGGCATCATCTCTGACCTTGTCATAGTATGTATACGACCCTCGGAATTCACCACCAAGCGAGAACCGGGCAGAGTCAAAAGTCGCTTCAGATTCAACGAGGATGCCGTGCCCATTCGTCCGAGAGACGCATGCCGAGAGGGAAGGATTGTGCGGAGGACGCGAAATTAATGGGTCCCCCCCCGGACTTCAAGTCTGGATTTCCAGAAATGTATGACGTACACTTGTTTGCATTCCAATGGATAGGATGAGGTTTGGTGGGGGCTTTTTTCTTTTTGACTTTTTCTTCTTCTTTCTAAACTACGTGTGCCGATTGAGATGTTAATATCCAGGCCAGTCCTTTAGGTGCACCCAGAATGGCAAGGTTCCGCAGCGATCGATCGATGGCGATGGAACCCCGTATCGCCATCGCCATCGACATGGACCCACATGGCGATGGCGATGGCGATCGATAAGGACCCTGTATCGCCATCGGAGCGATCGATATCGACGCTATCGCCACTCCCTTGTCGCCCCATATATTACTGAATCAGGAAGGCACGAGGCTCTTGCAGAGTTATAATAATTCAATCGATAACTACTCTGTGATGCTACTGCCGCTTTCTTTTATGTTTTCGGCCTGCTGTAGCACGTCTTGGAACATATCTAAGGGAAGACTAGGCTTGTAGAAGCCCTCCTTACTCCACGAACGAAGGCATTGAGCCATCGTTATGACGACATGCCGCAGTCGATTTCTAACAGGCGTGACCATCCGTCCAGCGCTGCTGAAGCTCCTCTCTGATTCTGCAGAAGAAGATGGTATGCTGAGGAAGTCTATAGCCATAATGCCTAAGGTTGGAAACTTCTGAAGATTCTGTTGCCACCACCCAATAGGGTCCTTCTCGACCACTGCAGATTCGACAGCCGCTTCGCTTAAATAGATGGCCAATTCGTCGTTGACTGCCTGGGCCGCAGTAGAGAGATTGTTCTGGCCCAGGCGACCCTTACGGCCTCTGTGGGTTCCGTTAGTGCTCTCCCCGCCAGCATCAGCTTGTCGACGTGCTCTCTTGAAATCCATCCTCCGCTTGACGTAGTCGCGGCAGGCATCAGCCTCCTTATCGGCATCCTGGCTGCGTTTACCCCCGAAGTCAACACCCTTGTAACGGACTTCGTAAAAGCTCCGCAACAGTGTGTTGTAATGTTTCTTCCACCCGCCCTGTTTGCGGATTGGGCAACCGTCCCAGAGTTCTTCCATGGCCTTCCACTTCTTGCAGGGGTGAAGGACAACTGCGGCGACGTAAGCAAGCTGGTTAAAGAGGTTATAGTACTTATCCAGCCTCTTCCATGCTAGCTTTATATGGACCTTCAACCATCTTCTTGTCTTGGTGTCCATGTCCTTAAATATGTCCACAGCACAATACTCATGATTCTCATCTATCCGAATAACTGTGCCTTCCTCAGCTTCTTCGAGGTGATCAAGAAGCATCTCGAAGGCGGGGAAATACTCCCAGAACCCGCCTGAAGTCGACCGTATACCAAGAGTACCTATGCCTTGCAACTGGCTGGTGACTATGGCAAAAGGTTCGAGAATGAGATTGTAGACGGAGATGAGCTTCCAGTCTTGAGCAGACAGCTTGTCATCGATGATGCACGGCCGCTCCCTCGGCTTAGCACCGTTCTCTTCCCAATCAACTTCAACGTCGGCGATAAACTGATTGATGGCTTCTCGATGAGATAGCGCATGGCTAATCATATCCCTGTCCGAGGACCATCGAGTCTCTACGTTCTGCACCCATTCATGAGTTCGCTCGGGGTTCGGCTCGTTATTCATTCTGTTGATTTTGACCTGAACAAAGTTAGCCAGCGGCTCCGGTAGCAAAGGCTAGGCCGGTTGGCCAACCTGCGCATGAAGATACGTCCTTCTGAGCCTAGGGCTCCTTTTGATGGCGACACCAACGTTGTGGAGTTTTCCTATCGGGCCCATCTTCCGGAATTTGGCGAGAGCGTCCGTATCGATGACCTCGGAGATCGGATAGGTGAATTTCGGCGGCTCCAGAGGACTCCCAAGCAAGATTCCGGCATCCGAGCCGTCATGATCAGAGTCATCGATGCCAAAAGCGCCTTCTTGATCGTCATCCAGTACCTTCCGAAGAGCCGTGTTGGTGGATTCAAAGGGCACCTTGGGCAATATTCCTGGGGTGCGAGAACAGGCAGGGAATGTGGCAGGATCTACACGATTATAATCACGAAAAGTAGCAACTATCATATCATAAATTGCCAACTTCGCATTGCTCCATCGCCTGCTGCTGATTACGGCAACCCAGCATCGCCATATCGTGGGCTTGCCTTATCGCGGAAGATACCCCAATCACCGACCCAGGAAAAAGTTGCTGATTTCTGCTTTGATCTTTACTGGCAGGTTCTTGCCCCTTTCAGCGATGTGATTATCATCTTTGTTAAAGGATTTGGGCCCTTGAGAACAGCAGATATACTCAAGGGTCGGAACCACTACATCCACTCCACTTTTGGACCAAGTAGAGTGGATGTACGATTTTTTAGCAATTACGTAGTGGATGTAGCACATATTCGACCGGAGTGGAATGGATGTACACACGTGGATTTATAAGTGGATTTATAAGTGGATTTTTGAGGCTATTCACAACCTCGTCGACGCCTATTCAGCCTCACTTTCAGAGGTTGACACTAACTCTTCAGCCTGCTGCTGCTGTGATGAATCGTCAACCTCGCTGGCGCTATCCTCGCCCTCCAATAGCCATTTTGACTCAGCAAGCGCCAGCTCGTCGTCGCCTAGAGTCCCACAACCGCCATCCAGCTTACTTTCAAGGTGCGACTTAAGCAATGGATCCAGGTCCTTGATAATGCCAGCACGGTACCAAGAGCGTAAAACCTGACAAATGGTGATAATCTCAGCATCTAGGTTTGTACGCAACCCCGAGACCATCTTGCCAGCAGCTGAAAATAACCTCTCACACTCGGCTGACATCGGCTGGATTGTCAGGAAGTCCAAGGCCATCCTGGATAATCGAGGATATCTGCTTTGCTTAGTGATCCAGTAACCAATTGGATCACGAACGTTGCCGTCGCTGACGTCACGATCCGTCTGCCACGCTTGGTACTCGTCACCAACAATAGCTGCTGCGGAGGCTGGTGTTGAGCTTGGCAGACGGCTGTTCTTCTCGAAGGGGTTGAAAAACCGAGCTCTTTTTGCTGGAGGCTCGTCGCCGCCTCTGCTGCTGCTGGTTCTAACCTCGAGATGAGCGTAATCGGACAGCCAGACGTCGGCGACCATCTCTTTTGCCTTTTCAACCCAACTAGGCTTATGAGCCCACGTTTCATCAAACCAGTCCCAACGATAGGCTGGATGGAGCGCCATAGCCGTATAGTAGATGGGCGTCTCGTCCAGCCGCCGATAATATTCATCCAGCTTATCCCAAGCAAGGTTGATTCCGATGCGGAAGTGCTCTGGATCAGGAAAGTCAGCAGCAAGCTGCTTATATTCTTCCAGTGTGTTAAGCAGCAACTCATAGCCAAGCACCACGTCCCAGATATTGCCATAGGAGCCAGTCCAGCCTTGCTTACGCCTGCGGGTGTGTCCATCACCCTCAAGCGTCTTCACCACGGTCTCAAAAACAGTCAGAATAGCCTCCAAATGGTAAAGAACCTCCCAGCCTCTGTCCGTTAGCTGATTCTCGTCTCGGAGGATGCGTGGTTTTCTCGCCAACTTGGCTTGTGTCACTTGGCCAGTCTTTTTAGACCGTTTTTCGTCCTCCCATTGCGCCTTATACTTGATCAGTAGGAGTTCGATAGAGGTTTTCAACCGTAGAGCCCTGCGGATTATGTAGAGTTGTGACAGCCAACGCGTGTCGTTATCGATAATTAGCTTGACTGGTTTCTTGGATCGGAGTTTAAGGGTGGTGGCGCGATTAATTTCGTCCTGTTAGATATATGGAAATTAGTATGAGACGAATAGGATTTAGTAAAACCGCTTACCCTCTGGACCTCCTTGAATAAGTAAATCAGCCGATGGCTAATACGCACATCAACTACGATATTGTGTAACTTGCCAACTGGTCCTCTTTTGCGCCATCGAGCGTATTCAGCATCAGATAACGCTTCTGCGCCTGATAATTGCTGCTCGAACGCGTCGGCGTTTTTGCCAAATAAGAGCGCCTTGGCTGACAAGTTAATTGTGTGGCCAATACAGCGTCCTCGGCGTAGTCGGCCATCGAACCCAAGTTCAGCACCTATGACCTCCATTGCAGTATCGTTGTTTTCAGCTTTGTCGAGCGTGAAATAGCCAATCTTCTCTGGACTCACGCCAAAGGTGTGTAGGACGTCGAGAACCTCCCCACCGATCGTTGAGCCGAAGTGACGATGAGCCTCTGGAACCCCAATCATGATTTTGCATGGCCGATTCTTCTCATCTCTGAAAAAACAAGCAATACCGTAGAGGGCAAGCTTATTTCGAGACGTCCAGCCATCAAATGAGATATGAAGCGCTCCAGGGGAGTTCCTCAGCACCTTGATAACCGTCTGCTTGTGGCGGTTATACTCTTGAATGATCTTATATCGGACAGCCCTGGCACTCAAGTTGGCGCGTTGGATCGAAAGGGAGGGACTCAAATAGTCGAAGATTTCTCGGAGGATGGGGTTCTCGGCGAAGGAAAATGACTGGTTGCTACTGACGATTAGCTCGACTAGCATACGCTGAAAGTGTTGCTTATCAAAGCGTGAGATGAAGCTATTCGCGATGTTCTGTTCCGTAGGCTTGTTGACGTCCAGTTTCAAAACAGATGCAATAGTCGGCTGGTTCGATTTCAGTGCGCCTTCGGATTTGAGCTGTGCTGTGCTCCTTTTCTCTCCCTCTGGTGCTGGTGTTTTGTGCTCACGCCATAGATGATTTGCCGCGTTCTGGAGACCTGAAGAGGTAAAACTCGCGATAATGGGACGATTTCCGAGGATACAGTACTTGCAAGCCCATTTGCGTAAGCCATGACGTTGAATATCATAGCCAAAGTCCCACAGCCAAGAGCTAGTATCACGAGCGCGTTCTGACCAATTCCAGCCTCTGAAATGGCGAAAAAGACGGTCTTCGAGCTGCTGCTGCTGGCCTGGTTGGCCTGGCTGGCTGGCTGACATCGTCAAAAAAAAAAGGTTTTTGGCAAAAACAAAGCAGGAAATCTGTAGAAAACGCGCTCAATAGGGGTAGTTTCTCGTATAATGTTATAAGATTAGCTGTAGGGGTGATCGACCTCGGCTAACTTGGGTCCAGGTACCTCGATTTAATAGGCAACTATATACAAAAATAAGTACTATGAACCGTACAGGGTCAGGGAATATCCCCCTGTACCTAAATCCACCTAAATCCACTCCATTACATCCACTTTCAGGTGCAAGTGTAGTGGATTATTACGTAATCTGAGGGCCGACAGGTGGATGTAATAGAGATGGGCCACTTATTTGTGGTCCACGTGGATTTGCAGTGTAGTGGGTCCGAGCCTTGGATATACTCCAGTGCTGGGCTCAGTTACCGTTTACAGTGTCTTGTTTTAGCCGTCACATCCTCGTCATCTTCTGTAACGACGAGGACCTATACCTCGAAGAGGTCTTAGACACGTTAACCAAAAACCCAAGAGGCAACTTAGAAGTCTCAAAATTAATGCGAAGATCAAGAGTATCATCGGCCATTTCGAGCCTATCAGAATAATCGAATGAAACCCGCATGAGGCTTGGATTGAATTTCGCCCACCAACTTAGGTCTTTCCTTGTTCAAACATCACTTCAATGTTTCTGTAATAATCTACCCCTTCTGGATTTTGTGACGGCCTCGCGACTTACCAACCCTGTCCCACAATCCGCTGTGTCCCACCTGCAAAAAGTTGTTAAGGCATTTGATTCCCGCATTCCTAAACTTACTCAACTCATAGCATCGGCATTAGTGCTAGATGCATTTCCCCCTGGGATGCACCATAAGTCAGACCCCTTGTGTTAAATTTCGCCTATTCTAACCTCCTTTGCAGATTTCCGCCCAAAAGATGTGTTTTAGGTTATTTATAAGCATATCATTGGACAATTGCGTATTATGTTGGCTGCGGAAGCCTTGGTAAAGGCGGCCCACCTTGCATGCCCATTGGCTCAGGTTAATTGGGCTGGGTTCCGGATCTCTCGTTCGGAGGCGAAAGGCCGGCATCCCCGTGGGTTCTCTTTGGGGCACGTCTCTCAGCTGACGAAGGACGGACAGCGAGACTCCTCAATGTCATGGTCGCGCCTCTAGATCTGGAGTACTTCAGTTAGTTAGTACTCAACGTTTCACGGAATGGGGAGACACAGCTGACATGAGAATCGTTCTGAGTACTACAATCCACTTTGCTGACAAAGTCACCCGCTGGCTTCTCCTCGCCACAGCGGGCACAGACGATGGAAATTATGTCATCTGAAGCCTTTGAGGAGACAGGCTTAGGACTCATTACTTAATTCTGCGAAACATCAAGAAGCGTTGCGAACAAAATGGAGATCGTGTCAAGCGACACGCTCCCGTCAACAAACCAGGGTTGCTGCCAGCTGTAAAAACTAAGGGCCACTTTTTGAGGGCCGTCATCCAGTTGCCGAATGTGTTGCGGCCGTCAACACAAGATTTTGGACCAATCAGAAACTTTTGCCAATTTTGCACCAACCCCTCCTTATTCGAAAAACTTGAGAATTGATGTAGAGTCAGCCTTTGGCTGAACCCGTAGTTAGTGGGCTTCTCGGTGGATTCATTCTCCGAACCCGAGATGATCCGTGCGCCGCGACGCATTCTTGACGCGTACCTAGCCGCTTCCGACCTTTTGAACTTCTTCCACTGGACTTTTTCTCTCTTCTACTTTCTTGACCATTGCCGAACTAGTTCTACCATACACAGCATCTAGCATGGCCC
This sequence comes from Diaporthe sp. PMI_573, assembly GCA_021399435.1. Lineage (NCBI taxonomy): Eukaryota > Fungi > Ascomycota > Sordariomycetes > Diaporthales > Diaporthaceae > Diaporthe > Diaporthe sp. PMI_573. Next base: position 161,057 of record JAJTUP010000094.1, on the reverse strand, counting down.
CACTAGACAGCTGGCTCAAGCCATCCAGCTCGGCTAAGCGCAAGCGCAACACCGAAGACGACGGAGAAGTTCAGGGCTCCGATAAAGAAAATGATCAGCCCCCTCGTCCCGCGAAGGCGTCCAGGACAAAGCAGGCCAGGACAGCTAATTCCGCCACACCCAAGAAGACCACCGCTGCAGGAACCAATAAGGACGCTAAGAACCTCTACATCGACACCCTCAAGGTCCTCGACAAGCGCGTCGACGAGCTGGACAAGAAAGTCAAGACTATGAGCGGCAATAGCACGGCCATCACAACCTCCAGCTACGCCACCTCCACCCGCAAGCACATGAGCGCCGTCAAGAAGCTAGTCGCCATGGACACCACACTGGCCTTCAACCTGCTGCTCAGCATGGCTGATGCGTCACACACTGACCTCGACGCCACCTGTAAGATGTGCGGCACCCCATGCGACAATAGCATCCCGACTTTCAAGCTGCTGGACGAGGCACTTTTGCCGCTGATCGAGGCGCGGGAGAAACCTGCCAGCCTGGCGGCTGAGTTGCCCCAGGTCCCGAAGCGGTGGACGTTGAAGGATGCGGATGTCGGTGTATTCAAGACTGGGAGGCCGAACAAGCAGCAGCGCGGGCAGATGTACCGCCAGAAGCTGGCGTGGGAGAAGAACAGGCGGCAGATCAGACGGGAACGGAGAGAGAAGACGGAGGACTGGATCATGGTGGCGTTGAGTGATTTGGTTGAGGAGAGAGACTACCTTGATGCGTATGGCGTTAACGAGTATTTGCCAAGGTGCATTGCGAAGTTAGACGAGCTGATGAGGGTGAGGGGAGAGTGAGGACTTATGTTTCTAAAGTGCAGTAGGGACCTGTTATCGGGGCGCGGAGGACGTGAGCATCGCCAAAAGGGCTCCCTCGTGAAGCGAGGCGGTTCCGTCCTGCGCTACGTCGACTATCCGCCGCAAGCGTCGTCTTCCATGCACCGGACAGTCAGCTGCGACTATGCCATCCTCATCATCGGTGAGATGGAATGCCTGCTGGACTCGGGAGAGACGAGGGTGATGAAGGAGGGAGACGTGCTGATCCAGCGAGGAACGATGCACCAGTGGATCAACCGCCGGGACACCTGGGCGCGCATGCTATATGTGCTCCTAGATGCATCGAAGATTGAGATTGAGAATGGCATGCTGGGAGAGGACCTTGGGAACATGGAGGGCGTGCCTACCACGAAATAGGTCGCGGGCTGTATCACCATCATCACTAGCTGAAGACCTCCAGGCTCGGCTGCTGGAAAACGCCTCCGGAGTGTTCATCTGGGTGGGTTTGGTCGTGGACATGCTCAATGATGAACACGACCAAGGTGGTAGTGGTCTAGTACACAAGGATTGTTTCTCTTGGTGGACTCACTAAGGCGTAGATAGGGATGCTGGACGGAAAGCATCGAGGCCGGCGATAGAACCGGCCAGTGACTCTTCCACAATCAGTCTTCGCGCTCTGGAACGTCATGGTGCCTTTGCCGAAGTTGGTGTCGACCTACGGCATGTTCCTCTTCCGAAATGGCTGTGCGCCAAGCCAGTCGAGCCTTTGCCAGCATTACTACTCTGGTTTGCCATCTAACCTTGAAATAGACGGTCATATCAGATGCCGGAAATATCTTCTATTGGCTGCGCCCCAGTGACTGCAACGCAATTCAGTCCGTTGGTGCTAGCAAACGTCTGCGAGCGCCTAAAATTAGGAAGCCCAGGTTGCATCGGTTTCCCAGACTATCAAGTTTTGGGGGACTAGAAAGGGAGAGCCTATCGACACATTGGACGAACTTACTTGTATTCATAGAGCACGGTTCCCATCTTCGGCTCCACATCTTAGGTGACACCTGAGGGCCAGGCTGCTTCCGAAGGCTGCTTTCCTTCCTTCCTCCAGGCCCCACAGCCCCCCCGCAAACCCCGCACCCCCCGCCAACTTGCCCCAGGCCATCCTCGATCCCCACCGGCTCGCGAACTTCGGCCCCACCTTAGCCCCGCATCCCCCTACCTCGGCTCCAATAGAACAGGAGTGTTCGGGGTAACGGTGGCACTAGGCGAAAATAAGGCGGATATCCAAGCCCAAGAAGGAAATTTGCGTCTTAATGTTCTCATTTCACATCCCACGAATATGGACTTGCCGAGATACTAAGTCTGAGGGGTACGGTGCCGATAACCCACTCCGAGTTTCCACTGATATACTACGCTAGCCCAAAGGGACATGGTGCATATGCTAGCTAACTATGAGACCTGGAGTAGCAAGCTCGGACCTGTCGTCCTTTCCGATCTTACCTCTAACAGGAAGAGACTAGCCTTCTTCAGGATTTAGTGTTGACAAGACTGGAGCTCACACACAGCGCTTGACGGCGGCAGTTGCCCTCCTTCGAGAGGGTTTGAAACTGGGGCAATGGTTACGTTTTGTTTCAACAAAGTATTTATGCACCTGTAGCCCCGTCGTTCTACGGTTGGGCGAAAAGTGACAGCGTGGGATCTGAGTCCGTCTTGTCTCCAGCTCCCTGTCAAGTCGACGATCGCCGTCACCATGGTCCGCCCTACCCTGACCGACCCTCCTCTCCTGCCTTGCCCTCGCAGCCGGGACCACCTCATCACGATGCAGCCTTGGGAAGAGACCCAACTTCGTGGTCATCATGACGGACGACCAGGATAAGCTCCTGAACTCGGTCGACTATCAACCTGCTGTCCAGCATTTCTACACCATGTCGCAGTGCTGCCCATCGCGGGTCTCTTACCTAACTGGTAGGACCGGCCAGGGTTCGGCATCGATCGTATCGATCAAACAGGCCATGCTGTTTGATCGATCGATGCAAGATCAGGTATTGTTCGATAGGTTGTCGATCAAACAAGTGCGAGAAATGATCGATATCGATCAAACAGATTGCTAAAGTCATCGATCGATGTTTGATCGATTATCGAACAGCAAAAACCGCCTCATATTGAGTCCTCTGATGCTACAATTTGAACGACCTGCCTCCAATTTACCTCTTCTAGACCAAGAAATGGTATGGCAGGAGTGTAGATGCCAGCCTTGCTCCAAGACCGAAGGCATTGTGCCCTGGCGACAGATGACCGTTTCAAACGACTCCGCAAAGGTGTTATCATCCTTCCTACACTGCTGAAACTTCTCTCAGTCTCCGCTGACGAAGATGGGATACTGAGAAGATCCACAGCCATGTATGACAACCGTGGAAAGCGTAAGGCACCGACGTCTTTCCACCAAGCAATCGGATTAGTCTGATACGCTGCCGTATTGACTACCGGCTCGCATAGATATTGCGTAAGCTCATCTTGCTCAGCGATGGGTGATTCTCTCCTTTGCCTTCCTTCTTGGTCAGGAGACGCCGCTGTAGGGCTCAGTGTTGGGGTTGCACGAGTGAACGCAAGTCTGCGTTGGACGTAAGTCATCTTCTCGCTGGTGCTGCGAGTATAGACATCCGCGGAATCAGTTGAAAGATCACGAGCTTTATACCGAGACTCCCAGATGCCTCTGATGCTCTTTGTATAGTCCATTTTCCATGACTTGGCTTGTCGATCAGGCAGCTGGCTCCAAAGCGCATCTAGAGCTTCCCATTTTTGGCAAGGATGAAATACAACCGCTGCGACATAAGCTGGCGAGGTCATAAGCGTATAGTACTTGTTCATCTTCTTCCATCCCAGTCTAATGTAGACTTGGAGCAGTTGACGTGTACGGGTGTCCAGGTTGTTAAATAGGTCAGTCTCTTTGAACCGGTTATCTTCATCCTCCGAAATCAGCTTGCCCCTCACAGCTAGTTCGAGGTGGTCGAGCAAGACCTCGATGACAGGAAAATATTCGTCGAAACTCCCAGACGTTGAGCGTTTTCCAGCAGTCCCGTTGCCTTGTAGTTGCTTCGAAGCCACCTTGAAAGGGTGGAGAATGCGTTGGAGCGCAACAACGACATGCCACTCCTGGTGGGAAAGTCTTTCATCCAGGATGCGAGGATAATCCGCTGCAATAGCGCCACGCGAGGTCCAGCTGTCTTCGATTGTCTGTAGCATGCGGTTGATAGAATGTCTCTTCTCAAGGGCACGGGCCGCCATAGCCTCATCTGACTGCCATCGGGTGCACACGTTGTGAACCCAAACTGATGGGACAGTCTTTGGATCGATAGATGCTTGCGCAAGGAAAAAGTCCTCTTGAATTTGGCTGCTCCTCCTCATGAAGACCCCGATATTATGAAGTTTTCCGAGAGGTCCATATTTTCGATATTTCAGCAGTGAATCCATGTTGAGTTCGGTCGATGTTTGAAAACTCTCTTGCGCTTCGATCGCCCGCTCGATTTCGTCGTATTCGTCGTCTTCGGCATCGAATAGACTATTGATAACGTCGTCTAGTTTGTTGGTCTCGTCCTCCACAGGTTCCTGCAAACTCTCAACGAGCTCTTCGAAGTTATCTCTTTTGTTTCCATACAGCATTGACTGCACTGCAAGGTTGATAGCGTGAGCAGCACACCGGATCCTACGCTCGCCTGGATCAAAGTCGTATTCGTGACCAAGACATTGCATGGCAGTATCGTTGTTCGCCGCGTTGTCAAGCGTGAAGTACCCAATCCTATGAGCTGCTTAGTACCATGAGGACCACTAAAGCTAATATGATATACCTACCGATCTTCAACGCCGAAATACGCCAAGGTGTCAGCAACCTCGTCAGCAAGAGCTTCACCAATGTGGCGTTTTTGCAGAGAGGGCAGGGCAAGCAAGATGTCCCATTGCTTCCAATTCGTATCGATGAAGTGGGCATTGACCCCCAAAAACGACGTGTTCGCTCTCGAAGTCCAGCCATCGAACGTGTAATGAATCTGACTCCTCGCAAATCGAAGTACCTCCGTCACAGAGCCGATTGCTCGACTGTACTCATCATCGAGCATCCTTCTCAACGTCCTACTCGATGGTATCTGCGACTGCTGGAGAACAGAGTTGTTGTATAGGAGAATTCGTTGGAAGCGATCGGAGTCCACAATGTGGAATGGGAGGTTATGGTACGTGAGCCAGTCGAGAAGCAGTAGTCGATTCGCCTTTGGATCGAAATGGCGGCGCAACTGTCCGGCCAATACTTGGTCTGGGGGTTGGGCATCGATTGCAATCATTTCGGTAAGATTTCGAGAATGATGGGGAGCTGTTGCGTTTGGCCGTAGTATGCCGTGTGCTTTTCGCATGTGTTTTTCGACAGCGTTCCAGGTCGAGGCGTTGTATGTGTATTGCTTCGTCGCGGGCCTGTTGCGCTTGAAGCAGCGGTAACAAATCCAGTATATCTTCTTGGGGCTTCGTTCATCCTTCATCCTGTAGCCAAACCGCCACCATTGACTTCTTTCGGCGAGGGTATCATGGAACTCTACTAGTCCTGGCCAACGAGCATACTTCTCGGCTGTCCACAGGCTGTAGTCTGGCTGTTCGGGGGTTAGTGCCGGTGCAGATGACGAGGTCGACGGTGGCACTATTGAAGACGGTGGTTGAGGCGACATCTCTGCGGTTTCCATGTCGGAATCGGCATTAGGGAAGGACGACACCATGGTCATCGGCAGTCGAAGTCGTATTGACAAGACAAGGATAAAGAAGACGACTATGCTGAAGCCGCCTCCGACGAGATTGGAAATATTGCAAACCCCCTAGAGTATCGACTTGTTGATACGTGCTAAAGGGGATTAATGACAGGGGGCCTCTGTTCGATGCGTTCGACGATCAAACAGTCTCTCCATCGATCAAACAACGATCAAACAGACTTGCCATCGATCAAACAGAAATCAAACAGGCTATACTGTTTGATCGATGTCGATCAAACATTTGATCAAACGTTTGAATCAAACAAATCGAACGTTTGATCGATGACGAACCCTGGGACCGGCCACAATACTAACGTAACAGACGTGGCTCCCCCTCACGGTAGGATCTCCAGACCGGGTCATTCCTCCATACCGTTCTGACCGCATACGAATAGGAGGATATACCAAGTTTATCAGCGAAGGGCTCAACGACGACTATGCTCCCGTGTGGATGCAGGAGGCGGGGTACAATACCTACTACACGGGTAAACTCATGAACCGCCATTCGACGGTCACATGGAATGACCCGTACCCGGGTGGCTTCAACGAAACGAACTGTAAGTCTCGGTTTCATAATGCCTCCATGCCAGATGGTGAAGGAGCTCTGCCATGCTCACACATCGTCTGTTCTTCGCGCAGTCCTCATGGAGCCGAACGTATATATCTACTATAACGCCACGTACCAGAGGAACCAGGACCCGCCACACTACCTCCCCGGGCGCTACTCCCCCGACGTCCTTGCCGAGACGTCGGACGAGTTCCTAGAGCATGCCGCAGCCGATGTTGACAACCGCCCCTTCTTCATCAACATAATGCCCGTCGGCCCTCATTTCGAGAAAGAGATCCCAACCGGGCCGGGGCAATCAATCGCAGGCACGGTCCTTTACCCTCCCGTGCCGGCCAAGCGCCACAGCACCTCTTCCCCGACGCCACGATTCCGCGAACGGAGAACTTCAATCCCGAAACGGTAAGTCCTCTCATTTTCCGAAGTGTTGTCCACCTAAAAAATCGCTTGGGGGATTCGAACACACTCTTACTGCACGAAAACCGATTCAAGTATCCAAACTTGTCTCGAATGGCGCTTGATTTTCTCACAATACAACCCATGTCTGCAGAGTGTGAGCGTCTTTTCTCAGCAGCAGGTCGGATGGTGAGCCCTCTGCGCCACCAACTTGAAGCCCAGATTATCGGGATGTGCCAGGTATTGCGGTCATGGCTGAGGGCGGGTATTATTCATGATTTAGATCCCTTCTTTATCTCGATAGATGAAGAAAGAGTCAATCTCGAATTGGCTCCGATGTCAGATCAACAACTTGAAGAGTGGGCAACACAGTGGCTTACTCAGGTGGCGAGTGTTCAAGACGAGATGGAAGCCAGTTGGAGATAGTCTCGCTTGGAGCCTGGAACAGGGCACTTAGCTGGGCAAGGGCTTCGGGAATAGCTTCGCCATCACGAATTGAGGCATTTGCCAATCCACCCAATCCACCCTAATCCACGACAGCGTCCAGTGGATCCACTATCCTGAGACATTCAGTGGATTATGATCCACCCACTCCACTCGAGCAGCCAGTGGATTGAGTGGAGTGGCTTTCAACCCTGTCGCCAAGTTTCTTCTCTTCCGCGTCACTAATTTACTACCCCACCTTTCATATAACATACAATACGCTCCACTCTGCTACTTGTAGTAAGTTTCCGTGGAGCCCGACAATTAACAAATAAGAGTTACTCTGAAACACGATGCCGGACTGGTAAGGCACTGGTTCCCTTCCAACGTGATCTACACAAATCTAACGGTATTGTCTCTGTCATTAGCAAACACGCCGTATCAGACTGTCCAGTGAAACACATATGTGGGCACTGTGATTTCGGGGATGACTGCAAAGCTTCCTCTGGAAGTAACAGCAGCTCTCCTTGCAGCAGTGATCGGAATGGTCTGGTCTGTCTTGGTCTCGGTCTGGTCTAGACCGCCAAGACTTGGTCTGGTCTGGCGATTTCTCGAGACCATGATCCGACCGGTCCGACCGGTCCGACCATTAACTGCTATAAATAGATCGGGGTGGCTGAATCTTAGCCTAATGCAGTTAGAACATTCACGGATAAGGATAAGGATAAGGATAAGGATAAGGAATGAACCCTGAGAACAGCTGTTTTCCACTCACATAAAACAATCAAGTCCAAAACAACCTGCTTGTATGCTATTATTATGGAGTCTTCAACGTCTCTTACACCATCTCCTGTCCCTACGCCATCACCCACCCCTACTCTGTGACCTGCCCCTGTTCTTCGATATCACGAACCTCCGGATGAGTTCGTACAGGACCGTATCACCCACGTGAAACGCGCGACAATTGCAAAGAAGGGATTTCGTCCAGGTACATCACACATCTGGAAGTATGGCCTCCAATACGAGGTAGCGATCAGAAAGAGGTGTATTACTGCCACGAGTGAACTTCAGCCGTATTTGTTTGTATTTTTATTTCGCCTGGGGACACACACCATAGGGCCAATGCGCTAAGCTGTTTACGTTTCTTGGCGGTCTTGCTGGTCGGACCGGTCTGGTCGGACCGGTTATTACGTAAGCAACTGGTCTGGTCTGGTCTACCGTATTTTCTAAGCAAATTCAGACAACCCCCTAGGCTGACACAGGCTTAGCTTCAACGCCACCAACGCCACACTAACCATATCTAGCCTAGCAGTCCTTGAACGCGTCCTTCAACCTTTCGCGTTGTTTTGAGGCCTTCGTTGACTTTTTGGAACTATCTCCAGTACCTATCACCATGGCGGCAAATATCAAGCAGAAGAGGCCAGGGCCAAAGCCAAAGCCTCTTTCAGAGCGAAAGGAACCACTCTTTAAGCCTATTAGACGCGTAGAGCGTTCCTATAAACACCGCAAACGTATTGAGGTCCTCCTCTTTCTCCAAAAGCATCGCGTCCTAGGGGCTCTAGGCGAAAACGGAGGACCTATCCGATCAGATCTCCCTTCCTCAACAGCTGGATATCGCCCTCCTACTATCTCCGAGGCCTCTGAATTCTTCAAAATACCCAAGCAGACAATATATAGTTGGTGGAAGTCAAGAGACAAGATCGTGGCAAGAGAAGACTCACGTGAGTATACTCCTAAATGGCCAGAACTTGAGGACCAACTCTATAAGGCTTTCTTAATACGACGGGCGGAGAATAGAGTGGCTTCTGTTGGCTGGTTCCGTCGGGAATCTAGAAGACTCTTTAAGGAGATATACCCTGAGAATTCAAATTTATTTGTCTTTTCAAGTGGTTGGTTCCAAGCGTTCTTAAGGAGGCATATTATCTCACGACGGAAGGTTACTAAGAAGGCTACCAAATTGCCTGAAGAGTATCTTCAAGTTGTGAATAATTTCGTCAAGTTTATCAGAAGGGTCTCTCAAGCTCCAGCAGCTCTAGCAGCTCTAGTAGCTCCAGCAGCTCCAGCAGCTCCAGCAGCTCTAGCAGCTCCAGCAACTCCAACAGCTCCAGCAGCTCCAACAGCTCCAGCAGCTCCAACAGCTCCAACAGCTTCAACAGCCTCTACCTCTACTTCTCTATCTAAGGATACGGCTAATTCACCTCTTCGACGGTTTCCAAAACATACAATTATGAATCTTGATGAAACTCCTATCCCTTTTGAGTATAATTCTGGCTATTCGTACGATACCAAAGGTGTTAGATCAGTTCTAGCTAAGTCAGATCGAAGCGGCTGGGATAAGCGACAAGCGACACTTATACTCTATATCTTTGCTGATGGCATTCACCGTCTTAAACCAAAGATTATCTTCCACGGCGCTTCAGGTCCAGCAGGGAAGATATACCAACAAGAGGAACACCTCTATAGCCCAGACGTCACTGTCGAATTCAATCCTACAGCTTATAATAACGAAGAGCTCTTTAGCAAGTGGATCGACAAGGAGTTAGCCCCGCTAGCTAAAACAGAGCTTCTTTTGGTTATGGACGTGGCCTCTTTCCACGTCACTGAAGGCATAAAGAAACAGCTAAAGGACCTTGGGGCACTCCTAGCACTGATTCCAGCAGGCTGTACAAGCCTCCTTCAACCACTTGATACAGCTATCAATGCTCCTTTTAAGCTCTGGCTTGAGGAGTTTACAGACGAGTACATTACCAAGAAGGAGAAGGAGAAGCCAGATATGAAATGGACGGTATCTGAGAGACGTATTATGACTACCTGGGTAGTTGCAAAGGCTATTCGACGACTTGAAGAGCATTTGGAGATAGTACAGCGAGCATTTATCCACACTGGGATATCAATACGTCCTGATGGAAGCCAGACCAGCTTGATACGTATTAAGGGTATAGAGCCTTCCCAGATTGACTTCCAAGGCTGGGAAACCATTGAAGAGCCGACAATCAAGACAGAGCCTTACGAAGAGGAGCCAGTTACTCTCTTAGAGGAAGCCAACCAATTTATAACAGCTGATGAGGCAATTGAGGATTGCATTATTGTAGCTGGCTGAGCCTTTTTGGAAGGAGATGGTGGGGCTAGGATGGTGTTGGTGGCGTTGGAGCTAAGCCCGTGTCGGCCTAGGGGGTTGTCTGAATTTGCTTAGAAAATACGGTAGGGGTCCAGACCAGACCAGACCAGACCATTCCGATCACTGCCTTGCAGTCAATGCAGGGAGAACAGAACGTGGTATCTATGCGGGATGACAGGTTTTTGGAAGAAAGCTTGAGATCAGATGTTGAAAACTGGGTCAAGACATGCGAAATAAAAGTTGAAACGGGCTTAAGGTGTGTCAAAGCCGAGTACTGGGATTATCTCGCACTTTTGGAAATCATCGTTCAATTAGCTCTCCCATCCACACCAGAGACCGCTGCCTCTGCTACGGAATAAGCAGAACTTATCGTGGGGTCGTTTTGCGGAGTAATTTCGGGAAATCGTATGCGATTACACAACTACCATCTGATAAGTGCCCGCCGCCGCGCACGCGAATATCTCGACGGCCAGCGGCCCAATCGAGGCCGTTCCGGGGCCTGGGGGACTGCTGCACTCCGACGGTGCGTTTGGTCCAGGAGCGGCGCCGTATAGGCTGCTGGCCGTCGAGATATTTGCGTGTGTAGCGCCGGGAAGGGATGGGGGGCTAGGCTCCGCTGCAAGGACTACGAGATAACAATGCACTGATCCTACGGCTCTTTAATCTTCAAAAATACGTCTTCTAAATAGATATATATATAAAGACCCAACTACACGGCCGGCTTACCGTCAACGAACAGCGGTCCGCCTCCTCCCTAGCCGGGTCCGGCGCCCCCGATGGCCCTGGCCCCGAGTCGGACCTGGTCCCGGGCCTGGGCCTGGGTCATCGGGCACGGGGGTCCCTACCTGTACCCGTATCTGGTCCTGGCCCTGGCTCTGACCCTGGCCTCGCCGGCGGCGCTGTCTGAGCTCGTCGACGAGCCGGTTCAAGCTCCGGCCGGCGCGTAAGAGCTCCAGCTCTGCAACGGCCTCCTCCTTGCTCTTACCGGACGCCGTACGGGCCAGGAGCTCGTCCCAGATCACCTTCCGGCGACAGAACTGCACCCTGACCCTGTTCCCCGGGCGCCAGCGGCTTCCCCACGTCTCTTCCAGCACCCGCACGGCCGGCCGGCCTGCAATCCCTTCCTCCCACTCCTTCCAGACGTCCCCCACCGTAAAGACCCTAGCTAGGGCTGTAACGACGGGCGTACCTGGTGCCAGAGGCTCTGCGGCCGGGGCCGGGGCCGGAGCCGTATTGAGATTCAAGGTAGGAGCTGTCGCCGGCGCCGGCGCCACTGCTGGCCCGGCTCCGAAGTAGCCGGTAAAGGTGATAGGCACCTTGCCCTGGAGGAGGGCATCGAGGCCGCCCTGAATCCCCTCTAGCCGGGCCTCTAGCCGGATGGCGAGCCGCTGGCTATTCTGTAAGAGGGCCTCGCGCGTGCTCTCTAAGACGCCGCTTAGCTCCGGCAGCGCGCGTTGTACGAGCAGGCTTAACGGCTCCGTAGCCCCTACCGCGTCGGACCGCACGGCGACGGCGAACTCGTCCCACTCGGGCCCGTTAAAAGGGGCGTAGGCGAAGAAGGGTAGCGACGGGTAGCGGGGCTGTAAGACAGCCAGGTCCTGTAAGAGTACTATGCGCAGGCGCCGCATCAGCTTAAGGAAGCCATCGGCGGCTAGGTCGTCGTCGTCGAGGCCGCCTTCTGCCCAGCATTGCCGGCGCGCGCGTGCCTCAAAGCGGGGCTCCCACTCCTCGATCCACGGCCAGAGCTGCTTTTGTAAGGCGTACGGGGGTTCGTGGGCCGCACGCGCGAGGAAGTAGTCCCCCGGGGACGCCGAGAAGCCAGCGACGATACGCATGAACTGGCGCGGTAGGTGCGTAAGATAGGCCTGGCAGAGCACGCTCTGGTTCCAGCGGCCGGCCTGCGAGATCTGGGCGAGCGACGTGCCGTGGGTCTCCGCGTCCTGGGCGCCTACCCTGCGCGGGAGGTGTGTCTTCTTCGACGCGATAAGGCCGGCAGCGCCGAAGATACGCCAGGTCTCTTGTAGCTGCGTCGGGTACGAGAGCTCCTGCTCGCGGTCCCGTCCGACGAGGACCTTGATCCGATACCAGTCCTGACGGCGCCGGAAGGACGGGGGCGGCTCGCCGGCGACGTGCCAGCGCCAGAAGAAGAGCTGTGCTAGGGCCCCCTGCGTACAGAATAAGGGATCCTTATGCCGGAGGGCGCCCATAAACTCCTTCCTCGCCGTCTTATTTAGCTTGCCGTCTCGTAAAAGGCTGACGAGGCAGCCACAGGGGGGTCGGGCCTTCCGAAGGCGGATAGTCGAGTAGGTATAGGTCTGCAAGCTCCATCTTACGGCGGTTCTCCCCTCGTAAGAGGTAGTAGTGGCCGAAGAGGAGGTCGACTCGCGTACGGAGATTTTGCGGCGTATACGCGGCCCCGCTGAGAAGGAGATCCTGGATCCGGAGCCATTCATCGGGGGAATAGCCGGCCTGGATCCCGTCGGCTCCGCGGTCTTTAAACGAGGCACGGTCGTGCTTCCCCCGCTGCCGGCCCCGTTGCTCAAGGAAGCCTCGTACGGCGGCGCCCCGGGGGTTCTCCGTATTCGAGTTGCCGTGGGCCACCTGGAGCCGCCAGAGCTCGATAACGGCCGCGATATAGGCGTCGAGAGTGCCCCTCATAAGCAGGGGTCCCTCGGTAAGGTCTACTGCAGCCGGCGCAAGGGCCGTGGGTGGCACGTAGCCCTCGCGGTCGTCCGCGAGCAGCTCGGCGGCCTCGGCCAGGGGAACCTCCAGGGCTTCGGCCAGGCTTTCGGCCTCCGCCAGGGCCGCGGCCTCGAGCTGCTCCTGTTCGAGCTGTTGCCGTAGCTGTGCGGCCTCGCCTTTGCCCTTACCCCTACCCCGCGCCCGTGGCTTCTTCCGCGGCGGCGCTACGCGTCGTGAGAGAATATCCTCTTTGAGCCACGCCGCCAGCTTGTCCGGCGTTACGAGCTCGCCGTCGGGCCAGCTATAGAGCGAGCCGTCTGCTGCAGCCCGGGGTGTATGGCACCAGGCCTATAGGTATTCGTCTGTTAGCCGCCTAGGGGGCCCTACTTAAAAAGGGGCGGAAGGGGGGGGGGAAGGGGGGGCCGGCCGGGGGACGCGCCTTCCACTCCCGCTGCTTCGCCGCGTAACTCCGCGCCGTGTTCGCCGGCTGTTCGTCCTTCTTCGCCTGGAGGCCCGCCCTCCGGGCGGCACGGGCGCGCTCGTCCGCGGCCGTGTACGAGTCGTCCGCGGCCATCTCGGCCGATCGGGGCCTTCTACGTGGTGTTTTTCTGGGCTGGGTAGGCTGGAGGCCTTGATAAGTCGAGGGGGACTTATCAAATGCACTTATCAGGCGTCGCGCATACGATTTCACGGGCTGCGTTTTGCGGGGGATAAGTCGTCACGTGGTCTAAGCGAATTACGACGTAATTGCGGGCACCATCGATAAGCGCCCTGCCGCATTCTTTTTCCCCACCTTGAATGCTGTGACCAATTTCGCCAAATTGCCATTTTCCTTCGACCAACTAGAATGGCGGTTAGCGGGTGGGAAGCAGGACGGAGAAGAAGTGCGCACCGTGGTGTTGCCCGACCTCGTAGTGGCGGCGAAGTGCCACTCGTGGCCCTGGATGATGATGGCCGGGAGGAAAGGGATCGTTGTTGGCTGCTCTGCACCCTCTCCGGCAACGAGCAGGTTCTCGAGAACAGTCCACTGTGCGGCCTGCCAGACGCTGAGCTGCAGCTGTGCATTCCGGCCGCCCTCCCCGGGTTTCTTAGACTCGGCGCTGAGCACGATGGGGCGTTGTCGCAAGGCGTGGTAATCGGTGTGGTTGATGTATGTGAGCCTGCCCCGTATCTCGGCAATCCTCGCAGCCTCGTGCGGCTGGGGCTCGACAAATATGCAATAATCAACCATCTTGGACCCGTTGCGTTGCGATTGTCATCAGTGGACTGGATCTTGGCCGGCATTACGGCGAGTGCCATTGCAGGTTTTAGGTCCGCCTGTTGACTACGCATCTTCCATAGCGCATGGTAGCTTCTGGGATGTTGAGACACAATTAGGGCCCGTTTACAAAAGCTGAGAGGAACCCTCGAATTCTGAGACGAAGGAAGCCCGTATGAGGTAGATGAAAGAACCAATAGAAAGGCTCGTACGCGCGGCAATAGTTTAGAATCGCGGATATTTCTCTCGTTACCCACGGCACCTGAGGAGGATGATGTAGCATCGCATTCGACCCATTGAATTCCGGAAGTCCCAGGTCCAGCGGCGAGTTCAAGAGCTATATCAGCTCGCCCTTTCTTTTATTGGGATCATTTGTGGGATTCTGGACAAATTCTCATCTTCTCCACGACGTTTTCATTCTAAGCAAACCATTCAAGAATGATCATAGCTCAGTAGGATAGTGCAGGATTCAACTCCGGTCGGGCGGGCACCTGATAAAATCCAAAGGGAATTCGCGCGAACGCGTAAATTTTCGGGTTATTCTCTCATAATCTTCTGGTTCTTGCACGGAGTGATAGAGCCGCCCTGTGTCCGGCGGCGTGAGACTTGAGTAGCACTGAGAATACCGAATTTATCAATTATTGTACTTGGGTAGAGCCCTGCTACTGAGAGACGAATAAGATTACGGAAACAAGATAGGAGTCTCGGCCAGCATTTTGCGAGATGAGCCGCTGGCGTGAGGTCCCCATTTGTCCATGAATTCGCAACCGATGTGCCACTTCCATCAGCACCCTGTTGTCCAGGTCTCGTTGGTGTTTCCAGCTTTACACTCGATAGCAGTGATTTGAATAAAACTTCTCTATAGGAGAGCCACTTTGAGCTGCTTTGAGTGCAGTACTCATGCTTGGATCAACAATGCTACTGTACCCTGCGCGAACAATTGAGAGGGTCGAAGGGGGCATTTCAGGTCACGTCCTCACCCTAGACAGCTCTACTCTTCGCCTGAATTCGGCGGCTCTTCTCAGTGATACGACAATGGTCAAAGAATGCGACAGGTGGTAAAATCTGTCCCAGAAACCGTATTTGCGGGTCATTGCAGCAATCCTCGCATGAATATAACCCAACCCCTGCAATGACGGGCTCGTTCTTAGCATCGCTTGTATCGACAGATGCCTGGCCATCCACCCAATCCCTTTTCCTTCACGGTTTGGCAGTTTAAGACTGATCAGACATCTGGTCTCTGTAGCCGCAATTCGAACATCTGCGATACCAGAAGATCTTGAGACACATCTTTAATCGTCGCTTTCCGTGTTGTTATGTATGTAAATCATGCTGCCTATGGATAAGGACCCTAATCAGAGCCTCTCATCCACTTTCCAGGGCTTTGGAGGGACCGGATTCATGTCCTGAGCCTGGTGATATTCACAGACATTGTGCCCCTCCGCTATCGGCCTCAGTGGTACGGCCTGGTGTATGTCAGCACGCTTGATGATCCCTTCAATATTGGCTGATTAGAAGTAGACTCGGTGCCTGGGCCCTTGGGAATTGCCTTGGGCCAGTAAAAGGTGGAATAATCGCGCAAAGAACCACGTGGCAATGGGTGTTCTATATCATGTTCCCGTTCTGCGCCGTAGGGCTCGGGCTTGTCCTGTGATTCCTAACCCTCCGCATTCCGCCGGCGACACTGCGGGAGCGAATGGAACGGATGGACTGGCTGGGCGGCCTGCTGTTCATCGCATCTAGCACTCTCCTCCTGATCGCCATCTCCTGGGGCGGCTCGCTGCACAGCTGGTTCAGCACGGGAACATTGGTTCCTCTGTCTAATCTCGGTGAAGCGGCTGGATATCTTTGATAGCAAAGATTCTGGCAATGACTCAGGTAAACTGGTGTCACTTACACAGACGTATGGGCGAGACCTCAACAGCAGACACTGGCAGCACTCTGACAGCAGCAATCCAAAGTCAGAGAAGTATCAGCCATAGCCCAGTCATAACCCCCAGGTTAAGAGCACACAGCCGCAGCATAAGCCCTAAAATCGATTAGAAGTCTTCGATAACCACAAAAGCCCGTTTATATTGTTGCTCTGGGGGACAGCAGGGACATCTTGCCTGAGGATATATACGGCCACTATCGCGATCCAGGCAGCGGATAAACACGAGCTTTGTGCCGGCTCCTAACAGCGGAGTGTTCCTGTGCGCTGGTAGAAGAGATGCGGATTTGGTGACAGCGGACTGGCTCCTCAAGCCCGAACTGCAGGGGTGCGAGAGCAGGGACAAGCAGAGAGCGACATCCTCCGGCATTCTGAGACTT
This sequence comes from Diaporthe sp. PMI_573, assembly GCA_021399435.1. NCBI lineage: Eukaryota > Fungi > Ascomycota > Sordariomycetes > Diaporthales > Diaporthaceae > Diaporthe > Diaporthe sp. PMI_573. The sequence continues at coordinate 144,715 of JAJTUP010000094.1, read as the reverse complement.
TTGATACACCGACTATAGCCAGTATTCGACCGCATGCCTCCCGTAGCCAAATAGAGATGCGGACGCTGTCAGCGTATCGAAAAATTGTCCAAAACATGTCGGAGTTGCCAATATTTATCTATGATATCTCAAAACTATTACAACTTCGACGATACACGGATGATGATGGAGGTTCTTGCTTTTACATCCAACGCGCTACGCATTAAGATCACCGGTGCTTTCAGCCTCCATCTGAGTATTGTGGATTTGCCGGGCCTCATTTCTGTTTCCAACGAGGAGAAGACCCAGGAGGATGTGAATCCAGTCCATGACATGGTCAGGGCATATCTGCACAGCTCCCGGACGATCATCTTAGTGGTGCTGCAAGCTGGTAATGACATGGCAAATCAACCTATCACCAAGCTTGCGCGAGAATACGACCCCTATGGCGAGCGAACTGTGGGAATCATCACAAAGCTAGATTCAATTAACAAAGGTGCTGAGGCCAAGTTTGCCCTTGTTGCGAAGAACCAGGATGTTATCAAATTTGAGGCTGCAAAACGCACTATGTTGACTGGTGGCGTATAATGAAATGGGAGGCTCTGATTGGCTGCAGCCCTGCTTAGTAAACAAAAGGTACGCGGCATCCGATTTAGGGTACGCGAATATCCGGTTTCTTAGAATATGAGCAGCGAGAAGGCCCTGGTAAAAAGCATGTGTAATTCCAGCTATGTTGAGCCAAACAGCTCGGATATTATATCTCCTGGTTGTGAGCGACCACGTGGTGGCTTGTCCTCTTTGTTGGAGTCTGCCTTGTGGACGAACGAGAGCCAGTCGGCGACGCCTTGCCTGCTGGTGAGGATCCAAGTTGGGGGTACTATGGTCTTAGTGGGCCTTTCTGTTATTTTAAAGTGACCCATACAGCCGACACAACGCTAACAGCCGAACGGGACAGCCCTGATGCCTAATGACCTCTTCGTTATGGTGCATAATCGCGGAAGAAATGCCGACTGCGAACCCTCTTGGTATGATATAGTCAACCTTGTTTGTATCTTTGGCACTTCCTCGGTATACCAAATCCTCGTACTGAGCAATCCTCGGGGTGCGTCCCGATACGCCATATGAAAGCCACAAACCTTCCATGATAACCCCTTTTAAGCCATTCAAGGGCAATAATGTTGTTGGTCCAGCCATTTGGTGTAGCAGTAAACTCTCAGTGTTGAAGTTCCTCGAGCGATTTAAACCACTGCTGCTGGACTGTTTTTCCCTTCAATATAACGAGTGGTGAGCACGCCTTGCCTGTAGTAGAGATATACTCGATGAAGGAGGTCTATATTCGAGACTTATTGCTTCGTTTAATGACAACCTTTCTTCCAGCAGGCCCCAAGATGATGCCATTCAGCCCGTTTCCCTCGGCGATACCTCCTTAGTCGGCGTTTGTAACGATTTTCTGGCTTAATCTTGGATATAGCTGGAAGGAGAAAGATAGCAAACTAGTCCCTAATTATCGTCGTCGTCGCTCCATTGACGCGGCTTGAGTGCATCCCTTGGGCCCTACAGCCCTTAATCTCTGGGTTTCTCACGAGAAAAGCAATTAACCATCGTTTTTCAAGTGGTGATGGTTGAGCCGGAGATGTGGTCATCCAAGCGGCGAAGATCCTTAGTTCAAAATGGGTCATAGGAAGCCCCAACATCGCCTAGGGTAAGGGCAAACTCGGCCAACTTGCTTTCCTGAGGTGGCGATAGCCTCATCTGGGGTTCCGCTGCTGCTGAACGGCTTTGCAAAGGGTTAGAGACACTAATTCCTGGGCCTGGGAGTATGGGTACGATATCCAGAAAGGCAACGACAGGAAGTGGGTTTGCAAAATTTGCATCCGCAAGAACACTCTTAAGTCAAAGACCTTCACATCAACGGGCATCCAAAATACCCTAAACCACCTCTATGACGATCACAGGATTTGTGCGCCTGAAGGGAAGACAAAATCAGCCTCGCAGCTAAGAGCAGAGGGCCGGAATGCCAAGGGACAGTCAACCATCGCCGAGTTGATGAAACTTGATACCAATAAGCCTAGAGATCAGGCAATTGCGAATGACTTCATCAAGAACTTCGACAAGAAGCAGTTCCAACGACTTCTAATGGAATGGATCGTGGAGGCCAACCTCGTTCGAAACGGCAGAACACGACAAGCTCAGGAAGATTTTCGCGTATCTGAGCCCTTGCGTGAAGCTCTGTGACGCCAATCTTTCCGCAACATCTATTCGCAGGAAAATTGTGGCATCATACGAACAGCACAAGACGAAGGTTATGGAGGTCCGGAAATCGGCACGCGTTATATGGGATTATGTGCTTCTTCCAAGACGAGAAAAACAAGCCCCGCAAAATCGTCCTTGGAGTACCCGAGGTCTCTACTCGCCATTCTGGCACAAATATTGCAGCAGAAGTCCTCGAGATTATCGATTCATATGGTATAAAGAATAAGATCGGGTATTTCACGCTTGATAACGCCGAAAACAACGATTCAGCAATGGCTGTGATCGGAGGAGAGTTGGGCTTCGATGGACGCAAGCGCAGAGGTCGATGCTTTGGCCACATACTCAACCTCTCTGCCAAAGCATTGCTTTTTGGCTCCAATCCAGAGGCATTTGAGAATCAGCTCTCCGGCGCAGCAGCGTTATCTGAAACTGAACACGATCTTTGGAGGAGGAGAGGGCCAGTCGGGAAGCTCCACAACCTCGTTGTTGACATCGACAGATCTGATGTGCTGAGTTACCTTCTTCGAGGTGTTCAGCAGGCTGATATGGACCAATCTATCGATCCGAGAGTTCGAGCGAGGAAGCCTCTGAACATCGTCGTCGATAACGATACCAGATGGCTGTCCCAGCTCTACATGATCCGCCGCGCGATCAAACTCCGTCCTTACCTCGATGTGATGATTCTTAAACACAAACAAGCTTGGGAGCAGGACAACAGGTCGAAAAAGACGGGCCTGATGAGGAGGTCGGCTGTTCAACCGCGAATTTGCCTATCCGAAAACCAGCTTTCAGACAAGGACTGGGACGTCCTCGAACACCTCGCCACGATTCTTGGATTCTACGAGGTCAACGAAAGATTGGATCTCTCCTATTTGCCGCCATTTCCACTCGACCGGATATTGCCTTTGCCACATCACGGCTTGCAAGATTCCTCACCAACCCAAGTCAAAAACACCACGATCGACATCATCTGCATTGCGTACCCGAGGCATTTCCATGGGATGCAGCAATATGTCTTTATACTTCATTCCAAAATTCTCCAAGGATAGATCCGTCCACGGCTTGACCTCGTCAGGACCGTATGACCCTGTCGTCTTGTGGCTCCTCCCATCCTTACATCGGATGATTATCAACCTCTTTTCTCGCGCAAAGAACCTTCAGTCACCAAGGCTAAAGGTCCTCCTCACAAGTCGGCCAGAACTTCCAGTCAGGCTAGGCTTTAAGCAGAAGGCTGTGGAGGGCACCTACACTGGTCTTATTTTACATGAGATCCCAGAGCACATTTTATTCTGACTATATTCATCTCATAAATCCTCTTTCACAATCCTCAAGAAGCATTTTCGCGCCTCCAGCAACACAATTACCTGCAGAGGTGGGACGTTCTTGTCTATGGTTTATTGGGAGGCACATAGTGGGGAGCAAAAAGTGCTGTCGTTGGCAGGAAAGTCACCACTTGTAGCATGAAATGCGAATTCTCGCATAAGTTCTAGAGAATGCTCTCCAAGCAGAGCACAGCAGGCTACAGGCAAGGATTATTGGGGCAGGACAGATACGAACGGCTGAAATAGAGGGGATATCCGGGCAGCAACAACTAGCCATAGACAACGGAGACTATTCTCTCTTGATATTGCTTAATCTAGGTTCGTGAAGCTTCGCCATCGTACTTCTTGAGGTCTCCTTGTGGCAGCGAATTCATTCGTACGTTCTCCTGAGACCCAGAATCCAACGCATATACCCAGTACTTCCTCGGTATCAGCGTAGGCAAAGCGTTGTGATCACGTCTTCTAGGTGACCCGGAGGCCCCGTCAGCTAACCGTCGTGATCTTATCATTTTACCAAGAGTGACTATGTCCACATGCAAGCCTCTTACCACCTCCCAAGGCACCCGCGGGATATTCAAGGGGTGCGTGGCAGGGAAAGGCTACCGACCTTTGGCCCAACGCACTCGACGTCGTCACATACCTCCCTCGAGGCAGCATGTCCAAAGTCATGCCGGCATCTAGGGCAACCCGCTGTGCCACGCGCATGACCCACCACATTGACGCTGAAGCTGAATATTTAAAGGGGTCAAGGCCTCGTCGAACCTCTCCTCGAACCCTTCTTCTCTTCATTTCTCTCGTCTCGTTCTCCTGCAGCTCAGCACGCCGCCTGCGCAACGCCTTCATCATGAACATGCTCATTCCCTCATCTTTCCCGGAGACACTTCTCCATTATCCGGATTCCATCAGTCTCAAGGACAGTCTCCAGTCGCCCTGGATGACTCCCGCCACGGATATTGACGACGTGGACGGTGACCACCCTCCTCAGCACGCAAGTGACGCTGACTTCGAGCTGGCGGTAGCCGAATATGGTCTCTGGCTGCCGGACCAACATGATCTCTACTTGTCAGAGGTCCTCGCTATGGGTCACGATGAACTGTTAGCCTCAGCCTTCGCGGAAATGGTCCCTAAAAAGGGCACTGTGCCAAACCCAGTAGACCTCACCGACGAGAATCCTCCAAAGTCCACATCAAACGGCCTGGGCAAACTTCTGTGCGCCACAGGTAATAGCGAAAGCTGCCACCACCACTTAAGCGCCCCCGCGACTGGAAGAAGGCAGGCACGACCAGACCGAGGGTCGTCATCCGACTCGGCTCTGTCGTCATCAAACCCACGATTTTGTCCTCATTCACCAGACCAGCCGGGGAGAAAGCGCAAGGCATCTTCACAAGGTTCCTCAAGGTCGTCAAAACGCACCAAGGCAAGGCAGTCGAGCGCCATGCAGCATGAGACGCCGGCGGCTGGCCAAACAGCTCTCTATCTGGACGAAGAGCAGGTTTTCTTGCGACTGGAGAAGGCTTTCATGACTTTCGGAAGAGAAACGTACGAATACCACTGGGTTAAGAGGATTAAGTCGTGGTTCTCTGACACCGACAAGGTTGTGGACATCGGTTGGATGTTCGAGGAGCCCAGTGATGCTGTGTCAGTGCAGGTCCGACCGGACGGTGTCGGACATCCAGTGGTATTAGTGTGGGATGGCGAGGACCAGGTTTTTACCGGCAAAGCTTTGGATGAAAAGTGGATAACGGTATCAAGTGAGGTGATGAAGGCTATGCATGACAACCCTCTTCGTGGCCAGTTTGAAGGGAGCCGCTGGCATTCGAGAGGTGGTCCTAGGAATACGCTCGAGAGGGAGGTAGAAAGGGCCACGTCTTAGTCTTTCGTGATTCCTATGGAGTCAGAAATGTGTGTTAAGGATGGTCCGTACATAGATAACCCAGCGTCGGAAAGTCTTTATGGTATTGACTTCAACCTTTTGTTCTTCGGCTTTAGACTTGACTAAAGATGACTTATACGGGACTGAGTGACTTCACGGATGCCTTATGAATTCACTGTTTTTGTGTCAAGGGATCCTGAGAGGTGGGGCGCGGGGAGGGGCGCTTGCGCAAGGTCCTCAACCATTTCTTTCCAAGCTGCCCTCCTTGCCTGTAGCAGAGATACACTCGATGAAGGAGGTCCACGCTCGACTTCCATTGCTTTTTCGAGAAATAAGCTTTCTTCCTTCAGGGCCGAGGACTATTCCATTGGATCCCTCGCCTTCGGCAACCCCCCCTTCATCCATATTGTGGCGATTCTCGTCAAGAATCTCAGCAACAGCTGGCAGGCGAAGGAGGTTGAACCACGGCTTGATTATACCCATTGTTGCCCCATTAACCCTGCTGAAGTGCATCTGACGGCTTCGTAGACTTCGAATCTCGGGATTCCTCTCGAGAAAAGCACCTAGCCAGCGCTTGCAAAGAGGTGGTGGTCGTAGTTGAGGATTGGCGACGCGGGCTGCGAATATCCTCATTTTAGATGCGTCAACGGCAGCCCCAGAGATGCCTGGGTAAGCGTGAACTTCACTAAACGGCCCTCCTGGCCTGGCGATAGCTTCATCTGCCAATTTGACGCATCAGAATGGCACAAGGAGCCCCGACGGCAACCTTAAAGTGTACTCCTTGGAATGCCCCAGTGTGAGGAGGCCTCGTGCTCGCCAGCGCCGTTTGCGATCGCCTCAAGCGCTGCCTGCACGTCTTCTTCGGTATATTGCTTCATTATATAATAAAGAACGTTGATGTAAAGTTTGAAGAGAAGAGAAAATTTTCTTGAGAAGAAAACGCGTTTTATGTGCAGGTGTGGGCCTGACGCGAACGCGGGTGTGGAGTGGCCCAAAGGGGGGGGGGGTTGACCGTATGGGGCTACGTTGACTTAACCTGTTCAACCCCTATTTCTTCCCTTGCTTTGCGACTACTTCGACTTTTCTTCCCCGGGGTTCTTGGCGGATTTGTCGCTGGGGATTCGACCTGGCTGAAGTGTGAATCCTGCAGTTGGCGACAGGACGGAGTTATTCACACGCAGAGTACAAGTCGGAAGGAACCGCTATACTAATGGAGATGACAAAAGGAGCATTTGCATTGACAACTCGTTGTCTGCGCATGCAGGAATACGATGTACTAATCGATATAGCCCGAACGAAAAGACATAACGTAGCCCTCTGATATGTGCAGAGTGATTTCACTGACCTATTTGTAAAAAGCAGAGGACTGGCTGAGAGTGACATGCCAGTCGCAATAATGCCACTGCCTTAATTCCGTGGATCCGTGCATGGCCTCTGGCGAATTCCCATTTCTAACCACATCCTGCTTGATGACCTGCTGCCGCACTCCGGTTGTGTGTTACGTTCTTTAGACTGGAGGTACAACTATGGACATAACATCGGGAGCGTTTGCTATAAGTCGCGATTCATGGGAGACCTTTGCACGGGCAGGGATTAGCAATACCTAAAGTACTGATAAGAGTGTTTTGCTTGTTAGGTACTTTACTGTACAGTAGCGTGCCCTGTTGCAATACGCCCGGTCTTAGAGTCCAATTGCCGGACACAGATTTCGGTTCCCACTGTATTTTCAGAAGAGTTTCGCGTAAATGACTGGCAGGTACTTTTGAATTGTTGTCTGGTTTCTTGTGTAATTACTGAAACGTGTGTTTTGCTGGTTAGGAATTTTATTGGGGTACTTTTTGCTTATACATCTGAGACTTAAATTGAACCAAATTTGATGTGATGAAAGACTTTTTAAGCACTTAGCGATCTTTTGTGAATCATGAAGGACCTTTCACTTAACGGAGAGTACCATACAGCACCATATGTTTATATGGAAGTAAATGCCTAAAATGCTTTCCTTCGGTATTATCCGTAAGATTATGTATAAGTTATTCCAGAAGGTCAATTTAGTACAGTAAAGGGCGTATGGGTGTCGCTGAAATCTTTAGTTAATGTTTTTAGTAGCATGTATATGCAGGCAACCATGGACGTAGGTTTAGCGAGATATAGGCACCAATGAGGCGATTGATGGGAACGATTCACGCAGCAGATGTCACCCTCTACCCCGGCGACGAGGCTGGAGGAGGACCCACCGATGCGAACGCGATTGCTGGCTAAAGGGGACCACGTCCTGATCGCCAACCACCGTGGAAGCAAGACGCGCTGCCGTAATATGCAGGAGCAGAAGGCACCACCTTGCGAGCAAAAGAACCGCTAACGCAAACGCGCCTATTAAGACCATCTGGCCCTAAAAATGCGGTTATGTTGGGAACATATCTATATCGCGTTTCTGGACGCGGCTCCGCCTAGAATTGAATGCCAAGGCAGCAATCGCTTGGCCACCATCTTTCCCTCAGAGACGTCTCAGCAGTTCTTGCGTGCCCCAATGTTTTGGCGTCGGATACTGGCTAACCAGTCCGGTCGATCTATGGTCGCTGACAGGCTAGAAATAGCTTACTGCAATAACCCTAAGCCCAAATATTCATAATGGGAGGATCCACGCAGTGAAGGCTGCGTTTAAAAGAATACGCGAAGAGGCTTCTGAATTTCCTAGGGCCCTCTTTCTTTGATCTCAAACAGATGGTACAAGATTTACAGTACGACTGCGCAAACCCGACGATCTTTTTAACGCTCACAAACCCCCAATCCTTGGTGCGTCACTTCCCTCGAGTGTCAATTTCGTCAATAGACGAGATGTCTTAAGCAATGTGTGAATGTGGCCTCCCGACTTACAATTAGCGTGGAATTGAAACGACGGATAACTTATAGAGAAGCATATTTTACGAGGGTATCTGACAGCAAAGCGAACTTTCTATTCTTTGACTATCGGCACAAATTGACCGCCATAATATCTAGAAATAACGACGGGAATTTTTCGATTGGTTTTGGAGCGAGATCCGTGGATACGAGGCTGGAACTTCGTGGTGCCAAGACCGTTCTAATTCCTTGATTCCTTCGCGGTTACATCCTAGCTAAGTACCTACAAACTGGGTTTTGTGAAATAAAAAATCCGAAATAAGTATTGTGTGTCTGAACCAACTGTGAAAACTCTATATAAATCAATCGGTAACGCTCAACGATTGATTCAAAAATTGCAGCTAGCTAAGATCGAGTCATGGGGAGACGGAAATGAACAATGTGTGGTTGAGCCTCCGTGACGGACAGTCACCTGTTCTTTACCGAAACCCAGACGCGGAACTGCCGGCTCGATTTGTCATGAGCATCGGCGACGCTCTGCCGGCGGCCAGCGCTTCCTTTGCCTTACCCGCCCGAACGATGACAATAACGCAAAGTAACAACTATCATATCATAAATTGCCAACTTCACATTGCGCCATCGCCGGCTGCTGATTACGGAAACCCATCATCGCCATATCATAAGCATGCCTTATCACAGAAGATGCCCCAACTACCGACCAAGAAAGAAATTGACGGTTTCTGCTTGGATCTTTACTGGGAGGTCCTCGCCCCGTTCAGTGATGTGATTGTCATCTTTGTTACAGGGAATGATCCATTGAGAGCAGCAGACATGCTACAGCGCTGGGCTCGGTCACCGCTTACAGTGTCTCGCTTCAGCCCTCACATCCTCCTCGTCACGGAAGACCACAAGGACCAGCGCCTCGAAGAAGTTTTACATATGTTCACACGAAGCGTTAGAGGCAAGTTGAGAGTAACGAAAATAATCCGCGGATCAAGAGTATTACCAGTCATTTCAAGCTTAGCAGAACAATCGAATGAGACCCGCGTAAAGCTTAAATTGAACTTCTCCCACCGACACAGGTCTTTCCTTGTCCAAACATCACTTCAACATTTCTGCGATAATATACCCCTCCAAGATTTTGTGATGTGCTCGCGACTTGCGAGTCCTATCCCGCGATCCGCTGGGTTCCACCTGCAAAAAGTTGTTGATTCGTTCGATTCCCGCATTCCTGAGCTTACTCAGCTCATAGCATCGGCATTAGTGCTAGATGCATTCCCCCCTGGGATGCACTGTAAATCAGACCCTTTGTGTTGTACTTATTTTACCTATGCTAACCTTTCTTACAGACTTCCGCCCAAAAGACGTGTTCCAGATTATTTACAAACATATCATCGGACAATTGCGTACTGTGCTAGCTGCGGAAGACTTCTTATCCCAAGTACAGAGTGCCTTCACCAGTATTGTCCTCAAGAATCGAGAGAATAAGTTGAAGTCGGCCTCGTCCCATGCCCAATGTCTGAGGTTACTTGGATCGACAGCCGCAGACATCGACCTGACAGGGACATGCGTTTTCTGCCTCCTCAGGCGACCGATCTTCACACTCGACTGCCAACATCAGCTCTGCTCCTGCTGTGTTGTCAATAGTAGCGTGGAATGTCGAAATTCTATATACTCCTTATCAACATGCCCCTGGTGCGAAATGGAAAACAGCCGACTGTTCTCGGTAAAGCCACCAACGGCCGGATATAGGATCCTATATTTGGGCACAGGCTCCGACATAGCCAAGATGTGCGCCTTTCTCAAAGAGCTCCACAGGAATTGCATTACCGCATTGCCGCTGCGGGACTATTTTGACATTGTGAAATGCGATGGGGCATCTGGCCTGCTCCTTGTGCTGATCCTTTTTGTCGAGGAGTGGTCTCTTGATGATGCAGCATACCATGTACGGCGAGCAACAAAGGCTAGGGTCCACAAGGGCTCGATTACGTTTGGCCCCCACCTAACTTGGCCCCTTCGCGCGCTTGAAAATGCAAATGGCACTAAAGTCTTACATCACCAGCCATGCTTAGCACCAGATGAGGATTTCCAAGGGAGCAGCACTATTATCCGATACGATTCCACAAAGTGCGGGAATAACTCAATAGAGTTGACATCGAATCGCATACTTGCTGACTTCTTTTACATTGAACTAATTGATCAACCGTGTCTTGCCGGCAGTCCTGAAATCTGCTTACTCCGGCTGAGGTGCCGAGTTCAGCCAGGCCCCGCCTTCTCTAACATCTTGAGGAAGTTTCGACAAAGCAGGATCTACTTCCGCGGCGACGAACCAAATTATTATGTCTCACATCTCCTGCCCCCAGACGTATTAAAATGCATCAACCATGGCGAGGGCTTTTCTCGAATCATCGAAGTTATGGTCTCCCCGCCGGCATCAAAAATAAGTGTCAAGATCGAGGGTGCTGATGGTCAGAGGTGCCACATCAGCGGAAGCCCTTATCCCCTGGGGCACCTTATACGAGACCAAGGCCTGGATTGTTTTTTTGGGAAGCCGAATCACAGTGACTTTTGTGATTTATTGGCGATCCAAGAAAACAAGGCAACAATGCGGCTACACGCAGAGAAATCGCAAAACACTTTGAGATCAATTGATCCTACCATGCCTCAAAAATGCATACATTCCAACAACGATTGATAATGGATTTAACAATGGACAACAGACTGCTTGTAGGTTGGTTGCCAAGGTACGGATCAAGCTCGCATGGACCTACTGCCGGGACGAGGTACGAAACGGCACAAACAACAAGATCGCTTCAGAATCAAGAATTTCTAGAAAGAGGTAGTTGGGGAGGAACAGCCGTGCGAATAAAGGCAGGAAATGGAGCAGCAACTAAAGTGGTGGTGTGAGCTTTTTAGAATGGCAAACGTGGTCGTTGGGTAGGTACGATGCTGTCTATACCCCCCCAGAAAAAGTGGTACCGCCAAGATTGCAATGCGTGAAATAAAATATTTTCTGACTATGCTTGTGTATCGTATAATACAGTGTTGCTAATAATATAAATAATACAATATTGGCAATATGGACCCCTCACAATATTATTGTATTGTCAAGGGGTGCATACCGTATTACCCCATATAACAGGGAGCCATATCGTATTTATTGCCAAGAACCTAATATATTGGCAATATGACAACACATCTAATATATCCCACGTGATCCTGTCAAATCTCATCACCCCGAAAATCTCGTATCCCAGACCATGATTTCAGGCACTCTAATGCTTCGACTACATCACTCCCGAGTCGATTTCGACGATCTGTAACCGTGATCTTTGCACCAGAGAAGAGCCGTTCCGGCTCTGCAGACATTGCAGGAATTGACAGTATATCCACGGCCGTCTTGCTCAGGCTCGGGTAGCTTTTCTGCTGCGTCTCCTCTAGCCACCACACAAGGGCGCTTGTAAAGCCAAAAACCCGTTTAGAACTGCAGTACCGCTCGTATTCGTCTATGGCGAGTGACGGCTGCAGGTGCTTGTTCCTCCAGTTTAAGAACTCATTCGTGGTCGTCGAAGGGACCTCGCAAAGAGGGAGCGGCGATTCCACAGGTTTGTATTCGTTCCATAACACCTCTATTAACTTCTTTGATGGCTCGACCCACTGCCTTTCCCAGTTCTCCTGGATATAGTGCCACTTGTGCGAAGGATGAAGTATAATGGCCGCAACATACGCAGGCGATTCTTCGGTAAGGCGGTAATACTTATCCAACTTAGCCCAGCCCGAGTTGTACATTGGCGCCAATACCGGATCGTTGATGGCTGCCCCCTTTTCTGCTTCGAATTGTGCCAACACGAAGTCCATGGCCAGGAGGACATTTTCGAGTGTTGCAAACGACGATTCAAGAGCCTTGGTCGTCATCTTCAGCTTCTCCAAGAACGACTTGATCTTCTCCAAGACGATCCAGTCCTCCGAGGAGAGTTCGTCTCCGGCGCAATCTGCGTCCCCCCATTTGTGAACGTAGCCGTCAATTGCATCTCTGAGGTCCAATGCCGCCCTTAACATGGTATACCACGAGCTCCATCTTGTGTCATTGTCTCGCGCTAGCCTACGATTGTGGCTGATAGCAAGAAACTTCTGGCTGCGCTGAATACTCTGTTGAATGTAGACGATGAAGTTGTGAAGCTTACCGAGAGGGCCCTTTTTCCGCCACGCTTCAACTTGCTTTAGTGTCACATCATGCAGGCCAGCATTGTCGCGTTCGAGCTTTTCACTGTCGGTGACGAAGAGGAAGGCTTTCGCGGCGAGGTTGATACTATGACCTTGACAGCGGAGCCGGTGAATCTTGGGGTCGTATTGGATGTCGTATCGGCGTAGGAGACCTGTGGGATGTTACGGCCAGTCAGTAGAAACGGTGAGTTGCACTGACCAAGTGAAAGGGATCTCATCATTGTACCGTTGTTGCCAGTATTGTCCATCACGAAATATCCAAGCTTCGAAGCAAAGCCCCATTCATCAACCACTTCGAAAATCGCCGCAGCGAGATGAGAACCGTCGTGCTCACTGTCGATGTCTTTCAACGCTAAAACATGATGTTCCAGCTGACCATCTTCCGTGACATAGTGACCAACTACCCCCAAGATGGCCAAAGAGTTGGGAGAAGTCCAAAGGTCGCAGCTGATGTGAATTCTAGACTTCGCTGACTGTATGCGCTGCTTAACCTTCTCCTTCTGTTCTTCGTACTGCCGCATGATCCATTTCCTGATGGTCTCATGCGTATCTGGCAGCCAAGTGTCGATATCGTCATTGATGTAGGCCAAGAGTGCTCGGAACTCTGGGCATTCCACGAGCCGAAACGGGAGGGAACAGGCCGTAATAAACCTCACATACAAGACTTCGAGCTGGTCAGGGTCGATCGAATCTCCCGGGTTGGCCGTTGAGCCGACGGTGTTTGCAGGGGTTATCTTCTGCCACAGCACGAGCTTCTTCGAGAATCGTTCGTATTGTTGTCACTCTAGCTGTCCGCGGGGCTCCCTTTGGCAGACCGTGGCCGTCAGGAGGAGGGCCCATAAGATGTTTTGCCGGAGCCGCAGTACCCCCAGAACAGGCATAGGCTCTGTTGCAATGTTTGCAGCGCCACTCTTCCTTGCCGGTTCGCTGGTTGTAATATCGCGTCTCTGTCTCCTCGTCTGGCATGTGAGAGAAGATCCATGATGTTCTGGGCTTGACGGAGGCTGTAGAGGCTGTGCAAGGTCGAGATTTGCACGTTTGGCTTTCGTCCAGGTCCTGCGGCTGCTGACTGGAAAGGTCCGACTGAAATTGATGATTCTCTTCTTTGTGACAATTTTGCATAGGGGAGGCGTCGTTGAGGCATGGCGGTCAGCCCAGCTAAGCCCAACAGTGATAAAGAAAATGCGGTAGAGGTGACGACGGCCAATGTCGACAGACACCCACTGACCAGCCCAGTCCAACATGGCCTGTACCGGTCGTACCACCCCCGACATGTGGGGGCAACGCGTGGTCGCGGGTGAGGACCGATTGTCAATAAAGACGCGTGTTGAGGTGAATGCCCGCCAATGAAATGCCAGATACCCCTGTCCTGGGTATAGGGTACGACATGTTCGGCTATCACGGAAAGGCAAGTCTGCCCCGGCACGGGCCACCCAATATGAATAATATATTGGCAATATGGACATCCTCATATTGTATTGCCACAATATAAAGAACCTCATATTATATTGTCGCAATATGAAAAAGTCCATACCATATGGGTTGTATTGCAATACACTATTTTATTGCCATATTATTAGCAACACTGCCTGCACTTGATCGTCAAGTTTGCGAATGAGTTCAGCGCCGAGATCATGCGGAACTGCCCCTTGTTCTTATTCAACTGGAACGGTTGCGGTATGAAGTTCAATCACAAAGCCCACGTGGCGCTCGACCAGAACAGCCACGGTCTCGCCCTGGAGCAAAAGCACATGTGTGTTGCGCTCGTCATTACGCCAAGCGTAAGTTACTACGATGATTTTGGATCTACCGTGACGCAAAATATTCGAATCTGCAAGGCCACTACCTATGTGCGCTCATGTTGTGATGTGTTTCAGCGTATCGCCTTATCGCAGGCAATCCCGGGTCCTTCAAGTGCAGCTGGACTAGATGAATCAATGCCCATTTCTTCTGGTCCACTCCGAGTAATGGGTCGGTATTTTTGACGTAGGCTCTCGACAATAGTGATGCTAGTAAACATTCCCATGAAGTATAATATGACAAGGACCAAAAGATACTCAAGACAAGTCCTAAGATTTGATTCGAAAAGGTTTACAATTAAAAAGAGGAGGAATGCCAGGACCGGGTATATCCAAATAAGGAGGGGTGCAAGCATGTGCCATTCTATTCGATTGAAGATCGCTAGGTGAGAAACCACTCCAAGTAGAGCGGTGAGTGTGCCTAACACGGCAAGTTCTGTTGTCACAATCATTGTTCGGGGGAATGAAATTTCGACAAGTCTTCTTCTGCAAGAATGAGTGAATGAACCAAGAGGGGGACGAATGTCTCCCGGAGGACTGCTTCAGCAGGACTTATAGAGATGTAACCTGGAGAAGAGAGTCTAGGTGGAGGCGCGCGCACAGAGCATGGCCACCTCTTGAGACCAATGTGTTGGTTGATTGCTAAATTTGGAAATATGGGGGCCAATGGTAGGTCTGGAATCTGTTGTTGTATTATCGTATTGAAGTAGCAAGTCTGGGAGTTTTGGCGAAGAAACGAGCACGGAGCCGTTGCACGGGGGTATGGACCTCTTGTACCCGCACAGCCAATTTTGGTGTGATCGGTACCTCATCCCCGACGAATACCAATGACACCAGACTGTATGTGCGTATATCATTCCACCGACGCCGTTTCGTAGTCACCAAATAGTACTTGGAAGCACGTGATAAATGACGCGTCATAAACCTCGGGTTTATGACCGTCATTTACCTAGGGGTTTTGGTAATTTACCTCCTGGTAATTTACCTCGAGGCATCCCTACTTGAGACGGCTTCAAAGAGAGCAGCAGCTATGATCAAGGACGGTTCTCTTGGGGAACTTTGCGGCCTTAAAAACGAAATACAACTCCACATTGCCGAAAAGCTCCTTCCTCACGCTTTCCTTAAAGCAGCCTCCCAAGGAATTGTACCAGTAACAACGGCACAGATGAGGCATGCAAAAATCTGGACTAGTCTGTTTAAGACCGATGAGTACTTTGAGGCTGCCCTTAGTGCGGGGGCAAATCCTTTCCTAGCGGCCAAAGACTTTGACAGCCCCCGATATCTTGTACTGAGCGATCTTGACCATAGTGAGGCTCTCAATTCCACGTTGCCAGGCGAAGCGTTGCCACAGTACCGTACCCTCGACTACCTCCAAGACGGCAGTTACTTCCGGGGCGAGCTCACTCTGTTCGACGGTACTATATTTAACATCTGGAACGCCCAATTTGGGAAATTCCGCAGCAATTTACATTCTCCAGTATCTGATTTCCAGAAAAGACTACTAAAGATAAGGGAAGACGGGAAAAAAGAAGTGTCTGTGATCTATTTGACAAGCCCTGAAGTTCATCAGCTTGTGTGCAGCAATTTCAACACGGACTCAAAACGGATGGTCATTCAAATCACACATCGACACCCCTGCCTTTTGTGCGGAAAAAAACTATTTGATTTTTGAAGAAGGGGAGCCGCCATTCTTTTTGGAGGATGAGGTAGACATGATCAGAAAGGGCAAGGCATTAGATTTTACGAAAAATCAAGCCCTTGCTTGACTTTCGAACTCATATCCTACGTGTTCAGACACTCGCTGTCATCTTGGTAGCAGCGACGACTTCAAAAACAATGTATTTCTGAAATGACATGTTGAAACTCGGTCGTTTTGTACCTACTTTCAAATCGTACTCTAGATCGATTGAAGGTGACGATCGATATAAATCGATCAATCAGGGCTCGGAATCGATCTGTACGATCGATTTCCAACTCTGCCGGAAGCTGCGCCTAAGCAGGTCGTCGATTCGGATGTCCAGATTGCGCACACTATCCAGGTTCTTTAATGAGGTCATTTAACATCATAACAGCACATAACGTGGTTGGACAGTCAGCCGCGCAGGACACATGCCCGCGCACTTTTGCTAACTCCGCCAACTTTAGCCAGCCCTGGCACCCACCTAGTGCAATAGAATCAATAAAAGTTGGCACCAATTGGTGCCAACTGGTCTCAATTGCTCAATTTCAATCGACTTAGTCAATTTAGAGACGTTAGCGTGGCTGCAGTGCCAGTCTAAAGTGGCCGACTTTTGGTGGGAAAATCGGCTTCCCCACCAAAATGGAGCATTTCAACCATGCAGAATCAACCTCAATCTACACCAGCCAAATCAACTATTTTGGCGGTCCGACGCGGTCCGCTTAAGAATGTACTATTATACACTCTGAATCTGACTGACTAGACTCTTCTGCATCTTTCTCACAAGTTCTTGCGTTATGCCCAGTCTCGCCGCAGTTGCCACATCGTCGTTTGCTCGGTCCGCCGCGGTCCGCCTCCTCAGCACCACCAGCCATTTCACCAGCCGGCCGCTTCCCCTTTTGTTTTTCTTCAATTATCACCTGAGATTCCTCAATACTAAGTGCCCCTCCAAGCTGGACCCGACTTCTTTTGGCCCTCCGGCGCTTGGCGAGCCCAATATTAGCCTTCTCAAGGGTACGGACCCGATCATTCAAAAGAGTAATCTGATGCGCCATTGCTTGTGCACCCTTTGTAAACTTCTCAATTGCCTGGATAATTGGTGTAGGGGAGCTGCCCTGATGGGCTGAGATCTTGCCCTTGATAAAACTTGATTGCTGGACAGTCTGGTGGGCATTGGAAGGTGTTTGTGATTCCCATTTCGATGGTGACACAGGGAGGGATTGTACTGGAGTTTGTAGGCGGACATCCAGCTTGGAAATGACAGAATCTGGGTCCCATGGAGAAATTCCAGCCCCTCTGAACCCAGCTTTCATGTTTTCTTCCGTAAAGACCTTGTCGTGGGCTGCCTTAAACGCAATGAAGAACTCGGACTTGGTGATGTGGTTGATCGAGGCCCGGATGAAGAGGTTGATCTCATCGCCGTATGCACGCTTCAATAGCGAAAATAATGCAACATCCAATGGCTGGAGTAGATGAGATGAATGTGGTGGCATGCTAATAGGGATAATGTTGTTTTCCTTGCAGTACTGTTCGAACTCTGCTGATACATGGCTCTCGTGTCCATCCAGGATGAGCATCCGGTATTTGCCCATTGTTCGCTTAATTGTATGCTTATTAAAGTGCTGAATCCATTCTAGACCAGTCTTGTTATCCGTCCATCCATTTGGAGTAGGCTTGATTACCCAATCGGCAGGAAAACCCGACTCTGTGGTCCAGTTTGCAAGGTGGTAGGCGCCTTGGACAATGACGAATGGCGGGATACACCAGCCCTTTGCATTGATGCATTCAATAGCTGTTGCCCATTCACGGTTTCCAGGCTGTATAGATTTAGCCTTTCCATGCCGATCAGAGCGTGTAACAACCAGGGTTGAGGTTATCTGGCCCATCATGAAGCCAGTTTCGTCGAAGTTGTAGAGATCGTCATCTGTGATCCCATACTTGGCCATCATGTTGCGAAGTAGTCGGAACCAGTTTCCAATGACCTCAGGATCTTCGCAGAGGGCCCTCTGGTAGTCGTAAGGCCGAGAGAATCTTGTTTTCAAGCTTGGTTGTGCATCCACAAAGCGTCGTGCCCATCTGGTGCCAACAGGCTTGCCATCACGCGACGCCAGCAGGAGGTTGGCCATATCTTCCACACCAGAAAGTCGCATTGGGAATCCTCGTGCATCTTGCTCAATGATATATTGAACAAGTGTTTGCTCTTCAATTGGGTCAAGTTTATGCTTCTCGACGCGTGATTCTTCACGCCGGGGTCGGTTGTTCATCCTGTCACGTAGAGTAGATTCAGGGATATGAAAGATCCGAGCAGCCTGACGTCTACTCAAGGGTTTCTTTTGGTTTTTTTTAGAATTCTCGATTGCTTGAAGTGATAGTTTGATTTTATCTTCTTTCGAGTAGATTGGCATTGTGGATGTTGATTTCTAGCGTGTTGAATATTTAAGTAGGTAGAGTGATGCGAGACTGACGCGAAAAATGGGGACGCGATTCGCACCAAAAACAAACCCGCTCACCAAAACTTTAAGTTTTCAGACTAGCACTGCAACCCCACCATGCCTCCAAATTGACTAAATTGATTAGAAATAAGGAATTTAAATCAGTTGGCACCAATTGGTGCCAACTTTCATTAATTCCTTTGCCCTAGGTGGGTACCAGGGCTGGCTAAAGTTGGCGGAGTTAGCAAAAGTGCGCGGGCATGTGTCCTGCGCGGCTGACTGTCCAACCACGTTATAGGTAAATATGAAAGTTAGGTGGCGAATGGTTGATGTATTATGACGACAACTGATTCCCATGTTATAACTAGGGCAGCGAGTGATTCCAGGATGACGTCAGGTAGATGTAATCCTCATGAATTTTGGATTATCGACATACACAGCCTATGGTCCTTGCGCGAGCTCATTGAATGCCGAATTTTGCTATAAGTATGTGGCTCCATGGATGCAATGGAGAAGTCAATTCAGGACGCATCGCAGCTTTATTCCTATACTCCAACAGTTTCTCGCAAAAATGCAGTCCGCTCTACACCAAGTTATTGGACCAGCTGAAGTTCAACCCGACAACCTAGTCGGCCGAACCGCCGTCGTCACTGGCGGCGCTTTAGGCATTGGCTATGAAATCAGTCGAGCTCTGGCGAAAGCTGGGTGCAAGGTGATCATGGTCAATCGCAAGGAAGAGCAGGGACAGGAAGCCATCTCACAAATCAAGGACGAGTACTCTGACGCCGACATTGATTGGAAGGAGTGCGACATGGGCAATCTCAGCCAAGTCCGGTCTGTCTTCTCCGATTTGCGAGACTCTCTTGGCCGCCTCAACTTCTTGGTGCTCTCCGCCGGTATCAACACGAATTCGTTTGGGCTCGACTCGGACGGAATCGATCGACACTTTGGGGTCAACTATCTGGGCCAGTACTATGCGACGAATCAGTTATGGCCACTCATACGTAAGACCAGCCTCATGCCTGGAGTTCTTGCTCCGAGAGTCGTCGCCGTTGCCAGTGAGGTCCATCGGGCTGCACCTTCAGATACGCGGTTCGAGAGTTTGGACGAGATTAATAACTCTGAACCAGTGATCGGAATGGTCCGGTATGGTATGGTATGGAGGTCAAACCATACCATACCAGCTGCTTACATAATAACCGGTATGGTCTTACCGGTAAGACCAGCAATACCGCCAAGACTGCCAAGACTTGCTAAGAAGATGATGTTGTAGAAAGAAGAGAGGTAATGTATTAGCTCTACTTCACTATCCTCGCTATCACTGCTATCCTCAACCTGGCGCTTTCCATACCAGGCCCGGAGACACTCACAAGCCTCTATGATATCTGCCTTCAGCTTACCACGGCGATCAACTATAGTAAGCTTTGCGCTACTAAAAAGCCGTTCGCACTCATCTGACATAGGTGAGATCGCAAACAGATCCAGAGCGAAGCGAGCGAGGTCTCTTTGGGAGTCATAACGGGATAGCCAGTACGCAATGGCCTCGTCGCAACCTGCCTCTTCGTCATGGAGCCGGTCGGTAGAAATATATTGCTCATACAAATCAGTTGTAGAGACCGGGGCGTCTATTCGAATGCGCTTGTGTTCCCTCTGGCGATCAAACGCTGGGTCAGGATCTCTCTCCTTCCGGACTTGCGGTGGTAGCATCTCAACAGGGTACCTTCCCTTATACTCTGTCTCCCAGAGCTGTTTCACCGCCGATTGTGCATTATCAAACCACTTCTTTTTTTCTTCGTCGCCTTGGAGAACCCATTCTTGCCTGAACCATGCCCACTTTCGATATGGATCGAGTATTTGGGCTGCATAGTACGCTGGTGGAAGATCAGTATCTTCGGGGAATCGATTCTGCCAATTCAGCTGCTGGTTATTGTAATACTCCTCGCATTTGGACCACGCAGCATCTGCGCAACTTTGGAGGTACTTCCATGTGAAGTTATTGTCGTCTTCGGCGTGGATGTTATAATAATGGTCTTTTGTCTCGTTTATTTCTCGAAGAAGGCAGTCCAAAGTCGAAAACCAGTCAGCGAGGGACGTCTTTTTTCCCTCAGAAAGCAAAGTTGCGGCGTAGAAGTCTTTTAGAGCAAGCTCAACCTTTTCAAGCTCGAACCAGTGCTGTCCATCGAGCTTGAAGTTCGAAATCCCATGAGAGCCTTTCCCAGGTACATGGCGAGCTGAGAAGATCTCTAAACGTTCCCGAACATTCAACGCCCGCGTAATTGAATGAAACCATGAATTCCAGCGTGTCGAGTTGTTCTGGATAAGCTCGAGCCCATCGAATTCAGAGAGATCTCCGCCGATAATGATTGCAGCAAACTCCTCACGGCGTTGTGGAGTTAGCCTAATGTATCGTACGAGGTTGTGAAGCCGACCTAAACATCCAAATTTTTTCCAGAGCTCTTCCACCTTTGCATAGTCTCCGCGTTGATAGTGCTTTTCAAGCTTTGCTAAATGCTTCTCACAGTTCCGACCCATGAGAAACGCCTGGCAGCAGAGGTTGACAATGTGGCCCAAGCAGCGAAGTCGGCGATGGCGACGTTGTTTCGAGTTCATCCATGAGCAGAGCTCCTTGAGTATGAATTCAACAGCGGTATCATTCGATGAGGCATTATCCAGCATGAAGTATCCAATCTGGTCTCCACCAATGTCATATTCTTCCAGCAATCCAAGAACGACTGATCCAAGATTCTCGCCCGTGTGTTCGCCGTACACACGTCGTATACCTAAAACGGTCGTTTGTCGCCTGCCAGAAGTGTCTATCCACATGGCGACGACGCCTAGAATCGCGTAAGGGTTTGGCGAAGTCCAAAGATCAAAGGAGATGGAGATTCTACTCCGCGAGCGCTGGAGGTCCTCTCTGAGCCGTTGCTTCTTCGACCGAAAGGCTTCAATAACCCAATTTCGAATAGTTCTCGCTGCCTTGGGGAGGTGGTTGAGTAGTGACGGATTCAAAAAGAAGAGTAGTTCTCGGAAATACTGATTTTCTAATTGAAAGAACGCAATATGGCAGTACACAATCCAACGAATGAGCAGCTCTTTGAACTTCTCAATTGAGTCTTTCCAGAAGAAGGCATTCGTAGCAGCCGCGCTCTTCTGCTGCTCCAGTACAGACTTCCGTGTCGAACTGTGTTTCCTGATACCACTCTGGGGATCAATCTGGTGCTTCTGTTCAAGATGATTTCTCACTCCAGATGTGCCGTTGATAACAAATAGCTCTTGCTTATACTTTCCGACTGTACACTCGTGACAGTAGTACACCTCTTTCTTATCACTGTCTCGGATGTAATGAAGACCATACTTCCATACATGTGATGAGCCTGGACGAGCTGCCTTTGTGGTCTTGGCGCGATTCAGGTATGTGATGTGGTCTTGGACGAACTCATCCGGAGGTTCGGGATATTGAACAGGAGCAGGTGATGGCGTCGAGAAAGGTAATGTCGGAGCAGGCGATGACGTAGGAGTATTGAGAGATATTGACGTTGAACGCGTCGTCAACGAGGACGGCGATGTTGGAAATGGAGATCCCATGGATAATGATTGCAGGCTATCGTACCCTACGATGTGTCAGAATGAATGGGTGTGATTGATTGAATTGTTGGTTGACTCTGCTCTCCGCTGTCCGCGGTTCTTCTGCCTATAATTATAGGTGATATGGTCCTGGCCTCTTGGCAGCGGAGACTGCGGGGTATTCTCCATAATTGTGGCAATGAGATTCCTTAAGAGGCAGGTCCAAGCAGTGATGACAGCTGTGGTGCCTGTTGGCATAGTGTGGTGTCAGATAATTGGCTCCACAGGGATCATTACCTCGGCCTATTTTTAGCGTTACCGGTATGACCTGGTATACCGGTAATACCATGGTATTGAGATTTCCTCAAACCATACCAAGTCTTGGCGGTATATACCATACCAATACCAACTCATACCGGACCATTCCGATCACTGCTCTGAACTTGACCCAACCCAACTTTACGGAAGAACTAAACTAGCCCAGATACTCTTCATAAAGTATGGGCTTCTGGAGAGAGTAATTAAACCAACCAGCGACGACAACATCGCACTCTCGGTCCACCCCGGAACAGTAAGCTCACAATACTCTTTCAGTCGGAATCCAATGACTAACAGTGCCTTCAGGTGAACACCAACATGCAAGAGCAGTGGAAAGATGCTTATCCAGGTGTGACGGGCAAGCTCATCTCCTCTGTCATGCAAACGATTGGACGAGACGTCGAACAAGGCTCCTACGTCGCGCTTTGGGCCTTGACCGCGCCAGAAATTGCGGAGAAGAAGCAGAATGGTTATTACTACATTGACCCTGGAAAGGAAGGAAAGGAAAGTTCTCAAGCGTCTGACCGAGACTTGGGCACTGCTCTGTGGAAGTTGTCGGAGAGCATGATCAAAGAGAAACTGGGAAATGATGCACTAATTGACTGGAAGTCGGAGTAAGACGTTGCAGATAGAATTCTAATAGCATTAGCATGTGTATAGTTATTGACAACATCGTTTATGGACATTCTAGAAAAGCTTACTCTGATGCGACAATTCATTGGTTTGTCAGATGTTGCACTATGCTCTAACTCTGACATTGACGTCTTGTCAATGTGATGGATAATTTTGCGCAATAAACTCGAAACCAAAAGCCTTTTAACCGGGATTACCAAGAATTTTCAACAGGATATTGCTTCATATTTCATAATACAATGAGAGAAAATCATGATGGCGTATGCTGCGTTGAATGGTTTCGGGTCAAAACACAAGGGAATCAGAAATCAACGTGCGCGGGAAGGGAGCAGCTAAACCTCTGATCCCCAAAACTCAAGTTAACATTCTCTCATGTTCAAACCAATGCACACATAGCTGATTAAAGACAGGGCCACTCTCCACAACGGGAAGTGAACATCCCCAATTCCTGCCATCAACTTAACGCGAGCCTCCGTTCGCTGAGTCAGGCTGCTCCGGGAACTTCCTGAACATGTCCGCCAGACGATCGATAGGAGCAGCCATCAAACCAGCTGCGCTTTCGAACATGGGGTTCTCACCCGCGCTCGGGTGGCTTCGAGTGGGAACGAACATTTTGGTCCTGTTGAAGCTTTTTGCCATTGCCTCCGACTCCCCAGCGTGCTCCTGGAGAGCCTTTTCAAGAGCAGGCAAATCGCCGCTCTCCTCGGTCTCGATGTGTGGAGAGAGCAGGGTCCATATTTCTTTGAGTTTGGGCCTATACTCGTAGTCCTTAGGGTTCATCTGCTGGAACTGTTTGAGGAGCTCTTTGACCTGGGGATAATCAGCTTCAAGTTTCCTTATTGAGAGAGATGGTCAAGAACCTTGTTATGCTCCTCTTTGTCCTCGTCAGCGCGCATTTTCCCCGTAGGTCCCAGGTATTTTTCAAACGCCGGGTAAACGACCAGCTCCTCGCCTACTGAGTGGCGAGCAAGCTCCCAGACAAACTGGTTTCCATAGCGCTCTTGGTGATCAAGATCCGACGTGCTCAGGACCTCATTGTAGTACGTCTCCAGTTCACGGTGGTCCTTGATGATGACGTCAGAGATGCTATGCATTGTGGTAATTGACCTGAAACCACTTCACGATGTGGCCGATATCTGTGACTTGAGGGTGATCTGAAGTTGACGAAATGTTGTGGTGCGTGAGAGCATTCTTTCAATATTGCCAGAAAAATTGAGGACAACGGTGGTTTACATGTAGTTCATTGTCCAAAAGTTCGAGATTTTATAGCCAGTTTGAGCTAATTCAGTTGCTTGAACATGACGGCATACTGCGTGGTTCCGACTGCTGGAAATTTTGGCTCCATCTTCCAACGACCCTCTGTTACGATGTGTCACATTCAGGATATCTACAATATTTGCACTACGTTCTAGCGGAGTGCGCATTCCCTTTTAGCGTAGCTGGAAATGCGACACGATGTCCTTCACTATCAAACTATCAAATGATGGGTCACACCGTATTCAATCAAGAATTTTTAGTTGAAAGTCATTTCCTCTCATTGGCTTACTATGCAGGTGGCCGTCGTACCGAATGAGAAAGCTTCTGGAGAGAGAGCGGTGCTGACGAGACGAGACAGGCAGAGTTGGAAATCGATCGTACAGATCGATTCCGAGCCCTGATTGATCGATTTATATCGATCGTCACCTTCAATCGATCGATATCGATCGATCACTAATTCAAATCGATCGATCGACGTCGATCGGCGACCAAATCGATCAATGCTGATCTTCGTTGTTACTATCTACGGTAATCCTACCCACCAATTGAAGAACTTGCCTCCAATTATCCCCTTCAAGGAGACTAAAAGGAAGAGCCGGCTGATAAATACCGGCTTTGCTCCAGGAACGAAGGCACTGGGCCATGGCCACAATATGCCGCCGTAGGCGGGACCTGAGTGGTGTTACCATCCTCCCGCAACTGCTGAAGTCTCTCTCCGTTTCTGCAGAAGACGATGAGATAGTAAGAAAGTCAACAGCCATATAAGACAGCCGAGGAAAACGCACAACGCCGACGTCCCTCCACCAACCAATTGGGTCAGCTTTGTATGCGATGTTGTCAACCGGTGGCTCTGACAGATACTGATCAAGCTCGTCCTGTGGTGGCATCGCCGCTGACTGCTGTTGTCGTTGGCCTTGTCGCTCTTGAGAGTCAGGAGTAGTCAATGACCGACTAAAAGCCAGTCGACGTTCAATATAGTCCAAGGCACTAGTAGTCCCAGCTGCTGAAGTGTCATTAGAATCTGCCCCATGAGCCTTGTTCTTGTAATTCTCTTCCCAGATGGTTGTTAAGCTTCTCTCATACGTCCTCTTCCATTCTGAGGTCTGACGAGACGGGAGTTGATTCCAAAGCTGTTCTAGGTCGGAAGGCGGCGGCGTGGAGGAGGCAGCCTCTATGTCCTCAAAGGAGTCCATAGTGATGGGAAGAGTCCGCAAACAGTGTAGAGGAGGTCAAATCGAATGCTGTGAGGCTGATAAGGTCGAACCTGCACTCTACTCGGACAAGCCAAGACCCGAGATAATTCCTGGTTGCGACGCGTACAGAGTCCATTGAACCAGGCATTGGCGGAATTGCAAATGGCACGAGACAGAGAGGACAGCTCATACGTTGGGTCATTTCCTGCTGCCACGCGTCGCGTGTAGCTGCCTGGGGCCCCTGAACGACTTGCCAGGGCAGACGCGTCCGGCGACAGATTCGTCGCGTATCATACTATGAGCTGCCATGCGCAACCTACCCGGGACACCTCCGAAGTACGTGGTGATCGGCGATCAAATCGATCGATTGGAGGTTTGATCGATACGATATCGATCGATTGACAGGTTGGATCGATCGATCGAAATCGAAATCGAATCGATTAATCGAATCGATCGAATCGATTAGTCGATCGATTTCCAACCCTGGACACAGGCCAGTAGTCGATGACGATGGCAATACATATTTGCGTCATCTACATAAGCGAGAGACGTAAGTTAGGTAGAGTTACATTGAAAAGTGATGAAAGCATCGGGTATCGCATGCCGAAATAGATGTCCAGTTCACAGTCAATTTCACGTCATTCAACTGATGTCTGCCCCTCCCGCCGCATGCAACAGTGATAGTGTTGCGTTGATGACGAGTAAATGACCCAATGATTTGAGTCGGTTACATTTTTTACCGTGATTATGGCTGGAATATAAATGACTATGTACCCGCCATGCATCGGTGAATAAGGAGGTTGACGATCCGTTGACGTAATCGTCACGCCAATCATTTGAGTCTCCACGATTTGAACGCGCTCTCACAATTCGTAATTCGGTGAGCTCGTGTGCGTCACATACGCGTTAGTTTGGGCAGCTGAATAACTTTTAAATCCAGTTTGCCTTGCCCTAGAAGTTGGTTTAGAGTCCTAGAGCCTAACCTAGATAACCGTCACCCATATTTGTCCGCTGCCAATCATGAGACACGTTGTCACCCGTTGCACCGGGTTAGTTGGCTTTGTGAGCTTGGCGAGAGCAGTCCCCCTACAGTTTTACGAACACACGACTATTGCTTCAGAACAACAACTCATCCCATCTGCTGTATCCCATACTAATGTTACCTCTCATGGTCCATACACCGGTCCGCCGGCAACCAGCACTGGTGCTATTTCGACCTCAGTCCCCGGTCCCTCAATTCCGGTACTGCCTCCTCCCAGCGGCTCCTTTGACTATCCACTCGATGGCAAGCTACATGGAGACCAACCCGCACCATTCACGCCCAGTGGCGGGCTGGGCACCAATGGGTCTGAGCCAGTATATCGCGTCCAAAGCGACTTTGACTACCAGTCTTTGGCTTTGGCCCTTTACCAGGAATGGATCGAGCTGGACCTTTTCCATTGGGGTTTGGCGACGTACTCAGACGAAGAGTTTGAAGCCTACGGGATCAACGCCGAAGACAGATTTCTCATTCAACACATGGCCGATCAAGAGGTTGGCCACGCCACAGTCATAACAAATATGCTCGGTCCTCGGGCGCCAAAGCAGTGCACGTACAACTATCCCGTTTCCAACGTCCGTGAGTATATCGACTTCAACCAGAAACTCACGCGCTGGGGCGAAGCCGGGGTATACGGCTTCTTGCCGCACCTCAATTCGGGGCCTGCCGCACAGCTAGTGTTGCAGAGCATTACGGTCGAGGCTCGCCAACAACTCATCTTTCGACAGTTTGGCGGTCAATTCCCCATGCCTGAATGGCACACGCCTGGAATTCCGCAATCTTGGGCTTGGACTCTGCTTGCGCCGTACATCTCGAGCTGCCCCTCTGATCAAACACGTCTGATCTGGCAAAACTTTCCCGCCCTGCACATTCTCAATCAGCCTAACCCAGCACGTATCAATAACTCCGATACCTGGAACGAGACGACTGGTGGATGGAGCAACACACTCTCCACGGCCAACATTCCTTCAAAGGAGTTATGCGTCAACGCAACTGACCCATTACAGGGCTGTGATGCGGCCGTCAGCCAAAACCGCACCATTCCACTCTCGTACCCTGGCCGTGAGGTTTTCTTACACTGGGATGAACCTGGTCAACTTGTCGGTCCCAACAATAGCTACGTGACATCAACCAATGTCAGGGAGCCGAAATATGCGGCATGGGTCTCACAACTCAATGTTACATATTCCCCACTCCTGGACCTCTGTCTCCAAAATCGGACAGCGCGTACCATTCAACCGAACGTTTCGACTTGGGCAGGTGACCCAGCCATCAATGGGACCATGTTTCTTGCACTCACGGGCTCGAACATTAGAGTTACACCATACAACATCACTCAAATCAATCCATTTGTTGCTGCGCTAGGTGTGTACCAGGCCGGTTAGAATTAGACACTGAGGGTCCAGGACAATTCAGTACGCCGAGTAAAGCTACTGCTTCCCGCTTCGAGGCTTTACAGCACGATTGGAGCCGTTTATGGTGCACGCGAGGCACGCTTGTCAACTAGACAGTGAACAGGTTTACAACTAAGCGCTTCTCCTGTCATCAACACCTTTCATGTGATAAAGAAGCTGTTTGACTCCGGTCGAGTGCAGCGATCTGCTCCGGTCTATGCATATGAAGGCTATGTATATAAGAAACGCCTTGCTTCAAGTCACCAGAGCCCTGGTGTATGTCTCCAACTATTAACCGAGTGCAACTTTGCAACCTTCCTAGCGCCACCTTCTACAAATAAATTCGACCTCTCCAAGGTCGTGATCCTTGTAGATCCTAGTACAAGCAAGAAAAGTCTTCCGAGTTGAAAGCATCCAGAATTTTCGCCGTTGTTGTCACCGTATCCGCCACGGTGGCGGCACCAACAGCCCGCAGCTCAGGGTCGAGCGTTGCTGACCTGCTAAAAGCGCAGGCGGGAGCGCCTTGCTGATAACAATCGAGCCGCTGGACAGTGGAGGAGACCAAGTATTCCAGTTCAGCTCGACACAAGCTGTCAAGGCTACCCCGGATCAGGTCGTGAACGGTACAACACCGACCGGGGGTAGTGTGGCTAACAAACCGACCGACCTAGACCGGCCCCTTCGGTCTGTCGGTTTGGGTTGGTCAAGGCTCCCGGTCGGTCGGTCTTGGTCTGTCTGGGTGCGCGGCCGGTCGGTCTAGGTCGGTCTGATAGCCCCATACCGAGGTTTTACCAGTGCAATTAAAATGATTTCCTGGCTGGTTACAGGATACAATGAAACCCTTTTTGCTCTTCTACGCAGGCACTACTAACGTACTTAGACTACTAGCCCTCTCATTAGCCACTGTTTTTGAAGCTGATCGGCCTCGACTACCTCAGGTGCTAGCCGGTTGCGCTCGTCAGTGATCATTTTCTTGGTCTGGCTAAACACCCTTTCGCATTCAGAACTCATGTCAGGAATTGAGAATAGATCTAGCGCCATTCGATACAAGACTGGATATTCCAATTGATGTCGATTCCACCATTCAAGAGGGTTTGCAACGTCGAGATCATGCGCGTAAATTGGCCGTGTCTGAAATATGTCAAGCTCGCTAACTGCCTTGACCTTCTTTCGCTGTGTATTCAAGGAGCGGATTGATCTTTTCCCAAATGAACTGTAGTCGTTAACGTCAGCTTCAATCTCATCGACTTCGCCTTCCAAAAGCCCCGCTTGAGCTTGAGCTTCAACTTCAGCCTGTCGGACGTAGTCGTCGAATAGGCTACCCACAGCGGACTGCATGTCGCTGTACCATTGCGGCCTATCCATCGCGGTTTTCCAGTGTCGCTCAAAGTAGTCATACCCATATGATGGGTGAAGGGCTAGCGCTGCTCGGTAGACAGGTGTACGGTCCGATTTGACGTAATAGTCTTCAAGCTTCGCCCATCCGCAGTCGATTCCCGACTTAAAATGGGAGGGCTCCTCGAACTGAGTTTCCTCCGCGGCCTGCTTGAATTTGACAAACAGGTAGTCCATTGTCTTGAGGGTCTCCCACACTGCACCATGCCCGCCCTCTGCGCCCGGTTTGTTGGCGTTGCCCTCCATAGTCTTCGTAAGGATGTAGAACGGCTTTAGGAAATCGTGGAAGCGCTCTAATTCAACCCAGTCCGCAGCGTTGAGGAAGTCCTTCGTTAGGTCACGGTGGACCGGGTCATATTTCGGTTTTTGCCAGCGGGATTGATAGAGCTCGATAGCGCTGCGCAGCTCGAGTGCTAGGATAAGTCAATCCGGAGTCAGCAAATGTCCAACACAGGTGGCAAGGGCAGACTGGCATACCACGTGTGATCATACTGTAAATTGAGTTCCAGCGTGTCTTGCCATCAACAACGATCTCCAATGTAAATATGGCATCGTCCCCTGCGAGCTCGGTCTGGAAACGCCGAAGCGCCTGTCGTCTCTGGTCCGTCCGGCGGATGTAGGTGGCAAGGTTGTGGAGTCTGCCAATGGCCCCTTTCTTGGCCCAAATGTCAAAACTGAATTCATCCGTAGCCCCACGAAGCTCCGTCTCGAATTTGCTAACGTTTGAGCCGAAGATGACGGGCCGGACAACCAGGTTGATAATGTGGCCGATGCAACGTAAGCGGCGTCGGCCAACGTCCATTGGGAACCATCTCGCGAGCGTCTCCAGGCAGGTATCGTTGCTCTCAGCGTTATCAAGCATGAAGTAGCCAAGCTTGGAGCCCATTTCGTATTGGTCGATTACTCCCTTCCCATAAGGGGCAATATTCTCACCGGAGTGTGGACCGACTAGGCGCGGCAGCCCAAGAAGGACATCACGCTTTTCGCCGTTGCTGTCAACGGAGTGGCCGACGATTCCGACGTAGTTGAACCCCGTTAGAAGCAGTCCATAGATCGAAGCTTAGGTGAACTGAGCTCCTCGCGTTCATGACGGGATTGGCAATGATTTGCCGTCGGGATTCAAAGGTTTGGCGGATCCATGAACAAACTGTGGTGTGATGTTCCGGAAGTAGCTGACTTGCAAGCTCCCCACCATTCGCTATCAGCCACCGAAGGCGCTCGCTGGATGGCTGTCGGAAGGTGACATCTTCGATTATGATCCAGTCCACGAAGCGAGCTTTCCATGTTCCTTCGTCAAAATGGGAAGCAAGCTGCAAGCCTAGGCTGGCCTGCCGCGACAATAGACGGGATATCGAGGAGCCAGACGTCGCCGCCAACGTAAACGGAGTCGCCAAGCCGGGACCACTCTCCCCTGCCTCCGTGATTTGGTGCTGACGGAGCAGGTGCCTCGCGGCATGAGACGTCCCGGATGAGACGTATAGAGCTGTCGAATAGCTCTTCTTCACATGACAGATCCTGCAAAGCCAGTAACGTACCCCGTGATGCTCCAAATTGGCGCCATGTCGGTATATCCACGACTCTTTGATCTTGGTGCCGATGACCCGCCTGTGACGGGGCCTCTTTTTGGCGCCCATAAGTCGTTTGCCACCGTGCCAGATATTCTCCCAATCGATTTCAAATTCGCATGGTGATGCATCTGTCTCGTCAGTTGTAGCCTCGCATGAGGCGGGCGTGCCTTCAAAACCGTCATCAGCCGGGATGGGAGGTGGGCGAGATGGGAGAGATTGCGGTGTTGACGACACGTGGCTCGTAGTTCTGCTAGAAGACATGATAATGCAGCACGAATTGACAATGGCTCAGACAGATTGGCATGACACGAAAATTCACTGAGGCAAACGTGTCGTGTCACGCAGACGCGTCGTGTCATTGAACTTAAAGTGAAGGTAAGCTGGAGCTGACCAATGGCAGCCCTAGAAACCACCCCAACCCAGACCAACCCAGACCACCCAATCCGACCGGCAGCTCTGGTCTGTCGGTCTGATGAGATTTGCCGGTCGGTCGGTCTGCGGTTTGAAGATGGTCTGTCAGACGGTCTGTCAGACGGTCGGTCTGTTAGCCACACTGAATGGTAGTATCCAGGACGGGTTGATATAGACTCCGAATTAGATTTGTCCAGAAATCTTGTACTTCTACAAGAAATCTGTTTGCTTAAATACTCACTGATCAATGCGCAGGGCCGCCTGACGTGCAGTGGATTTATCAACACGCGGGACCAAAAGTCGGCTCACAGCCTGAATTCGATCGATTTTCTATTTTTAGGTTTATGCAAGCTGCGGGGATGTAGCATTTCACGTTCTGAGGGTCTGTATTTGGCCTTTCTGGCCGAATTCTGATTTGCGCATAGACATCAGCAATCTATGCACCATTGCAGTCTTCTGCTGTGCTGGTGGATTGTGATGGATTAGGATTCGGTGGAGAACGATTCATTCCCTTCTGGATCCCTCATAGCTGACCGTTTCAAGACTAGAAGAAGGAGTTCGACAGACGCCGGGCATCCAAACTTTTTGACTAGGCTCGTGGCAGTGATATTTTGAGACACAGCGCAAGAGGTCATTCTATTGGCAGAGCATTACAAGTAATTTGCTCGTGCCAGATGACATGAATGGGGCCAGAATCCCACACGACATCTGCCCCGACCCTGGTCAAGCTTGAACCTTGCCTGAGATAGGTGCCGCTTTAGCCGCCAATGAGGGTATGGCCGGCCGCACATCGACGGATCATCATAGGATTTATCAAGAGGTGCATAGCGCTGAGGTAAAAGATCAACCATATATCCTGAATGACTTATTGATTAAGATATCGATGCGGTGCTAATGAATTGCGCTGCACGAGTTGAACCTGCACTGCGTGTCGCTGTTGACAGTTGCGCCATGCTCACAGCCGACCCAGCCAACATATGATCAAATTGAGTTGGAAAAAAAGGTCCGTGATCAAGCCAGGAATTCATAATTCATTAAATAAACGCGAATACACAGTGGAAGGAGATGCAGGCTGATGGAACTCTTTGACATCCCTGTCGAGGGAGATGTTCAACGTGCCATGCGCAATGCCCTATCTTCCTCCTGTGGCGCCGTTATCCTTGCATGCGGCGTCATAGTCGCCCTGGACATCAGCAGAATCGGTTAATAACTTCGAAGCCGCCTGCTTGAATTCTTCCGTGGCCGCAACAATTATGCCGGCAATGCGCGTCATTTGTTTCTGCTGGTCAATGTCCCATGTGAACCTCGCATGGAAGGCCTGGATGATATCAATCTTTGAAAAGCGGCGGGCGTTTCGGCAGTTAAAGGTCGTTCCATTCAGGTCAGGCGCTGGGACAAGGCGGTTCTTAAGAACTGGTTGCGCCAGCGGTAGTCGATACAGAATCGTCGGTCTGGGGAATGCGGCTTTGGGACAAAGAGTACTGGGGCTGCATCTGTTTTCATACAGCGCTCAATGAATCCCAGCTTTAGCAGCTTATCTGTCGTCTCCTTCTCTAATGGCAGGAACTGGACTGGTGTACGGTATGAGGGCGGACCGGTTGCTGGCAGCGGCCCCTCAAGCTCAAGGACTACATCGTGTTCAGGGCGGTGCGGCGGTAACGTGTCGGCTTCTTTCTTTGAGAAGAACCCTTCCAGGTGGGCTAGTGCTTTTGGGACATGGTCTCTCACAAATTGAACATGTTCCGGGTCTTCGTCAGCCGGGAACGAGATCTTCTTGCCGTCAAATGTCTTCGAGCTGCCCAGGGCAGCGAGTCACAGTGTTGGTATCCAGCTGACTGCTGTCAGACTTGATCACCTCTTTAGGTAGAGGTAAGTGCTGCCAACGCTTCCTGCGAGGGTCTGCTTCTAATCTTGTAGCAAGTGCGGAGATGACGGCTTCGTCCTCCACAGCTTCCATAGCCGAGGGGGCTGCTACCGCTTTGGGACTTTCGGTGGTTTTTACGGGCCCGCTGTTGGTCAAATTTGGGCTTGGGACGTCTTTTCTCCAGGAGCGGCGCAGGACCTGATACTGCTTATGGGCTTTCTCCAGTTTCGCGTCGCGCCGGTCGGCATCTTCCTGGACCCCTGGGTCCATCAACCCGTCGGATCGGCAACAGGGTGGAAGCTGGATAGCTGGCGAGTACTTCGCCAGGGCGGGGAGGTCGTCAGGCCACACCATCCCTCTTCTATGGCAGTCCAGCAGGACATGCTGTCGTGCCAGCCATTCCATTCCGATGAAGACGTCATGCCCTGTTTCGGTGATCCAGAACTTCTGGTTTGGGAATCGACGTCCGTCGATTTCTAATGTGATCGTCATATACTTAGCGATCCGTCCTGCTGGTTGCTTGCGGTAGTCTTGGAGCTGTAAAGGTTGATCCAATTGGGTCGTCTTGGCTCCGAGTTGCTTTCTCGCCCTGCGGGCGGCTTCTGGGCTCATCAAGAGCTCGGCTTGTGCTCCTGTGTCTACAAGAGCGGTGGCTGCAAAACCAATACCATTCACTTGGAGCTGAACGGTCTTAGTGAATGGTTTCTGTCTTGATTGGCTGCCAACCTGTGCTAATGTGGACATCTGGACCGTCGTGGAGACTTCCGACGGTCTTAGTCTTTTCCCGACTCCTCTGAGCTGCTAGGGGTGTCAGTATTATCAGTGCTGTTCTCCTTGGCCTTTGTTCTAATAGCAGCGATCTTCTTCTTGTCTGGACACTCCTTAGAATAGTGACCAGTCTCTCCACAGTTGAAACAGGTGTCTGCTGTAAAATGGGCTTTCTTGTCCTCATCACTCAGCGCTTGGCCTGTGGCAGATGAGGTCGTCAGCTTTTTGGAGCTCTTATCCTCATGGTCCTCTGGGCCAAAGTTGCTTAACCCAACTAACTGGAATATACATAAAAACCATCCAACCCCTATTCAGACCATATCTTCGTGATATTTATCGTTAATTGCTTTCCCTATACGTACGTATGGAAGACCAATCGACAGTTTCTTCTGATTGCTCCTGATAATGAGATAGTTTTGATACCTGTTCGCTTGGAAATGCTTATCTTCATAACACGCAACTTTAGGATATGGTTATCGCTCTCACATGCCGGCCAAACTAATACGTATATGGGAATTCACAACGTTTTTTCTTATGATGGAGAATCCGTAGTGTTCCCAATTTATAAAAGTAAAATTGAAAAGGCTATTTTCTCCTAGCCAACGTCTCCGCACATTGAGGAATGAGTGACTGAGGAGATATCGAGACGTTCTAACCTGTCAACCTTCACTTCTCAAGCAAACACTGCCGGCCCAGATGCGCACCCTGTGCTGAACAAAGTTTGCTGCCTCCCTGCCTGCCTATTTGTCACTTCCACTAAGCCCTTGGTGCCGCAGACGACTAGTCTGTTGACCTTACTGGTTGTTAAAAACAGCAAAAGTTGTTTTCCGAGTGTGGCAGCTCCAAACCGCAATGCGAAGCGGCGGACCTCTAGGTGTGCCCCATTGCGTGCTCCTCGCAGAGCACTTGGTAGTACCACTTGTCGTCGAGTGGGATGCAGTCGTTGCTAGTGTATTGCCAGGTTGGGTTGGCGTCGTGGCAAGCGTCGTTCGCGCCGGTGATGAGAAGTAGTAGGGTGTTAGCACGACAAATGTCAGTGTAGTTCTGCTCAATAGGAAACATGAACGACAGCCTCGATGTTTGGTCTGTCTCGGCGCGATTGTCTGAGAAGAAAACAAAGAAAGGTATAAACGACGAAAATAAAAGGCATCGCTCCCGAAGAATAAACTTGAGAAAGGTAGAAACGGGGGAGACGACATACCTGGGCAGTTCCCGACGAGCCACCAAATCTTCATGCCCCAGTCGTCGTTCGCGAGCTTGTAGCAGACGCTGTCGGGCTGGTAAAAGTCATTCTGACGCCGCCGCAGGACGTGTCGGTGAAGGTCACCAGGGTGATGGCCAGGTTGTACGCGCCGCGTTTCTCGGCCTCGGCCATGAGCTCCGCGCCGGTGCCGGCGAAGCCCGGGCGGGCCTTGGCCCTGGGGGTGGGGGCGGGGGGCGGCCATCGTAAGGCCGGCGCACTGCAGGAGGGTCTGGATGCTGAACTACATTTTTGTTTGGTGTTGCAGGGTTTTGGAGTTGTGAGAGAACAGGTTGGTCTGTGTGTAACTTAAGAGGATGTGGAGAGATGGTGGTTGATACTCTGTGAACTGGATATCTATAAATCTCAAGGGTTCGTGCAGGCAGGCTATTTATATACATTCATATGTCAAAACTTCTGCAACTTGGCGTTGCTCTGGTAGTTCCAGACTGGGTGAGCGAAAGACGTGCCTCCATCTTCAGACAAACATACGTAGTAAGCAATCACCTAGGCTACAGCATTTCGAACAGCAGGGCAACTTAGAAGCCCCTACACTATCGTCGAGGCCTACCAGAGTCAGCATATATACCAGACCCCCGTCAGCGCTGCTAACGGCCAACAGTGTGGCCAAAATATACCTCGGGTTTTGTTATACATCTCAGTGTTGCCGCAGTGGAGTGAATAAGCGGCGACCTTGACATCTTCAACACTTCAGCTTTGCCGCCAGCGTGTGATTTCACGTGCTTGCCGAGGACGGCTATTGGCGGGCTAAAGGTCTGGTGGGTCTTGAGTTAATTAGATATCTCCTGCCGTGTCTCACTTCAAGGCGAAAAACAACAACCACCATTTGTCACCTCTTTCTGCCGCCACGAGAAGCCATCCTGAGTAAGCACGCTTGGTGCGTAGAGAGGGCAGGCGTCGGCAGCACCACGCCCGAAACATGCACTTCGACCACCAGCGCAGGAGCCTGCATTGAGTCGGGTTGGATTCGATCTCATGGCCGAAGAGGTATGAAACTTTTTTATGGTAATGAGAATATCGTGTTTCGTTGCCGCCGCCGCTGCTGCTCCTCCTGCTGCGCCTCATGTCCATCCAAACGCACTTTGTACCTTCCACTCCCGCACACACACCGGGAGGGATAGAGGCATTCTACCACCTCGTGGCCGATGGGGACGCCGCCATGGAGATGGAACTCAGTGCGACCTCGGCGGCGTCCTCTTTGGCGTTGTTCAGGTTCTTACCGTCGTACCAGAACCTAGCCTGGTGGATCGCGCCGTTGACGGTCACGCGACTCGACCAGGCTGTGCGGCCACCTATTTATTTGAAGCTTGGTCAGCATTTTTCGTCTTCTTCATGTTCCCCTTTGCACTTCCATGTAGTCAGTCGTCCTATAGAGGGTGCTGGTCTTGGACCGGCATACCTCTTCTGTCTGAGACGGTCTGGAAAGAGGGCGAGCCGGTCTGGAACTCGCGGCATGCATCTGTGTGCCAGTGTTAGCATATGGCGGGAGGCATTGTCGTGGGAGCGTGAGCGGCCGGGTGAGTGGCTGTTCGGCAGGTAGATGCGACTTGTGGGATTGGTCGGACCTTCAAGCTTGGTTTGCCAGGTGCAGCTCTCGCTGGCACTGCCTGTACTATGGGCCCGGGAGCTTTGTCGTGAAGAAGACATAGTGTTGTAGCGTTGTGTGGTGTTCTGTAAACGTTTCCCGTGTTGTGCTGTGTTGGGACGTTGCGCCGTGTGTGTTGTGTATTGCAGTGCTGTGTGGTGTTTGTGTTTATTGTGCCAGAGATGGAGGCGTGTTGTGTAATGGGATTGATCCCAGAGTACAAGAGGAGGCTTTGAAATAGCGGGCTGAATCAAAGCAAGGGAGGGCGGTGATGTAAAATCGGGGCGGTAGCGGCGGTCCGATAACGACTGAAGCGTGACGGAGCCCATGAGCTTCTTATATCCGGGCCAGTCCTTGTGCAACCGGCTTACGGCCATGTCAAGGCGATTGGTAGACAAGGGCGCCGTAATGTAAGGTGGCAGAAAAATGATTGACGGTTGTTGTGTATTGCGTTGTCCTCACATAGAGTCTTGACGGTCGAATTGTGTGCTTCAGACGCTGCATTAGGTAGCAGGCCGGTCGGAAACAAAGGTGGTAGCCTCGGGCGAGTGCATTTCATTGACCGTGGCAATATGCAGGATGGGCCGTTATTTGTGGTGCGGACGAAAACGTCTCGTGCCCAGAGGCGCATGTAAGGCCATCTTTGCTTTTCCGCAACAAAAGCACATGTGAAAAGGCGGACAAGTACTATAAGACCTTCTTCATAAGTACTACGGTTGAATCATCATTAAAGCATCCGCGCGGTGTAAAACATCAGAGACAGCCGTGCATTCTGTTATTGAAAACCGAAATGGATTGGCTGCGCTAACTCTCGACAGAGGAAAGAGGTAGTACAATAAAGAATCTCGGAAGAAGACTTGCAGTGCTCTG
The DNA here is from genome assembly GCA_021399435.1 of Diaporthe sp. PMI_573. NCBI lineage: Eukaryota > Fungi > Ascomycota > Sordariomycetes > Diaporthales > Diaporthaceae > Diaporthe > Diaporthe sp. PMI_573. Next base: position 107,197 of record JAJTUP010000094.1, on the reverse strand, counting down.
AGCTGTGTCTGATGATTTGTGACGTTTGTCTTAGAAGTAGGAGTCGAGCAGACCGGGCCGGATGAAACGCGAATGTACTACAAGAGAATACCACATCATTTTCGACAAGGGTATTCTACTGTCGTGGATCCATTTGAATGACAAGGGGGCCACACCTCAGATACGCCTGACGGTCGGCACGGGCAGGGCAGGCAGGGACCAGCCAGGGTAGTGGTTCGAGATGTGAGGATGCTGGGCATGTTGAGAGAATCATGCAGCAAGGAGGGCAAGCCGGTGGGCACCTGCATGCGGCAGACAAGGGGCTGCATCCGTTGACAACCACCCCGGTGTAGAATGGGCAGCCGTCATACCACACCTGGCATCATCTAACCAAAGTGTGTGTGTTGACGACTGCAGCTCGGGATGCTGTTGGTTCCACGACCTGTGCGGATTGCGTTGCTTCTTTCGTCGGTGTTACACTATATGCACTGTCTGATCTTAGCCATGCAGTATGTCCCTAAAAAGGTTAAATAGCTACAATGCAACAGAACATTGCGACGCTATTGTGATCAGACCAAGAAAAGTAAAGTAATCTGACTGATCGAGTGGCGTCGTATTGTTCTGTCGTAATGTTGGGACATAACTTTCTTTAAGGAACGTACTGTCCGCTCCAATGACACCAGGACCCACGTCGTAGCGTCCCGATGATCTAGGCCCAGGCGATGAGCGACAAACGACACCTTCACGTCTGGAGGCCCAAATCTGGCATATTGGCAGGTTTTGCGCCACTTACGACAGACAAGCGTGTCACCCCTCATTTGAATTCAAGGTTGCTGTACGCGACTCACTCTCATTGGGTGCCTCTGTTCTGTTGGTGCGGAGTGTGACACCTGCAGCATGCAAATCATGTTCTATTGAGCTGGCCTGCATGCCGCTTCCAAGCACATCCAATCAGAAAGGAAAGCTGGCCACTTTTGGCCACCAATGAGCTGGCTCGCCATGACGGAGATCAGACTTACGGCCCCAAGCAAGTAGAACTGGATCGGAAATCCTGGGTACTGTACCATATTCCAATGAAGTCGAATTATTGGAGACTCCGAAAAAATAGATGTGGTCAAGTTGAGGAGTCGGAGGGCAAGGACACCCAACAAAGCAGGGGTCCAGACCTACGATAATCCTGACATATATGATAGACTAATCGAAATGTAATAACATTACTCAGTAAAATCGTCTTGTGGTGGCGGCAGAGGTAACCCAGAATTCCGTGGTGGCTCGTCCAATAGGGCTCTTACGTCAATGACGGTCCCTTCACCACTGAACTTCCCAAGTTCAGGAAAGGAGGATGCAGTCTCATGCCTCCGCCTCCACCCCGACTAGTCGGAAAAAAAGAGTTGAGGACTTTGCCACAGAGCTTACTGCTAAGCTAAACAAATGTCTCGGTACAGTCGAAAGAGCTGAACATGACAAGGAGACATGAGCTAATATTAGTACCACCGGCATCTATCTTCTTCTCACCCGCACTGTTACATTGGAAAAGTACCAATGGTAGACAGAGCTTGGTGTTGTGGTAACTAAGATCTCATGCTGGCGTTGACCAGGGCGGCAGCTCTACACCTGCATGCTCAATAACTACGCTCGAGATTGTACAAGAATGCCAATGAATTCATTAACAAATAAATCTTCCCTGCTGACTGTCCAATGCTGGTGAGCCAGGACAAGGCCTCCGCCCGATGCCAGTCAAGAGCCTATTTTGGCACGGGAGCAGGCCATGTTGGCCATGCAGGCGGCATAGCCGACCTCTGAGGCCTGTTCTTGGGAACCCAGCACAGAACTGGAAGTCAATCCCTTCAACGTATAAGAAGGGCCAGTCTCAATATAAATGATTGAGCTCTGCCGCCTCAGTACAGTGCTGTGGGTACCGCAAGGGATCTTGTCTTTCAGGATGGGTATTGGTTTCTCAAAGTCCTAGGTCTACAGCCGGTGTCCTATTCAGGGATGGGTCCGTCCGTTATGGTTCAAATGCGTGCTCTCCTCAAGAAATATGGTTGCATGAAAGGCTGTCTGACTGAAGTCGATTCCAAGATTTCGAGAGCTGTGATGTCTATGAGTGGGGTCGATCTAATATTATTATTTGTGGCACGTACGCCAAGCACAACTAGACTCTTGGCAGCAGCCTTCCTGCGTGCTCCGGCGGCCGTGTGCTTGGCAGCTCTCAATCTCAATTCAAACACCACAAATTTATTAACCATTGTTGGAAGGCAGCACTTCGGGCCCGTCGGAGGCCCGGTGAGGGGCACCGTAGTATCGGCGAAAGGCACCGCAGCACCGCTCAGGCCCATACGGCGCCCAAGTCAGGGCTGAGCCTCGCTCAGGCCAGCGTGCATCGAGATCCATGAGGGATTGGCAGGTCAGGTTATAAGATGGGTGGCTAGACGCACTGGAATCACAATGTAGTTAGGTATCGTAACATAGCACAGAATGTTCAGATCCTGATCTGCCCTCAAGCAATCTTTGCCCAGCATTTTCCCCTGACCTTACGACAACCATATAACTAGCAACCATTAAGCACAACTCTCCCAAAATAAAACATAATGATCGCTATAATCTAAAATTCTAAAGATGTTCCCCTTTTTAAAATTGAATCAAGATTGATTGAGTTGTGACAAGATTTGTTCCAAATCTGCTCCAAATCTGCTCCAACTTGCACCAAAATGGGAGTACAAAACAGCTCCTCTGTCAAAATTCAATCAAAACTAATTAAAATCAATTGAAACTGATAGAATAGACTCTCCTATATCATGAAATTTTTGAATTTGTTCTTCTTTTTTGAATTGAATCCCGACTCGTAGAGAGAATTCGACTTGAATTTGTAAGAGAAACTGCTCATTTGTATGGGGAAAAAAGTGCTCGAGTGTGCGGAGGTTTTGGGACTTCTTCCTAGACAAAAAGGTCAAAAACAGACACTTTCAGCTTAATACATCTCCATTAATCTTGGCCCAATTAAAGAAAAAGAAGATAGTTCTAATATCACCAGGATAATCATCTATATTATTTTCAATTGACTGAGTTAGAAAATCAAGTGTGCCTCAGAACATGTGACTCTTTGAATCTTGGTCAGAATCGAGTCTCGGTAGGTTACTTGTCTGCAAAACTTTGGTGTAAAAATACCTGCTTTCTGTGTGGAGGTTTTGGCACCCACTGCGCCAGCAGTGGGTGAACGGAAGCCGCAGCCACCTCAGTTGGCGAGCTCATGCAAAAGTCTCAACGGAGATGTCATCATACTTGACTTAGTGTACGAGTGGTGTCACGATGACGTCCTGATACCCCGACGTATGCAAGGCGGGAAACACAGGATTTTTGAGACCTTTTCCACCAATGAACCGGTAGAACTGCCAAGCCACGTCACATTCCATCCTCAAAAAACGCGTACTTCTATCCATGTCTTACTTATTGCAGCACACTTTGTTGTTTAAGGCCAGCTCGTCTGCACGTCGGCCCCGGTTGGCTCGGGCTTTCAGCGGAACACTCGGCTCCCAGAGTATCCACGCTGGAAGGCTGCTTACTCACCGGTCTGCGTGAGTGCATGTTAAAAGTTTGTCTTCGTTAAGAGTGGTTGGACCGTGTCCGAGAATTTACAGCCATAGAGATCGAAGTCATACTGCTTGTCGCCAAAAAGGTTCATCACCAGAAGCACGACATCGTTGTCTCCCACTCCGCTATGGTACTTTAGCCACCATTCTGCATGGCGGTCCAAATCCCTGACCCGGCTATCGATATACACGTCCACAGCGTTGACTATTCTTGGCGAAGGTTTTGCACCCCGTTGATCCTGGATCTCGTTCATAGAATTCGCTCGAGATGGGTACAATACCATGAACGACTGATCTGACATCAGAGTGTGTAATCAACCAACTACTTCCAATCGTTGGATCCGTTGGATCCTCCAACTGTGGGTCCAACTCAACTGAGATCTCGCTCCCCGTGCTTGGCAACCAGCCAATTCAGAGGTCCAGTTGATTGGGTTTGGATCCAACCGGATCCAACTCGTTCCATTCAGTGTGAGACCCCGGCGCCGTAACTTTGACCCCACATTCACCTTCCCAGTTATGCCCGCTGGCCAATGATCGGCCGCTGAGGGGCATCATCCCAAGCCGAACCCGACAAACCTTTTCTCCACGTTAGGGTGATGGTTTCGGTTGCAAGATACATCCGGTACCGTAGATTATACAGTGCCGTGGATGTACCTGCTAACACGCCTTTGACCATATGAGAGCTTCGCGATTTGCACACGACGCGTCGGATCGCGTGGCGGTTTCTCAACGCGTCAATTGTCCCTGCAGACGGCCTGGAAAGGCTGCGCTGTCGTGTCCGATAAAATGGAGGCGAAGGACGTTAGCCTTTGGGCGTCAAATGTTGCAGTACGTCTCCGCTGAAGGGATCCATAGTACTCATTCGCTGAAAGACTCCAGGAGTCTAGCTTCCCAGCCGCCAACACCATGGATGTCGATTCCCAGGACATTTTCTTGGGCCAAGCAGGCTCTGAAACGTCGTTGACCCTACATTCGTCTCCCTGCCCGTCGAGGCTCTCTACTCAGTCCTCATTCTTGTCAGGCTCAACGCCGCAGACCCCGCCGAGGAAGATACTTAGGCGTCGAGCACGTCGTTGAAATGTAGTACATGATTAGCGGCGATGAGGGATTTCAAGACATCCTTGGTTGTCACCATCTCGGCCGATCTTCTGCGGAATATCGGACCCGGGGAACGTTGTGGATATCGAAAGGTCTGAACGTTTGATGACAACATTCTCGCCACGAATAGGGCGCTGTTTATATAGAGGTGCTGCCAGTGTCTCTCGTCGATGAAATGCAGCTAACCTCGAATCGGCTATGCATTCGGTGGCCCGAAGCGATCTAAGAGATTAAGACGGCTTGCTCACCAAATGCAACGCATATGACTGACCAGCGCCACATGAACCACAGGCAGCCCCGTGCCGGAGAAAAAGGGCGACCTACAGACGCCTCGCGAGAGCTACTTGGCCAGACGAAACTTGCACGGACCAATCCACCAATTGCACATGTCGCGAGTCATTCCATGCCGCTCGGCAATTCCATCCCGGGATCCCGTAGCGTTCTAGAGTGCGGAGGAAATCGGCGAGGGGGTGGCAAAGACCAGGAACCCTTCAGTTGTCATTTCTCAACATCGTACTCAACAATCAGCCGGTTTCCCCTGATGTGGGAAGCTCCAAGTTCACGCGCTTTATACTTTGTAGAGTGGCATGCAGCAACATTGGTGTCCTGCATATTGGACGGGACGGGGAAGTACAGAGGCTCTTGGGTTGTTGGGAGGAAAAAGACTTACAGCGAAATATGTACCCAACAGCAAATACAGTACCCTGTTGACTTTGAAGGCCAATCACTGCAGACTCGGCGGGACCCGGCTCCGGCGGCATGTGATTGAAATAGGATAGCAATTTAGATGGATGGCGATTTGGGTGGGATGGCGATTTTGGTGGGATGCGATTTTGGTGGGATGGCCATGCAGGTACCCGAACCAGCGACGTCACAAGAGTTACCTGGAAATGACTGCCGGCGACAGATGGAGACCGTACAGGCGCTCTGTGTGGTTTGCGAAGTGCTCTGCACCCCTAAGAACTTCCCGGCAGCCGTTGTAAGGACAATCAAACGGCGTTTGCTGCCTTCGGAGATGTTTGGTACGAAGATGCCTTGCTAGGCTATCAATACGCCATGGTTTTTCCCGTTGGCTCTCTCCTACCTGGTCATCAGCCCACCTGCAGAATGGACAGAATGGCAACGAAGGTCAGCTCCCAACTGGCACGGAACATCAATGACTGCGTTGGCTGACAGAAAAGAGAACTTGATTTACTATTCTAAAGATGGACAAGAGGTCACCATCGGTGATGGCTTTATTACTCCTCATCATCTCCAAACCACAAGACAGCCCGCAGCTCAACGCTCTCCCGTTCCTCAGCGTCTGCATGCGCAGGGTTGGAGAAGGACGAGTGAGCAAGCCGCCTAGCAGGCCCGTGCGAATCAAAACACTTAAAAATCAGCTCCTCATCGGGCTCCTGTTTGTACTTGAAATACCAGCGATGGCCAGGGTTTGCCCCGAATCCCCAGCCCTCTTCTACTAGAGGATCAGCGAAGAAGGATATCGCCGACAGATCCTTCTCTTCTACCGACTGCGCATCAGTACATCCGAAGGGCTCTTTGTAGACAGTCTTCACCGGCCGCCAGACCTGTTCGAAATATGAATCAGCTTCCCGCATTCATAGGAATGTCTGCGTGTCTCGCAGACAGAGCAGCGACTTACATTCACGAGTGAATATCGCCCCTTCACAATCCGCTGGGCCAGGTCCTCGTCTGGAATGCGGCTGGTTGTTATAACCTCGGCACCCCAGTAAGATTGATCACAATGAACAAAACGAACGGGATACTTGTTCGTCGCATCATACACCGGCTTGACAGGCCCGCGTGTCAGATGTTCCCAGACATAGATGTAGGAAGCGCCAGTTCTAAAGGCCCTGATTAGTCCTCTGTCATGCTAACATGGAGATTTTAGCATGTACACTTTCTTCAAAAGTTCTTTGGTCTCTTCATAGTATGCAGTCTTCACTTTCTCCTCGTTTGCGAAGTCATCCCCCGATAGCTGGGATTTATGCTTGAAGTACTGGAAGCCGTGGGTCTCCAGGCTGTATTTGTCCAGCTCATTCGTAATGTCGCGGACCAGAACCTGTTTCGGGATGACAGGTTTCTTGCTCTCGACGAGTGCTAAGGCTTCCTTTCTATAAAGGAATCAGTGACTGTTGTACATACTGGGGGCAATCAGTATAGGGAAGCAGAGGAAACTGATAATCCACAAGACACAGGTGGTATCATTTCCTTCCTGACGCTTACTGGCCACAGGTTTTCAAATGACCTGACGCATATGATTGGTTGATTGGTTGATTGGTTGATTGGCCCATACATACTGACTGCCACACCCAGTTCGATGTGTCGCCGACGTACTTTCAATAGCCATAAACTCTTAGCGACCTCTGCCACTACAAGTCAGTTAAGCCTCGTTGATGTGTCCGGTAAAACAAAACCACAGACATGACGGACAATTCTATGACTTTTGCTTCCAACGCGGTTGTAAATAGCTTCCGCAACCATATTGATGCGTTAAGAATGTCCGTATTTGCATCGGAGCTTTGACAGCAGAGTCGGAAAACTCAAAAGTCCACTGGCAATACCTCCCTATCTTGATGCATCACCTGCCCCAGCTGAGCTCATAATTACCCGTGCTTGTCCACAGGCCGATATATTACCTACACATGGAACGACCAGTATTCCTTGGGCATAAAGTCTGCGGAACAGTGGTACCTACGTGGATCCGTGCGAGGGTATGAGGAGTTGGAACTTCACCTGAGAGCTCATAAAAAAGAGTCAAATGCATTGAGCGCACAGGCAGACCCAGATAGACAACCAAATAGAGGAAAAATGCCTTTGTTATGATTCTGTCATTGTCGGGTAGTCTGCCTTCAAAGCCAGGAACGAACGGGGGTGGCTTCCTCTATCTATGCTCACTTATTTATCAGACTTGAGAAGACAATAGTACCCAGTCGATCGCCATCCTCACAAGAGGTTTCTTGTTGTCCATATATGGACTGGACTGCGCTAATATGAGTAGAAATATAATGTGAAGTGCAACTTTTGATCCTTGGATCTGTGAAGAGTCGAGATAGTGTGACTGTCTGACGGCGCAGGCTTCCAAGACACGACAAGATCAGCCCACGTCGCTTGACGGGCCAAAAGCGGCCCCTGGAAGACTACTGGTTGCTGACAAAGCTGGGAAAGCTGGCATGGGATGTAATAAGGGGGGGGGGGTGGGCACAAAAGGAATTGTTCTCGATGGAATACATCGAATTTATAATCCCAATCATATCGTAAGAGGTTGCTCTTTGTCAGGCAGTATGACACAGGTGAACTGTCCTGCTTTGCTGGTACTCTGGTGCAATGTTCTTTTCTCAATGATGAAGACTTCAAATTCAACGTTGTCGCGAGACGTAGCCAATTAAGCATTTGCAGATACCTCCCCAGGAAACGTTTTGGTTCCCCATGCTTTCTCTACAATGTAAGAGAACGGAAAAGGAAGCATATATGAATGATAGAGTCCTGCGTTTGAAGAGAATAAACTATGTGAGTCGTGAACCTCAAATTTGTAAGACCATCATTCAATCAATCATGGCTCAGAAGTCAGACCCACATGCTGCAGAGGAGATCACTGTGGCCCTTCAGGACCCATACTATCCCACCAGGATAATGACTTTGGATTATCCTTTGGCGATGACCAGATCGACGCTCAATGGTTCCAGAATGACAATTTTCCCGACCATTTCGATGCCGTAAATTTCCCTGGCGTAGAATGGGCAAATCAATTCCCTCTCGATCCAGTCCTCCAACACTCGTGCTCGACGCCACCACCCAAGGAAGAGATACATCGCGGAATTGTCGGAGAGAAAATGAGTGAAACTCAATCTGCGGTTGATACAGGGTATGGATTATCGATCGCTCTCCTCGAACACAGAGCATTGGCCTTGCAGAGAGACACAGATACTAGGCTCAGCAACCTCGAGAAAACAGTCAAAAGTCTTCGAACTGAGTGGGTTTTGCTACATCTAATGCGGAGTATAGATACTGAACAAAATCCTTGTAGGTTGGAAGAAGATAAGACGAGATTTTGTAACAAAAATGATGAGCATATTCAACGGCTGAGACAATGGGCATCCAAGGTGCAAGGCACTTTTGGACGGGTGACACAGTACAACACAGGGCTATGAAAAGGAGAGGAGAGACTTAGAAGGGATTGTAAATGGCTCGTTCTTCTGGTTAGGATGGCCTCACTGGCTCGGACCAATTTGGATTATTCTATCTTTACCCGGTCCCACAACATCAAAGCACATCGTCCTCTCCCAGTTAGTGATGCATTTTTCTGTACACGTACGTACGTACGTACTGTATTTTGGGTAGCTGTACGTACGTACAACTTTTCTGTACGTACAAAATTGTACCATACAAATTTCCTCCTTCCTTTTTAGCCAATAGTTGAGTACGAGCATTCATACGGTCCTGGTCTCCTGTCACTCTAGTCTCCAACCACTGATTCCACTTCAGTACCAACCCCCAATATATCACCTGTCGACTGTAAGACACCTTCCCACTCGAAATCTCCATTGGCAGAGGCCATCACACCATCCATCCAGACCTTCTTGCCCTGCGCATTCACAAACAACTCGAGGTACGAATCTTCAAGTTCCAGCCAGTCCTTCTCCTCAAGATCCGCCCAGCGCTTTTTATGCGCGTACTTCTGATCCTTAAGGCCATCTAATACGCGATCATTCATAAAAATGAAGGCCTGCATGTCCGCGTGCATGGGCGTAAGGCGATTTCGAGCTTTCGTGTGTATGAACCTGATAGCAGAGAAACTTCGTTCTGAAGGTACGGAGTTTGCAAGCGTGTTCATTACCTTCACAGCTACTCTAGCCAGAATCGAGCCCTGGTTGAGGAGGCACTGCCACGCCATTGCTGGCCTGAAACCATCGTCGTATACAGCGCTGTGCTTATTGAATAAGCCGTCTGGGCCGCCTGTACGCATTCGGAAGTGTGTGAATTCGGAGAGGGCACGGTGATACTCGTCGTCATTTTCCAGCTGTTTCTGCAAATATTCTTGTACGCGTGCAAAGACGCTAGGCGGAAGCTTCGAGTTTGGACCTGTTGTATCAGGCCGGAGGGCATCGGCGATCCAATGTATATCGTACGTTTGCTTATCGATGGTGCCCGCAATTACGTCGTAATTCGCTTAGACCACGTGACGACTTATCCCCCGCAAAACGCAGCCCGTGAAATCGTATGCGCGACGCCTGATAAGTGCATTTGATAAGTCCCCCTCGACTTATCAAGGCCTCCAGCCTACCCAGCCCAGAAAAACACCACGTAGAAGGCCCCGATCGGCCGAGATGGCCGCGGACGACTCGTACACGGCCGCGGACGAGCGCGCCCGTGCCGCCCGGAGGGCGGGCCTCCAGGCGAAGAAGGACGAACAGCCGGCGAACACGGCGCGGAGTTACGCGGCGAAGCAGCGGGAGTGGAAGGCGCGTCCCCCGGCCGGCCCCCCCTTCCCCCCCCCCTTCCGCCCCTTTTTAAGTAGGGCCCCCTAGGCGGCTAACAGACGAATACCTATAGGCCTGGTGCCATACACCCCGGGCTGCAGCAGACGGCTCGCTCTATAGCTGGCCCGACGGCGAGCTCGTAACGCCGGACAAGCTGGCGGCGTGGCTCAAAGAGGATATTCTCTCACGACGCGTAGCGCCGCCGCGGAAGAAGCCACGGGCGCGGGGTAGGGGTAAGGGCAAAGGCGAGGCCGCACAGCTACGGCAACAGCTCGAACAGGAGCAGCTCGAGGCCGCGGCCCTGGCGGAGGCCGAAAGCCTGGCCGAAGCCCTGGAGGTTCCCCTGGCCGAGGCCGCCGAGCTGCTCGCGGACGACCGCGAGGGCTACGTGCCACCCACGGCCCTTGCGCCGGCTGCAGTAGACCTTACCGAGGGACCCCTGCTTATGAGGGGCACTCTCGACGCCTATATCGCGGCCGTTATCGAGCTCTGGCGGCTCCAGGTGGCCCACGGCAACTCGAATACGGAGAACCCCCGGGGCGCCGCCGTACGAGGCTTCCTTGAGCAACGGGGCCGGCAGCGGGGGAAGCACGACCGTGCCTCGTTTAAAGACCGCGGAGCCGACGGGATCCAGGCCGGCTATTCCCCCGATGAATGGCTCCGGATCCAGGATCTCCTTCTCAGCGGGGCCGCGTATACGCCGCAAAATCTCCGTACGCGAGTCGACCTCCTCTTCGGCCACTACTACCTCTTACGAGGGGAGAACCGCCGTAAGATGGAGCTTGCAGACCTATACCTACTCGACTATCCGCCTTCGGAAGGCCCGACCCCCCTGTGGCTGCCTCGTCAGCCTTTTACGAGACGGCAAGCTAAATAAGACGGCGAGGAAGGAGTTTATGGGCGCCCTCCGGCATAAGGATCCCTTATTCTGTACGCAGGGGGCCCTAGCACAGCTCTTCTTCTGGCGCTGGCACGTCGCCGGCGAGCCGCCCCCGTCCTTCCGGCGCCGTCAGGACTGGTATCGGATCAAGGTCCTCGTCGGACGGGACCGCGAGCAGGAGCTCTCGTACCCGACGCAGCTACAAGAGACCTGGCGTATCTTCGGCGCTGCCGGCCTTATCGCGTCGAAGAAGACACACCTCCCGCGCAGGGTAGGCGCCCAGGACGCGGAGACCCACGGCACGTCGCTCGCCCAGATCTCGCAGGCCGGCCGCTGGAACCAGAGCGTGCTCTGCCAGGCCTATCTTACGCACCTACCGCGCCAGTTCATGCGTATCGTCGCTGGCTTCTCGGCGTCCCCGGGGGACTACTTCCTCGCGCGTGCGGCCCACGAACCCCCGTACGTCTTACAAAAGCAGCTCTGGCCGTGGATCGAGGAGTGGGAGCCCCGCTTTGAGGCACGCGCGCGCCGGCAATGCTGGGCAGAAGGCGGCCTCGACGACGACGACCTAGCCGCCGATGGCTTCCTTAAGCTGATGCGGCGCCTGCGCATAGTACTCTTACAGGACCTGGCTGTCTTACAGCCCCGCTACCCGTCGCTACCCTTCTTTCGCCTACGCCCCTTTTAACGGGCCCGAGTGGGTCGAGTTCGCCGTCGCCGTGCGGTCCGACGCGGTAGGGGCTACGGAGCCGTTAAGCCTGCTCGTACAACGCGCGCTGCCGGAGCTAAGCGGCGTCTTAGAGAGCACGCGCGAGGCCCTCTTACAGAATAGCCAGCGGCTCGCCATCCGGCTAGAGGCCCGGCTAGAGGGGATTCAGGGCGGCCTCGATGCCCTCCTCCAGGGCAAGGTGCCTATCACCTTTACCGGCTACTTCGGAGCCGGGCCAGCAGTGGCGCCGGCGCCGGCGACAGCTCCTACCTTGAATCTCAATACGGCTCCGGCCCCGGCCCCGGCCGCAGAGCCTCTGGCACCAGGTACGCCCGTCGTTACAGCCCTAGCTAGGGTCTTTACGGTGGGGGACGTCTGGAAGGAGTGGGAGGAAGGGATTGCAGGCCGGCCGGCCGTGCGGGTGCTGGAAGAGACGTGGGGAAGCCGCTGGCGCCCGGGGAACAGGGTCAGGGTGCAGTTCTGTCGCCGGAAGGTGATCTGGGACGAGCTCCTGGCCCGTACGGCGTCCGGTAAGAGCAAGGAGGAGGCCGTTGCAGAGCTGGAGCTCTTACGCGCCGGCCGGAGCTTGAACCGGCTCGTCGACGAGCTCAGACAGCGCCGCCGGCGAGGCCAGGGTCAGAGCCAGGGCCAGGACCAGATACGGGTACAGGTAGGGACCCCCGTGCCCGATGACCCAGGCCCAGGCCCGGGACCAGGTCCGACTCGGGGCCAGGGCCATCGGGGGCGCCGGACCCGGCTAGGGAGGAGGCGGACCGCTGTTCGTTGACGGTAAGCCGGCCGTGTAGTTGGGTCTTTATATATATATCTATTTAGAAGACGTATTTTTGAAGATTAAAGAGCCGCAGGATCAGTGCATTGTTATCTCGTAGTCCTTGCAGCGGAGCCTAGCCCCCCATCCCTTCCCGGCGCTACACACGCAAATATCTCGACGGCCAGTAGCCTATACGGCGCCGCTCCTGGACCAAACGCACCGTCGGAGTGCAGCAGTCCCCCAGGCCCCAGAACGGCCTCGATTGGGCCGCTGGCCGTCGAGATATTCGCGTGCGCGGCGGCGGGCACTTATCAGATGGTAGTTGTGTAATCGCATACGATTTCCCGAAATTACTCCGCAAAACGACCCCACGATAAGTTCTGCTTATCAAGCCTAGCTTTGAATATAGCGTCAATATCGTCCCACGGAATATCAGGGAACTGATCAGCCTCTCTCATCTCAGCCCATTTGCTTTTGATTTGCAGTCAGCGATTTACAACGTGTGCAATTCCCGCCCCATCAGCCTCAGAAGCGTGTTGAAAGTCGTTCACCGGTTTCAGCACAGCGATCGCAGCCTCGAGTTCTAGCCAGAAGCCGCTGTCTTTGATGATCCGAACCGCTTCGGGCAGGAGAACGGGGCAATCTTGAGATCGCAACTCATCCCGTACATCTTTTCGAACAGACCAGTCTCTGGCACGGTCTCGAGAACGGAGGAGGGAGAAGAAAGAATTGTACTGGGAACCCCAGCGTGTAATTATACTGTTCGGAACGAGCAGGTTAGTATATCAATTTCTCAGTCGCAGCTAACAATTCACCGGTACCTTCTGATCAGCGCGCGGGTTACTCCGTTCCACCTTGTGCGCTGGCACATTCTCAATCTTTGTAATTGTAATTTAGACCGTGAGAAGAACACGAGCAGGGTGCTGACGTTGTTAAAGAGATCCTCGAAGAAGGGAAGAAGAAGAATATCTTTAATCAGAAGCTGAAGGCCGTGAGAATCGCACAGAGAGAAGTTGATGTGTGAGAGCCCTGGGAATCCCCCTAGCAGGTTGTGTACGGAGCGCATCGTATTTTCGGTAACGTAGGTGGACAGTCAGCCGGTCAGGACACATGCCCGGTCAGTTTTGCTAACTCTGCTAACTTTTGCCAACCCTAGCACCCACGTGAGGCCAACATATCAATAAGAATTGGCACCAATTGGTGCAAACTGGTCCCAATTGCTTATTTTTAATTGATTTGGTCAATTTAGAGGTGTGGTGGAGTTGCAATGCCAGTCTAAAAGTTTAAAGTTTAGGTGGGCGGGTTTGTTTTTGGTGCAGATCGCGTTCCCATTTTTCGCGTCAGTCTCGCATCACTCTACCTACTTAAATATTCAACACGCTAGAATTCAACATCTACAATGCCAATCTACTCAAAAGAAGACAAGATCATTCTAGCCCTTCAAGCAATCACAAATTCCAAAAAAAATCAAAAGAAACCCTTAAGTGCACGCCAGGCTGCACGGATCTTCAACATCCCTTATAGTACACTCAACGACAGGATGAACAACCGACCCCGTCGCGAAGAATCACGCGTCGAGAAGCATAAACTTGAGCCAGTCGAAGAGCAAACACTTGTTCAATACATCATTGAGCAAGATGCACGAGGATTTCCAATGCGGCTTTCTGGTGTGGAAGATATGGCCAACCTCCTGCTGGCGTCGCGTGATGGCAAGCCTGTTGGCACCAGATGGGCACGACGCTTTGTGGATGCACAACCAAGCTTGAAAACAAGATTCTCTCGGCCTTACGACTACCAGAGGGCCCTCTGCGAAGATCCTGAGGTCATTGGAAACTGGTTCCGACTACTTCGCAACATGATGGCCAAGTATGGGATCACAGATGACGATCTCTACAACGTCGACGAAACTGGCTTCATGATGGGCCAGATAACCTCAACCCTGGTTGTTACACGCTCTGATCGGCATGGAAAGGCTAAATCTATACAGCCTGGAAACCGTGAATGGGCAACAGCTATTGAATGCATCAATGCAAAGGGCTGGTGTATCCCGCCATTCGTCATTGTCCAAGGCGCCTACCACCTTGCAAACTGGACCACAGAGTCGGGTTTTCCTGCCGATTGGGTAATCAAGCCTACTCCAAATGGATGGACGGATAACAAGACTGGTCTAGAATGGATTCAGCACTTTAATAAGCATACAATTAAGCGAACAATGGGCAAATACCGGATGCTCATCCTGGATGGACACGAGAGCCATGTATCAGCAGAGTTCGAACAGTACTGCAAGGAAAACAACATTATCCCTATTAGCATGCCACCACATTCATCTCATCTACTCCAGCCATTGGACGTTGCATTATTTTCGCTATTGAAGCGTGCATACGGCGATGAGATCAACCTCTTTATCCGGGCCTCGATCAACCACATCACCAAGTCCGAGTTCTTCATTGCGTTTAAGGCAGCCCACGACAAGGTCTTTACGGAAGAAAACATGAAAGCTGGGTTCAGAGGGGCTGGTATTTCTCCATGGAACCCAGATTCTGTCATTTCCAAGCTGGATGTCCGCCTACAAACTCCAGTACAATCCCTCCCTGTGTCACCATCGAAATGGGAATCACAAACACCCTCCAATGCCCACCAGACTGTCCAGCAATCAAGTTTTATCAAGGGCAAGATCTCAGCACATCAGGGCAGCTCTCCTACACCAATTCTTGAGGCAGTTGAGAAGTTTACAAAAGGTGCACAAGCAATGGCGCATCAGATCACTCTTTTGAATGATCGGGTTCGTACTCTTGAAAAGGCTAATATAGGGCTCGCCAAGCGCCGGAGGGCCAAAAGAACACGAGTGCAGCTGGGAGGAGCACTTAGTATTGAGGATTCCCAGGTGATAATTGAAGAGAAGCAAAAGGGGAAGCGGCCAGCTGGTGAAATGGCTGGTGGTGCTGAGGAGGCGGTCCGCAGCGGACCGCCTCAACGACGATGTGGCAACTGCGGCGAGACTGGGCATAATGCAAGAACTTGTGAGAAAGATGTAGAAGAGTCTATTCCATCAGATTCTGAGTGTATAATAGTACATTCTTAAGCGGTCCGCGGCGGACCGCCCAAATAGTTGACCTGGCTGGTGTAGATTGAGGTTGATCCTGCATGTCTGAAATGCTCCATTTTGGTGGGGAAGCTGATTTTCCCACCAAAAGTCGGTCACTTCAGACTGGCACTGCAGCCACCCCAACCACTCTAAATTGACCAAATCAATTAAAAATAAGCAATTGGGACCAGTTGGCACCAATTGGTGCCAATTTTTATTGATATGTTGGCCTCAGGTGGGTGCTAGGGTTGGCAAAAGTTAGCAGAGTTAGCAAAACTGACCGGGCATGTGTCCTGACCGGCTGACTGTCCACCTACGTTATAAATGATATTACATAAGAGGCGCAAGGCCGTACCCCAGGCGAACGATCCTGGTCAGGCGTTAAGCATACCGTATACTGCCCAGTATTGGTTCTATAGTTAGCGCCTGAGAGCTGTGTAATCCGCAGAAAAGTCAAACATCTGAACCGGCGAAGTTTTTTTTCCAATAATGGGACTTCTGTGACGGCAGCCATGGTAGGCAAGCCACCTGGCCGTCACAAGGCCCTAACCCTGAGCCCCACAGTCGCGTCAAGACTTTTACGCAGTCCAGGGATCGCATGAGCTTTGCTCTCCCTTTTTCCTTCTTTCTCTTTAGCTTAGAATATTCGTTGATAGCGCCAATACACCCAGCTCCCATGCTGCATCTCGTGCTGGCCGTGACATCGTGTAAGTGGGCCAGAGGCCCCCTATATATATTCGACTTATAGGGATAAAGATATTCCCTATTATTAATACATTAATAATACACTTAGTCTAGAATATTCCAACAGAACTATGGGCCTCAGGTGGGGCTAAACAACGGAACGATCACAAACGAGTTCCACTTGCCGTCAGGTAAAACAAACCTTGATTACTTCCCGCACGCGCTAACCAACCTTACTAGAACCACTAGAAGTCCCGCCGAAACCGTCGTGCACAGTCCCTTTCGCCCGCGACCCCGATTTCGTCGACCGCGAGACCCTCCTCGACCAGATAAATCGCGCCTGCTCGGGACCAGCTTCCCGCGCTGCGCTCGTGGGGTTGGGCGGGGTAGGCAACTCGCCATTGAGTACTGCTATCGGACGAGCGAGACAGCAATACAAAATGGCACAGATCTATGGGTATTCTGGATCCATGCAGAGACGCGAGCGCGCATTGAGGAGGATTTCAAAAAGGTCGCCGAAGCCGTTAAGCTACCGGGGCGAAAGCAACCAGAGGCCGACATCCCACAGCTGATAGAACAGTGACTCTGTAAAGTGGAAAATGGGCCGTGGCTCCTCGTTCTGGACAACGCGGATAACGACAGCATATTAAGTCAATCGAGGGGGACGGTGGCGGCAACGAGGATCCAGATTTGCAGGAAGGTGAAACCCAGGGGATGGAGATAGACGAAGACGAGGAGGGCTACGACTTGAGGGATCCCGAGGACGATGGCAATTCATCAGAGAATGGTTCTGTCATGTTTCAAGACGACTGGGAGGGCAATGAACGCGACATGGGCGACCATGATTTGCTCCTTGGCGCCTCTGCGAGACCCATTGCCGACTTTGCACGGAACTCACAGACTCGGCAGCCATTTGGGACCCTTGCTCAGCTGCTTTCCAGTGCACCATCTGCCGGCCAAAAGATTGACGTCTCTCAGGTCGACTTTCAGGGCTCGACCTCCAGACTCGCTTTTGGCACGTCCGCTTATTCCGAACGGACTGCAAGATAGGCGAGAAAGACACGAGGAAAGGCGCAACAGCAGATTGGAAGCCATATGACTGGCGCACAATCTCGGCCGGCCATGATTCTTTTGGCGAAGGCGATAGTCGAGATACTACCGGTAGTGGATGATCGAGGTCACAAAGTCGGCTGGACAAGCAAGTCCTATCAAGTACGCCAAGAGGATGGCCTGATGGTTCGTCCCACTCTTACTCGAGCAGCTTAGAAAGCCTGTACGGGCTTTCTCGTCGCCGGCTAGAAACTTCAGAAGTTGGCCAAGATATCGCTGTTGTGTAGAGAGTGGCGGACTATTTGGCAGATGCAATCAGTGGCTGAGAGACAGACAGCATTCGGGTGCCTTGATTGCATCTGGGCCAAGGCTTTTTGCCTTCTCGCCACCAGCGCACGAACGACAACTGATCAGAATTTGTTCGGCAACACCGCACTGGCACCAGCATGAAGCCACCCGGGCCAAATATTGCGTTATGTTCATAAAACTACCGACCCTCCCACACCAAGTCAACGGCTTGTCCATGTCAAAGATGCTTTTGAAAACCACCTCGCACGCGAAGAGATAACCTAGGGCCCCAGGGAATGGGCGCCTCCCTTGGTTGATACCGACGCTCACGGGAATCCGAAGCCCTCATTCTCTGGACCCGGGGGAGCCGCACTGAAATCGAAGAAGCCCTGGGGCCCAAAGGCCAAGTCTGGGCTTTGGATGGCGCCCTGCATCGACTGCATTCCAACAGAGCCTCCCACGCCACCAAGACCCGACGGAACGGATCCCTGGAAGGACGAAGCGCTCGGGTCAGCATACATCCCAAAGGCCATGCCGGATGTATCTTCCGGTCCCGGTTCCCCCATCATGCTGCCAGAGGCCCCCTTGCCCAGACGGCTCCCTGAAGCACTGTCGTGTCCCTCTGCGACGCCCGAGCCGCTATCGCCGAGCAGTGAAGCGGCGGACTTCTCCAGCCCGTCGGCCATCTGGTGAGCGAGGTGCCACTTGCCCGCCTGGATCGATCTGAACTGTGCGACCAGCCTGCTTGCCAGGTCGCTGACGAGGCCGGCCTCCACCAGCCCGTCCTGCCGCTTGGCAGCCTGTTTCAGGAGGAACACGCAGGCGAAGCAGACCATCGCGTGGACGAAAGTGGGCATGCCCCGGAGGCTGGATGCGATGTCTGGGTCCTGCAGGACGAGCTCGATAATGTTGGTCGCGGCCGCGATGGCACCCGAGGCAGCTTCCCGCAGCGCGACGGGGATGGCGTTCTTGTTTGTGAGCCCGCGGAAGACGTGGCTAAAGAGGTAGAGCTTCGAGAGATGGTAGTAAATGAGGGCATTCTTGACTGGAAACTCGCCAATCGTCGAGGAGCAACCTGTGGGCAAATAGTGATTAGATTGGCTTGTGTTATCAAAAGAGGCAAAGCGGGGCGTCGCTGTTCAATGTGACTTCTATCCCGACAGTGGTTAAAAAGAAAGAATAAGAAAACTACTGACTTTTCAGTGTTGTCGACCACACGCCTACCCAGTGGTCGAGCTGACGGCTGTAGTGCGCAATCTGCATTGAAAACGCCTGCGGTATCATGACTCCATTGTCGGGGCCGAACAGCTCGTGGATGCTTGATAAAATTAGATGCAAAGAGACCTGGCTCATTAGTCTCTTGTCGTGGTCCGTGGAGAGCGGAGTCTTGAGAAACTCCTCCCAGCCCTGGATGCTGGCGTCTTCGCAAACAAGAGTCTGCCTGCTATACAGAGTGGAGAGGTTCCTATCACAGATGAAAAGATTATACCACAGCCGCAGGCAATCAGCCGCGTCCTCACCGCCCTCCATCAGTACCCTCTGGTAATTACCGCTCAGGTTGATTTCGGTCGCCCGGCGGATCGCTATGCCAGACAGGGTCCAGCTGATATCACTCAGCCAGTATGAGGCCACGCAGAGAGCCCTTAGGTGGTCCCAGTTAACCCTCCTGTCGAACAAGCTTGCCGATATTAGGCGTCGTAGCTCTCTGTTGCAGACCGGGTAGATCTGATTCGACGAGGAATCATGCAATGCGGCCACGGTCAGGATGCTCGCGGTCAATATGGCGCTCCGCGCCCTCAGCGCGTCCAGCGTTCGCCAGCGGCCACCGATCTTGTACGCGAAGTAGTCCAGCTGTTCGATGTAAAGATCAAAGAGCCGCTGTGCGTCCGCCAGGGAGATCTGGCCCACGGTAATAAAGTCCCGTATGGATCCGCCCCCCGAGTGGAGACTCTGGGCGTCCTCGCCCGAGTCATGAGAATGGAGGGGCGGACCGCGGCCTTGTGGATTGAGTGGTGAGATGGAGGGTGGGAAGAATCCGGCATGAGGCGTTGTGACGTCGGTCATGCCTTCATCCAATATATTCATCATCGTGGGCGAGTTATTGTCCCCTGGAGACAACCCGCCGCTGTCTTCATGCTCCTGCCCGCCCGGGTCCATTGTATCTGGACCGGGCCGGTCTGTGGAGCTTCGAAGTCCAGCGAGTGGCGGAAGAGCAGAATGTTCTCGAAGCTCTTGAACAGCAGAGTATATCAGTTCGAGGTCGCCGAAAATGTCTTGATGCCACCTACCACGACTGTCAGACATCCAGTGGAACCCCAGTGAGGTTTAAAAAAAATCACGTCCGCCTCGGAGATTATGGGGCGAGGCCACGGGATGATCATCATGTAGAAGAAGAGGACAGGCTTACTGAGACCTCTCATCCATGAGCATCTGTAAGCTCTTGTTGAGCACACACGAGAGGTTCCTTTGTTTGCACCTCACACATGGAGGCTTCCCATCCTCCATGTGACACCTGATCTACATGGCGAGGTCAGGCACACTGTAAGTATATTGCAAAAGGTTTCGGGAATTGCGGAGCTCCGAAGATAAAAGACTATAATATGTGACGTGAGGGCGGGAGGTGCCCTACCTTCTGCTTACGACATGCTGCACAGGCCTTCACCTTCCGTGATATCTCCACAGATGCCAGGGAAGGGTTCCGCTGAGGCTGCTGGAAGGGCGGCACATCGCCACGTGGTGTGGAAACGGACTGGAAGGGGGACGGGTGACTGGTGCGCCTAAGGGTTTCCCCGGGCTGGGCCTGGGTCAGGCCAGCCGAGGAAGAACCCGGTGGCAGATCATAGCCGCGGCGCCTGCTCTAGATCGTTTGTAGCCTCTGGGTCAGCATCACCTGCCAGCGAACAAAAATCGGGACATGGCTTGCGAGGTGGTGTTGCCGCATAGGGACGGCAAGGGAGGGTCCAATATCTGAAATAGGAATGGGTTCCCAAGGGGGAATGGGAGGGGACATGGCCTACCGTAAGGGGAGGGCTAACCATGTCCTGCGACAGGGAGTCGGTTACTTCGTGCCAGGATCTCTTGGCCATGAGCCGGACGGTACAGTACTGGGTACACCAAAGGTTGGCCTTGTGTGTCAGCTTCTCGCTGGCCCGAGGAGAGTCGAATCAGGGGAAACAGACTGCGGCGACGACCTTCACGCGCGGGCGGATGCATAGTCGCCAGGAGAGTGGGCGGGACGAAATTGTGGAGAACACCTAGCCGGAACAAGGGGCGGGGTGCAAGGCAATCTGGGGATGCTCGGCAGAATGGGCAGAATGGCATGTCAGAGGTTTAGAGTTTCCCGGCACGCGCAGCGTGTTTTCTCTGACCAGTGCCAGGGTCTGCTTGTCGCTGGCGAGGGCAGGCGGAGGAGGAGAGGTGCCGGGCGGTGGGCAGGCTATTCCGCCCTTCCAGGTCAAGGGCGACGGCGACCAGAACTTGGGTGCCAGGCCGAGGGCAAAAAAACAAGGTTTGCTCCTACCTCCAGCCATCGCGTGATAGGCCGGCCTGGGCCAAAAATCGTACCATGTCTCCCGATGAGGTAGGCCAACCACCAAAGAGAGTCTCAGTATGGAAGGCTGATGGCTCGCGATAGTCGGCGCCAGGATGGGGAGTGAAGCTGGCTTTCATCGAGATTCCCGGGTGTTCTAGAAGGCAGGGTGAGGTGCATTCTGTGCATACACGATGCTGACTCGTAGAGATGTGACGGCTCCTTAGTGTAGTACGCTTTCGGGGGGACGTTAGTGTCGTAGTGTAGATCGACACTAATAATACCCAACGCCTTTGTCCCTTGGCTGTCGGCTGCTCAGGCTGGATGTCGTGCGGTGCTTCTGCTGCGCCGTGCGTTGAGGCCGAGTCGCAAGCCCACGTTTGGATCTCATAGTGAAGGTTGAAACTCTGACACATATGCCATATAATATGTCGGTGTGATTCGGTCAACAACACAGCCCGTGATGTGACGGCCGTTACGCCGGCGGCCAATGCCAGGGCTTGTTTATCGTTCGTACCCAAGATACTCCCAAGCCCCACCCCCCAACGGGCACATACTCATCAAGTCCGTTGAAAGGGGACACTTGGAAATCAACTGCTGCTTTACCAGATGTCTCTTGTTCCCATGTCTTGTGATCGGCTACCTCAATTACACACCTTCTCGCCCTGCAGTCCCCGACCAGTCTTCAAATAGACACCTGACAACAGACGACAGTGAACGTACGCGGAACGTACGCGGGAGCATATGCTCTGGTCTTGAGTCGACCCCGGAGACACGTGCTCGAGTCATGACGGCATGGTTCAGATGAAGTCTAAACCTCAATGCATACTATCTCCTGCAGTACAAGTTGAGACCGACCCTATCGACCAGTCGCTCAACGGCAGACCACCACAAGCGAATGCGGTTGTTGAGGCAAGGGCTTCTCACCGTTCGTTGGGGTGGTTGCATTGCGTCGGGATGAATTAGCATGATTTAGCATGACCAAACGGCTGGCTAAAGTCAAGCCTTGCGTCTCTCCCATGTCTCGAACTGTGTAGCCCGATTGGACGGTGAATCCATGTACAAACATATCGAAACGATGTCGCCCCCCCTAACACGGCACCTTGGTATACGCGTCATTTTGACTAGCTAGTAGTGCCCAGTATCGGTGCTTACTTGCGACGGAAGGAAGCAGCTACCCGGTTGCAAGGTTCACGGGCTGCGGGATATGAAACTACTGGCGTCATTAAGCCTTCGCTTCTTAAAAGTCAAGTCAAGCTTCCAGACATTCGATGGGACAGGCCACGTGCTCGCCCTGATTCAGGCCGTTGACCATCGATCTCCCTACCCCCGACGCTTAACCTGCCACAGGCTGAATGGAATGTGTACCGGTACCTTTGGCATTGCGACTGGTAGCAGAACATATCGCAGTCCACTCATATTTCGATAAGGGACAAATATTTACGCGTATAACAGCTGCTGACTTACATGCGTCGCAGGGTCGTATTCCGAATTCACTGCAAACTCACCGCGGAAATGTGTGCTTTTTATTAAACTTGGGCTTTTTCTTGCGATGCTGCAAGTTTTCCAGAAGCAATAAATGGCATGATTCTACGTAACAAGGTGACAACGCCTTCCAGGCTTGGCACAACTGCCTGCTTAGCTTCGGGCACGAGTGCTGGTGCAAGATTGGCGTTCCAAGGATGGGCTGTGCTTTAATTTGGTTGGTGATCGCCAGCTGTGGCTGTCAAAGGTGAAGAGGATTGCAAGCATGTTTTTGGAACCCACCATCCATCTTACCAACAGGGTAGAAGGCTACATACATCCTGGGTGCCCGACCAGACGGTGATTAGTTGGGCTAAAACGGCCAAAGGCCGAGACAAAGCGGCTTGGCAAAGGCCGGCGAGCAGAAGCCGCCTTATTCTTTATTGGTTCTCTGGCCCAGTTAGAGACCAGACGTTTTGTAGACGCCTGCATGGCATATCACACGGCGATCTTGTGGAGGCTGTGATGGTTGGCGCAGACACCAGCAACAATTTCAAATCATGTCCCACTCGCACGTACTTGATGACTCCATGAGATGATACGTGATATTCAGATGGATTGTCTCCTTGGTGGATAGGAAATCTTGTCCCGAGGTGCGTTGGGGATATCTTTTCTCTCGAGGCGATACTGGTGGGAAAACATGGGTGCCATATTGCAGTGATGGTACGGGGCCCGACGGCTGTGCTCATTATCCTTCTCAGCTGGTAACGGATGGCTATGCATGTCTGATGAGGATTTCTATCTCAGTGAGGCCTCTGGAGCCGGGACGTTGTATGTTAAGGAGAACAATTTTGACCATGGCATTGAACAAATGCAGATTCATCCTATTTCTGATGATCCGGATTGGAAAATGTCCGTTCATGTTCATGGATGCAACCAACACATCCGGCCTCCAGTTTACATCAGCGAATCGCGCCATGCATGAAGAGGAAACACGATGGTTGCATGCCGACCTTCTCCAATGCAAAGACCGAACCAGGGCACACGGTGAACCACGGCCGTCTCAATGCCCAGCAACCTATTGCAATTGGATGGTTATGATACGATCCAAACCGTCCACATTCTGCAGCACACACCTCTCAACAAGCTAGGTTCGAGACTGAATGTGAGCGACGCTGAAGTCTTGTGATGAGATTGTCTGAAGGGTTCGTGGATGAACTATCCTCCCGTCTGACCACGGTCCTCCACTGAGCCCCTTTCCTTGCCCAGCGTGAGATGCGCCTGACAGTCTGGTCCCTGATAGGGGTGTGCCATCTTCTGGGGCGGTTGCTGACGAGCGCTAATCTCCCCTCGTTATTTTTCGCTGTCCAATTCATGGTCATGTTCAGTAGAACCATGGTATTACTGTGGTATTGCAAACGTGAACAGATGGGAAGTAGCTCGGTGCTCTCATAGCGTATCCTCAACATCCGATTCGAGTTTCCCTTCAATTCATCCACCTTGGGCGCGACTTTACGGGCATCGAATTGCAGGCCCCAGGGAGAGATTGACCCGAACCGTGCTGTCTTCCGTCGAGTCTGCCCAATCGAGTCCAGTCCCAGCCCACCACCATATGCAGCAGGCTGCTATGACCGAGAGGCGACGGCCACGCGAGTAAGGGGCTTTGGTCTGGGGGCTCAAACGGTCGAACTCAACTGGCCCTGGAATCAACGGTTTTGATCGGAATCTCGAGACATGGGCTTCCATACGACGGCATGCTTCGATGTATCCTCAGCTCCGAAGCCGTAAGTATCAGCGCGTTGAGGCAAAACGGCTCAGCGCAGCCACGAAGAAAAACATTGGGTCGTGGTTTGACTTCATGCCGCTGCCCATCGTGAAGGCGATTAAGCCAGCCAACCGTTGGAACGCCGAGGAGGGTGGGCTGATGGAGAGTAAGTCAGAAAAGGCCCTCACCATCGGCTATTCCGATGGCAGCGAGCTTCTTCAGAAGGGCTTCAATTCGAGGGCGTGGACCTCCTTCCTTAAGTGTATCTCTGCCACGAGCAGGTCCGTGACTCCTGATTATTTTTAAGGGACTAAGCATTCAGCAGCAGTGGTTTCCTATCGCCCTCGAAGATCACGAGGGCTGGCAGTTTATCGCCACGAAGAAGGGCTGGATGGAGGAACCTATCGCTATTCACTGGCTTCGGAATGTCTTCCTGACTTGCTACAGTAAATCAACTGCAGTTAAGTTACGTGATGAAAGCGTTCCATTCTGACTACTTACGATCGATCCAGAAGCCACACCGATTATTCATCGATGAGATAGGCTCTGAGTTGTTCTCGCAGGGACCTTCTTTCAGGCTGAGATCGCACGCGGCGTGGGGCTGTGGATAAGGATACGTGGCTCGCTTAGCAGAATAGACTCAAGGGCGGCCCCGCAGTTGGAACTTTGTATTGATGAGGGTTTTCGGGGATGAATCGGTTTCTGCTTCTGCTGTACCCGTGGAGAATGATAATAAGGACTCAGCAGCCGCTCCGGTGCCAGATGGCGACTCTAATCTCGTGATTTATTGTGTTGACCATATGCGGCACACTTGCACGTTGGTGATAGTGGCGGTCGAAGGCGTGATTGCAGTAAGATGACTAAGCCACAGGATCCCCTCTTCAGGGGTGAACAGCGGTACAAGATGCGACTTGGACCAAGGTTGGGACCGCACCGATGAATGCAAGGCTCAAGCCAACAAGTCCAACGGGTCTCGGCCAGGAGAGATCAAAATCTGTGAGAGATTGTTGATATATCTACGCGGCAACAAATACATTATGGCGAATTTATCAGGCTCGTCGAACCTGAAGAGCGCGGTGGTCTCTAGCTCTGCGCCCACCCAAGCCAAGAGAAGTATCAACGGCTTGTCGCTAATGCTAAGCCAGCGACTCTCGTCGACTCCTTGTATATTGCCCGCTGCATCCAAGGACGCCGATGACATCCCCTCCCCACCGTCATCAGCAGCTGCAGCGGCAGCATTATTACCCCCTGCGCCATCGACCTGGGCCCACGCTGACGAGGGCGGAGAGGCGATAAAGGTTGGGGGGCACTTCGCCCAGTTCCGGTCGCAGGACTTCGAGCCCGATGATTCGACGCCATTCAGCGACGAGTGGAAGCGGCTGCGGGCCCGAGCGGCTGCGGGCCTCCCAGGGGTGGGTGCCGGGCTCGCAGGCGTACAGACGCGAACGGGCGCGGGCACTGCGAAACGAGCTGCGCGCCTGCTACTTCCTTCGTCGAGTATCAAGATCAAGGAGGAGCAGAAGGGGGAGTCCGCACAGCCGGTAATCAAGCGTGAGGAGAGGGATATAATCGAGGAGGAAGGAGGAGGCGGAGGGGATTGTGCTGGAGCGCCTCTTGCGCTCGAAATGGAGGAAGATGCCGAGGAGGACAGGGGCGTGAATTAGTACTCTTTGTAACAGTTGTGGAAGCATTCGAGACTTAGAGACTCAACCGCAAGATACAATTTCAGGTACTGATCCACCATTTACTTACAAAGGACCGATCTATTGCGAGTTCGCACCCGCCCCCCCCCCCCCGGCCCACGCCCACACAAGGCCAGAGGGCCCAAGTTTGGGAGTGGACCAATTCCAGTCCTGCATCGTCTTATATAGGCTGGCATCTAGTTCGATCCGAGTGCCTACAATGTGAAATAAGATTTTCAATTCATGCATCGTCATGGACCTTGCCGACTGGTACGCCGTAGGTCTTGGCGGCCTTGCCGCACTTACCGTTGCCGCTCAATTCACTCTGAGTATGTCAAAGCTCAAGTGGGTGGGCTACCGACAATTCCATCAATTCCTTACGGGCACGAGTACTCAAATACGGTCTCTCCTCTTCTTTCTGCCATTTCTCATAGGCAATATTCTGGCCCTGAGTCTCTATATCAACAACGCCGACACATTCATCAAACGCTCGGGGCTCTTATGTCTAATTAATCTTGTCCTGCTGATGTTAGGAGGCCACATGAACTTTTTAGTGGATCACTGCGGTACCGGCCTGGCAACTTTTGCGACAGCACACCGGTGGACGGCTGTGCATCACAGAAGGCATCATACATGCGACAGCTGGATTCCTTTCCCATCAGGCAGAACTGCGTAGCGTGCGAGGAATGGCAGGTCTTGTTGTACGTGTTCAGGCATCTTTATACAACCGGAGCCTCACCAGCTGACTGTAATAGGGCTCAGCTGTGCTACTTGTAATGTTACTTTCCCCTCTTTTGCGCCGATATCTTCATGAGGTGTTTCTCTGGACTCATTTCCTTTTTGCGATCGTCGTCATCATATCTATTTATCTACACATGCCAAGCCAGCAACTACTCCATATCCCGGCCGTACAGGATCGATTAGAGCGTGCGCGGGCTGAGCTGAAAGCGGATGGCAGGACCACCGATCAGGAAGTAACAGCCATGCTCAGAGAGCTATCTGTGTACAGCGAGAACCATCCCTTTTCAAGCGAGGCCAGACGGAAGTCTCGAGGACGCATCGAATCTCTTTGTGTTTCCGCAGGTCTGCCAGCTATCTGGCTAACAGTGAACCCAAACGATCTCGACCATCCAGTTCGCATCAAACTGAGCAAGAAGCGTCTTGTTGACCCTGGAGTAATACAACTACAGAACGAGTTTGTTGCAGCCCGGTGGGAACATACATCTCACGCGGCAAGCGATCCTCTCAGTGCAGCTGTGTTTTTCCATCGAGAAATGGAGTGTTTTTTTGAAGAATATGTTCGTGTTGGCAATCCATCGATTTTTGGACGCGTCAAGCACTACATTGGTCTGGTTGAGACAAATGAACGACACTCATTACATGTGCATGGTTTATTTTGGCTTTACGGCGCTTTTGATCTCCCGCTGATCACTAAGACTCTTCGAGACCCACAGGACGAGAGTTTTCGTGCAAAGGTCCTTGCTTTTCTTGAGAATTTAATTTCTCAGAACTTGGACTATGATAGTGGGCGCAATCATCAGAAATCCTATTCGCTCCAGGACGTATCTTTTGGTATGATCAATTCCAGGGAACAACTAGATGCTGCGTTTGAGGACCAGGCCAATTTTGCTGCCTACACCAGGCAGTTACATATGCATACCCTAACGTGTGTAAAGCATATTCCTCGAGACGAATTGAGCAATCGATTTGAAGCAGGCCGGTCAGAACAGGAGTCAGACCGCCAGCGGAGACAGCGCCAGCGAGGATTACGTGCTTCGCTTTGTCGCTTTCGATTTCCAAAACCCTTGGTTCCAAAGACTGGTGCTGATGAGCATGGAGTTGTTCATCTTGAGCGGAACCACCGAATGGTCAACAACTACAACCAATCAATGGCCGTAGGCCTTCGACATAATCATGATATCGATTTTATTTTTACTCGTTCTCGCGCTTTTGCTTTATCTCGTTATATTATGTACTATGCGACGAAATCTCGACTTCCTATTACTGCTGGAATTAGTGCTGTCTTGGCTTTACAGAGGCGTGGGGGTGACCAGGGCACTCAGAGTTCAGTGACAATCAGTGAGAACAGTGGTACTGGATCAGAAGTGAGTAGGCAATTTTGGATGAAGCTTGCTAATCGGGTTTCAAGTGAGGTGGAAGTTTCTGCTGTTGAGGTCTGTTCTTTCTTACTTGACTATCCAACTGAGTATTGCTCTGTTCAGGATAAGAATTGGTCATATTTGAATTTGAATATTGTGTTTTGGACTGTGTTTAACAAATGGTTGTATCTGCGCAACCTTACAGCGGCTGGAGGAGATCAGGTAGATGGAGGTGATCACGTTGCATTTACTGGATCAGGACGTCGTTTATCAGTACTAGACGCTTACCCACATAGAGGCGAGCTTCTTTCTCATCTTTGTTTATATGAGTATGCGAGGATCATCAGGATCAAGAAGCTTAGGCATGGTCAGACACCGACAGGTCCAACTCAGATCCCTTTGGAGTTCAACAGCAATCTGTCAAGAGGCTTCGTCCAGGAACTCCGATCAGGCGCCGAACTAGCGACTGTGTCAATGGGAAATGTCGGATCATTATTTAGCTCTAGTGGTTCACCGAGCGGCATTGATAGGTATGTAATTTGGCTATAGAGATATAAGTTCTCACACTAATTCACATAATAGGTCTCTTGTTCTCAAACTCGCACTTTTCGTGCCTTGGCAGGAGTTTCTCTATAAGGATGGAGAGGCTCTTGACCAGCTTTGGAGCACTTATAAGTCAGACTTGAGTCCTACGTTACAACAGGTTTTGATCAACATCGAATCATTGGAATTTAGCAAAGAAGATGCTGATCTAGATTCTCGCATCAGAGATGGATTAATTGTTGACGAGATGGACGAAGTTGATAATACAGGTAGTGGTTGTGGGAACACCAATTTCGACATCGAAAGTCTTGATGACAACCATGGGGGCTTGGCCCTTGCTGCTTCAGCAATAGGGTCAATGATCAGAAGAGCCAAAGACATCAACATTCTAAATCTCCAGAAGCCTACTGCCGCCGCTGATCAGACGTTACTCGACCTTCAGCTTCTACTCACCAAACCAGGGGAATTCTTAGCAGAGAAACAAATGGATCCAGAGGATTTGCCCGATAATGAAGATTTCGGTTTTTCTACCTCTGCTGGAAATTTCACGCCAAAGAAAATCAAGGAAATCACCGAGCTTCAGAGAGCAGCAGATCAGCGTATTGCAAAGAGTCTCGCTTCTAGAGAACTCCAGGGCACGGATCTGGGCGATCAGAACGATTCCGAGCAGGGAACCACCTCTGGACAAAATCGCTATTGCGGCCCTGATCAGAAGACGGAGGTGACGTTAGGTCGATCAACATCCTATCGTGAAGCTGGAAAGAGGTCATCAGAGCTATGGACGTTGAATCAACGTCAAGCTTTTGCATTACATCTTCCACTCCAGTTCCTTGATCAACAAATCAATGGAAGTACTGCCACAGCGCCAAAGCAAATTCGCCTTTACATAGGTGGTGAAGGTGGAACTGGAAAAACTCAGGTTCTTCACGCTCTGAAGGACGTATTTCGAATGAAGAGTGAAGAGTATGCTGTAGAAATTACAGCATCCTCAGCTATTGCTGCTTCCAAGATCGGTGGCCGTACAATTCACTCCTCTGTTGGGCTACAGCCAGATCAATATAGTGGAAAAAGAAGCAAAAAAGGCGATGGGCCCTCTGGGGAGGAGATTGCAAGATGGAAGCATAAATTGGTCCTCGTGGTTGATGAGATCAGTATGCTTGGTGCAGCGACACTTGCTGATGTTGATACTCGGCTTCAACAACTCCGATCAAGTGAGGAAGCATTTGGTGGAATTCCAATCATCATTTTTTCCGGAGATTTCTTTCAGTTCCCGCCTGTGCAGGACCGCTCAGTCTTGCTCCAACCACCGCAACTTATGCGCAAGGAGCAGGTGAGAGCCAGAACACGACAAATACGCGGTTTCCACCTGTTCAATGATTGCCACAAAGTCGTCATGTTGAAGGAACAAGTCCGAGCAAGCAGCTGCCCAATATTACGAGGGATCCTTGACCGTTTCCGCAAGGGGGAGCAGACAGAGGCTGATCATGAACAACTCTGCACTCGCGCTCACAGAGAAGTGCCTTGGGTCCTTGGTTCACGAGATGGAAAGATGCTTACACCTATCAACCAGCAGAGATGGGATCAGAACTTAGCCTCTGCTCTTGAATGGGGTGCAAGCAATGATAGACATATTTCTCTGTTTCTATCATCCCATAACTGGGCAGATGGAATAGATGATGTGTCGGACAGTGAGATTCTCCGCATTTTCCAACAGGGAGACTCCTCACAAATAAAGATTCCCAGCTTATTACCAATCGGAAGAGGGATGCCAATGATACTTACGCATAATACTCATAGCTATTTAAAGCTAGTAAATGGTGCGGAAGTTGAGGCAGTTTATGCTGTCCCTGATCCTAGGTTTCCGGGATACTATATTAGGAGCGGCGTCACACTTTATCTTGGGCCACCGCGAGCAGTCATCGTCCAGTCACCAGCATTTGATCATTTGGAAATCCCCGGACTCCCTCCTGGAATGGTTGCTATTACGCCATCAACAGTACAGTTGGACACAGGCCTTAAGTTGACTACTAAGCAAGTGAGCAGAACAGGCTGCATGATTGCACCAGCCTTTGCAATGACAGACATGAAAGGCCAAGGGATGACGACGGAGAAGGTCTTGGCCCAGCTTCGAGGTCGACAGAGGAGACAAGATTCGGACTGGGCAAAATGTGATTTCATGAGCGCTTACGTGCAGCTATCAAGAGCAACGTCTTGGGATGGTATTTGGCTTGCGAGTGAACCTCGAAGGGAAGATTTCCTTGAAAATAGGATTCCAGAAGATTTCGCTGCTGGAGTCTGTGAACTAGAGGTGCGATCTGAGACAACAATCAGCGCATTCTTACAAGCCGACCAAACTCATGAGGAACAAAGGTGGATTTCATGGTGGCAGGCTATTCCAGAGACAACCGGCCGTCAGGAAAGTGTGCGAAACGATCAGAGTCAGGATCACATTGATAGTTTGACCGCTGTTGAATGTCAGCAGGACGTGGAAATGGCAACCAGGTATGAAAGGGATCATCTAAGGTGGTCTGAACAAACCAACATCACGCCTAGCTCTTTACGCTTACTTCATGGACACAGATATGATCAGAGTCAAGATCAACTTATTATGGGCGAAAATCCTGTACCGACGCGGTATAGTCATTCGCAACAGTTTGGTTCACAAGAAGCACGTCAAAATCTTGTGGTTGATCGGGCAAGTCGTGATCCAGGACCTGGGATCAGCCACGCCTGTTTATATAGCTGGGCCTTCCATTATTCCTCGCTGGTTTCTTCTTTCCTATCGTCATCACACCTTTCTTCTAACTCTCCGCCTCCCACGCGGCGACGCGACCCTCTCTCCTCATTAGTCACCTGAGGTGGCAGCCACTGGGCAGCTTACCTGCGCCCACCATGCTACTTCCCCAGGCTTTGGTCCCTGAGACCCCTGGCCAAGACCGGCGAACGAGGTTGTTGAAGCGGACTCTCCAAGGTCAACTCAAGAAACAGGGTGGTGCAACAGACAAAGGCGTCACACTGCCGCTCACTCCTCCGCACGGCTCAGACGATGAATCATGCGAAACGGTATGATCTCCCTCGACCTTGGCCCTACTGCCACAGTACTTGCCCGTCTGGATGACAATGCTAAACCTACTGTCGAAAATAGCCGGAAGAGCCAGATACGCGTCTTGGGAATGGCCAGCTGATGTCACCTTCAAACACACCCAGTCGAGGGCTTGAACTTCGCTTCAAACGTGTTAAACTGTCGGAGCCGTCGCCCACCGAGAAACGATGTCTCCCATGGCCCGTGAAGCCCCAAGCTCAACACCCTCGTCCGGTGACGCTCGAAAACATTGATTCAAGTAGGAAGCACACTTCATTGCAGTGAACTTGTGGGAGAGGAAACGGGAGCTGACGCGCGCGTGTGCAGAGATCTTTGCCGATATATGCAGCTACTTGCAGCCGGTGGAGCCAGGTGCTCCCCACTACATCTACCCGCCGCATGTAGAAGACGGCAGGCGGGAGATTCTACGCCGGTGCCGTGCGGCTTTCACCTCTGTTCCGGGCACGAGGCCACCTGTTGAACCTCCAGACAGCCTATATAAATCCTTGTGTCTTGGACGCACCACATACAAATTCGAGAAAAAGGAAGACGACAGTATTCGCCGTCGCGTTTGGCTTCTGCTGGGAGTCTCTCGCACTCTTCGGCACCGATACCTCAAGGAAATCTTACCGCGTCAGAGATATATAGTCAACATGCTTGACTTGGAGTACTTTGCCTATCTCGCTGCCACGCCACCTCTCAAGGGCGATGAGGGAGATGCTAATGATCAAGAGGTGCCGCCGTTCCCACGACTCCGGTTCAGCAACGTCTCCGTCTTTGTGCCCGCAGGCGAGAAGCTCCCCCAGCTCCCTCTGCAGCCTTTTTACACACTCGAGAAGGTGGGCGTTTCGGTGAACTTGGTGAGCCAGCAAGCAGAGGAGCGCGACC
Source organism: Diaporthe sp. PMI_573 (assembly GCA_021399435.1). Taxonomy (NCBI): domain Eukaryota; kingdom Fungi; phylum Ascomycota; class Sordariomycetes; order Diaporthales; family Diaporthaceae; genus Diaporthe; species Diaporthe sp. PMI_573. Next base: position 74,530 of record JAJTUP010000094.1, on the reverse strand, counting down.
CGGCTATGGTGGCGACCATCAAAAAGGTGAAAAGCTTCCTGGCCGATTACGCCCGGGGAGGGGAGCCCCTGCCCGCGGAGTATGACAACTTGCACGTTTTTCGCGATGGAGTTCTGTACGTGAAGCCCAGCTGGACCTACCTGAAAAAGTATCGCCTCGACCAAATTCCCAGGACTATCTTCCTCAGCCGGACTTCGGGTCTCAAGCTCCACGATTTGCTGTCTGACCTGAGGCCCTTGCACACGATCACCGGCTCGCCAGTCTGGCTGGACATGGGACAAAACATATACAACGAGCAGTACGAGTATCTGGATCCCTTGGAAGAGTATGATGAGCAGTCGGCCATTGAATGTGAATGGTTCGAGTGCGTTGGGTCCTGTGTCGAGCAGTTTTATTATACAGAAGGCCTGGGAAATCATTTCATCCTGAAGAACGAAGCCTTGAGCACGTTTAACATCCACCTCATAAACTGTATTCGCGTCCCACTGCGAGTGGGAGGTAGGTGCAGGTCCTACATTAGGCTTTTCCACCTGTCGGACGACGACAATCGTGCCCATCCTGACGAGATGCGTACCAGATTATACGAGCTTTTGAACAGCCGAGGAGTAAACCATTGCGGCATGGTCTGTCGCGAGCACGAAGTCCTGAAAGTCGAAAAGGAGATCAAGAAAGGGAATCTAACGCTCGAGGAATTAGGGGCTGCCATTTCGACCTGCGAGTGGGACGGGGATGTGGCTTGGGATATGAAGTGGCGGTTCTGCGTGTCGGCCAAGCAGAAGGCCGAACATGCCAAGAAGTGGAAGTCGTTTCAAAAGCCCGTCTCTAAGAAGAAGAAGAAGAAGACGAAGGAGGTCTGCGAACCCAATCCTGATCCGGACCCAGAACACGACGAGAGCGAGAACGAGGTGAAGAAAGAGTCTGGTCTTACTCGTTGGATACCTCCGAAGCCAAAGCCGGTCGCTCTGAGGCCACCAAAGGGCTATGCGACCATCAAGCTCCAGGCGTGGCGCGACACCTCCCCGCTCCCCAAAGTCACTGACGACGAGGTTGACGAGGACGACAAAACGTCCGACGACTTTTCGGACTTTTCGGACGAGAGCGATAAGACTCCAGACCTGGAATACGACAATGACAAGCGGTGGAGAGCGTCCGAGTGGGCTCAGTCCGAGTCCGAGTCCTCGGACCCTGAAGCAGACGAGGAAACATGCCCCCCCATCACCGCGGACGAGATGGCCGCACTGGGAATACTCGATGACGAGGAGGACACAGGCGAGAAAAAGGAGATAAAGGCTGAGCCGTTGTCGTCGGGCCACCTATCATTGGCCGGAGACGAAGATGTAGACATGACTAACGAAGCCGAGTCCGACAAGTTGAACTCGTCGGACGACTACGGCATGGACCTGGAAGAGGACGACGACTGAATGATTCTTTACTATGTATCTACTACTTCCTGTTGGTGGCCGGCGGCCGCGAGTAGCAGGCTACAACTGCGGCGCGGCCTTTCGTTGTTGCCTAATGGTAGATCCGTTGCAGCAATCTGATGGCCGTACTGGCGGCAAAGCACAAATGCGGAAATCGCCATCCAGAAAGAGGGCTGTTGTCTCCGCGGGTTTACTTTCTTTTGGAATGGTGCGTTGGGAGGTCAAAATAAGGCCGTTGGCCAAATGGCGGCGTGATCTAGCCCTGATAGGGGGTTCCCACCTGGTTTGATAGGTTGATGCTGCGCTACTTGATATGCGGTTGGAATTGGGTTTTGCATGTGATAAGATGGTTCGTGTGCTAAAAAAAAAAGTATCAGAAAGGGCGCAGAGTACATTCGGCCAGGTCGAGGCCAGATCCCGAGACCGTCCATCTGCTCAACTCCTTGACTCTCGAGTGACCGAGTCCACACGCCCGCGCGATCTTTGGCTGGAGAGTCTTTTCTTTGATGCCGAATACACGATCGGTGCGCCTCTCTGGTAGCAACGTGGACAGCAGGGCGCACTTGTCTGTGCCGTCGTCGTCCACCTCCTGCCGATATCGCGCAAACCAGTCCCCGACGATTGCTTCTTCGCCTCGTTGGCCTCGTCTGCGCTTGATGTCGTTTTCAAGGCTTTGCAAAAGCTCGCAAACCCAGGTGAAAAGGAAGGGCATAATTGGAACAAGACATGAGTACCTAGGTAGTAAGTAAAGGAGAGCTCAAGTTGTAGCGGGCTGACGGGTCCGACGGGACCGACAGTGAGATAAATGGCTGCGGCGTGTCACGTAAGAAGGTAATTTCAACAGGCAGCAAACATCGGTTCGATCGGGTACAAAGGAGCGGGAGGGGTGCAGCTGACTCAATGCCTCATCCCGTACTAGTCGGCGAAATGGCCTTCTTCCATCTTCTTCGAATCGTCGTATGCCCCGCATACAGGTGTTCCAGTCATGGAGCGCACGAATACTTCTGTCCGCTCAAAGCCGCGAGTTTTTGAGGAAATTCAAGTCAGTACCGATGATGCCCCTCTTTTCAATAGGAAGAGGGTCGCAGAAATCAGCCCCGAGAACGCCGGTGATGGCCCACCATCTTCTAACAGGAGGAGGATCACGGAACATAAGTTGAAGAACATTCTTCAGGGCAGGAAGAAGATAGTTGTGATTGCGGGAGCTGGCATTTCCACCTCCGCAGGGAGTAAGTCTCTGGTTGTATGCTTACGCTTTCCTGACTTTCTGAACCTAGGGTTGAGCCCGTATTCCGGGACCAAGTAGTCGCCAGGAAAGCGATGCCGTGTCTGGAAATAGCTGACAAGCTGGAGTGGTTGAATGTGTATTTGAGTGGTCGAAAATGCTGTGATGTCTGAAATGATTAAATAGTTAGGTCTAGCGCTAGGATTCTGGGTAGGACGCTGGAATTTGAGGCGAAAGAATTGGCGTGCTTAATAACACTGAGCCTACAACGTAGTCTGCTTTTATAGCGAGCTTCAGAATGCCTTCCGAAATAAGACCAAGTAACACAGCAGGCAATAACAACGCGTGATCGGGACTGATTACTGGTTGCCCGGGGCCCGAGACTTGTTGAAGACGTTAGTCTTCGCTCCGTCAGTGCCATCACTGTCGACTGTCCTGGAAACATTTGGAATCCGAGCAGCCATTCCGAAGGTCAAAAATCCGAAGAAGCATGTCCATATGTTCAGTCTATTGCGTTTATTATAATACTTAAGATGACACTATCTCGTCAGACACATACAGAGAGCCATCACGTCGACATGCGACAAGGGCACCTCGATTAGTGCTGCTTTGTGGGGCAGTTCTGCAGGTTGGAAAAAACAAGCCAGTAAGAATTCGACTTTGGGGCGCTGCTGTTTCGGCTCGCTGAAGCTGCGGAGCCGTGAGTGGAGGCGGTGGATTGTGTGTGCTTGGCACGGGAGTAAGGTTACACTGGCGCATCGCCATGTATTTCCAAGCGCCCCACTTCAATTTCTTACGACAACTATTTGAACCTATGCACCCAAAGGTATTGCCTCAGACACAATAGCTCAGTATTCAGCCCTCCCTTCACATCAGATAAGGCTATACACTTTGAAGACATCTTGAAATCATGGAGGACAAACTTCATGACGACTTGGGTATCAGGGTTTTTTAGGTTGGTAGCACTCATGGTCAGCGTGCTTTCGTGAAAGTCTGCGACCCAGGGAATATGAAAAGTATGCCCTCTTCACAGTGAATATCTGCTTTGGGGTGCTGCGGATCTTAATGTTGTAGAAGGAATGGATACCTACGAGGCGCTCGATACCGAACTTCGGGCAGTATCTCTGGCGGCTTATTCCTTCTATCTTTCCAAGTAATGTACTTTTTTTGGGCCATGCTGATAAGTTATCTGTAGCCCGTTTCACTAAATTTAGAACCAAAGTTCTATTTCAGGAAGATATCTGTGAAGAGGGTAAAAAAAAAACTCACTCTCTATCTCGATTGCTCTAACAGATATTTGTAGCTGCGTAAATATTCGTTATGCGCCTGAGATAGGCAAACGCCTAGTTATATATAGTTCGTTCGAGGAGTCCGATACTCCTATATATTACACTGCGCTGGCGCTCCATCCAGCTTTCCGTTGGAGGTGGTTCGAGAAGCAGTGGAAGTCCCGGCCCAGTTGGGTGAACAATGCCAAGAGGAAGGTTCAAGGTGTGCCCATAAAACGTAAATGCATTATTTACTTCTTCACTGCTGTGGGACATCGCGAACGGCGCTGCTTCCAGTGTGTGTTACAACAGGGTTGTGACTTAACACGCTCGTCGAAGCCAAGTTAGTCTGAGGATGTCAATAAATGAGGGGCACGCATTATGCAATAAGCATCGAATAATCACGCATCACAGCTCAATCTCTGGTGCTTGCATATGTGATGCAGGAAGCTTCCATTGAGTGCTAACGAGAATCACTAGGCTACGCAGACAGCAGGGAGGAACTTGTGCCATTCTACAAGAGGGGAGGATGACGAGCATGAGGCTATGAAGCAACACACAGGGACAAAGCGAGACCATGCAAACTTTTTGACGTGTGGACGTCCCGCAAGTTCACATCTCTCCTCGGCCTCACCGTACACTTTCTTGACGACGAAGGCAAGTTCCGCACGTTCCTGCTCGGCTTACCGCAAATCGAGGGCCGTCACAGTGGCGAAAACCTTGCGGGTCGCGTAAGTGAGATCATCCACGAATATGGCTTCGACGGTCGCGTGGGGTACTTTGTCACAGACAACGCAGAAAGTAACGACACATGTCTGGAAGAGCTCCCTATTGAGCTTGGCTTCAATAAGCAGCACCGCCGGCTTCGGTGCTGCGGACATATCATTAATCTCGTCGCCCGATCCATCCTATTTGGAACAGATGCCGAAGCCTTCGAGGAGGACTGCCAAGCCGACAAGGAGATACAAGACGAGATGAGGTTGTGGAGGGCGAAAGGGCCAATTGGCAAGCTGCATAACACTGTTCACTGGGTGCAGCGATCCGGCCAGCGCATCGAGAGTATTGAGAACACGGCTTTAGGTCTAGAAGACAGAGCAACCTACGATGTGATCATGGATAACGCAACCCGCTGGAACTCATCCGAGGCGATGATGGAGCGAGGCTATCAACTTCGGAATCCTCTTGACTCCCTAGCCCAGGCGGAGGTCACGGAATGGGACCAGTATGTTGCCATGAGGACGGGGAAGGGGACAAGGCCGATGCCGAAGAGGAGCCGAAAGAAGCCTGCAATTGTGGACGATAAGATGTCTAGTGAGGACTGGGCAGTGATTGCAGAGTACCTGGCCATACTGAAGCCGCTAAAGATAGCCACCGAAGCGTCTAGAAGGCAGACCTGAAGAGGGTATGGAAAGCCTGGTTTTAGCATTGATTCCTACTGACAGGACTATAGGGAAATACGGTGCAATCTGGGAAGTTCTACTAACTATGGAGTGGCTTCTCAAGCTTTTGGAGGAGTCAAAGTTGCAACACGAACACGACGAAGAGCCTTATCTACGGATTGGTTGCAACCTCGGCTGGATGAAGCTGGATAAGTACTACACACTCACTGAAGATAGCCCAGTTTATCTCGCGGCCCTTGTCCTCCATCCTGCTTTTCGTTGGCCCACTGTCGAGTCTCAATGGGCCGATCAGCCCGATTGGTTAGAGAGGGGAAAGGCAGCCGTACGAGAGCTGTGGGAAGAGTATCGAAAATCCCCCGTCGAGCAGGATACGATACCGGAACAAGCGACTGCTGCGAGAAAAACAACAGACCTGGACGATTTTATGGCGTAAGTTAGGAAGCTCAGCACTCAGTGTGCGCCTTCAGCTCCACCTACACGAGATGAGTACGCCGAGTGGTTGTCCACTTCTGACCCTGGCGATTGCCTGGTGGATAATCCGATCCAGTATTGGCTTCTTCGACGACGACAGTATCCGCGCTTGTCACGAATGGCAACTGACCTGTTTTCAATTCCCGCGATGTCTTCTGAGCCAGAACGGATATTCAGCCTTGCAGGGCAGATGGTCACGCCTCTCAGAAGACGGCTGCAAGCAGATATCGTTGGAGCAGCGCGATGCATCTCATCCTAGGACGCACCGAACCGCCTTGGGGAATGGAATCAAAGGATAACGTTAACGTACATTTAGCAGAATCCCGTACCAAAAAAGAACCGTTCCTTTTCCCGCCGAGTGCCTCACACGTACGCCAGGTCCGTGGGACTGCCCCCGTCTGTCTCACTCTCTTTAGGGCGAGTAGACCTTCTCCATCTCCCTCTGGTACTTGGCAAATTCGGCAACTGCCAAGTCCTGGTAAGGCTTCTTCTCAGCCGCCGGCAGGGCCTTCCACTCCTCGCTCAGCTCTGGCGACATCCTTCTTTGATGATCTGCGCTGAGTTTGGCCTTGACGAAATAGGCGTATGCGTTGACCGCAGGACGCTTGGGCACACGCTCGTCATGAATCTTGAGGGGGTAAGAATTGATGTCGAATTCACGCTTGAGGCGCCTGCGGGCCACGTTCGCCTGCTGGATCTCGCTGATGGAATGGCTCTCGACCCAGGTCTTGAAGTTGCCCGCATTGATGGCCTTGTTCTGCGCCACAGTCTCATCCATACGCTGATGGGAACTACAGTTAGGAATGCTATTTGACATGGGGTGTGGTGGGAGGGGATTCATACCTCCAGCTCCGCAGGTGACAGACTCTTGAACTCGGCGGAGAGGGCTGTCATCCTTTCTTTCGTGCCGCTGACCCCAGTGGACGGCTTACCCTTCAACGCGTCGCTAACATGGAGCAGCCATCTGGAGCCAGGCAATCGCTTGGGCTCTCGGTTGATCAAGGACTTCTTCTTGAGCTCGCGTTTCAGCAACAGCTCTTTCTTCTCGGGACTCAAGTCCTTCTTCTTCCTGGCGACCGGTTTCTTTGGCTTTGCCGCCGCCTTCGCAGTCTTCTTGGCCTTTGTCGTTGTGGCCTTCGCCTTGGGCGTGGCCTTGGTCTTTGTCGCGGACTTCGCGGCGGTACGGCCCGTGGTCTTGCTGGCGGTGGCCGTTGCGAAGCCACGCACGGCGACCCTCGACTTGTAGCTAGGCGCGACCAGGAAGCTTCGGCGGACGAGGGCAACACGCGAGGGCAGCGACTTGGCCGGCAGGCCGCGAGCGCATTTGCGCAAGGCCTGGGCCACGGCTGATCGCATTGTCGCCGACAGCATTTTGGCTGGTGGTGTGCGGCGACTTTGGTGATTTTTGTGGCTGTCGCTGTGGGGTCGATTGAAGTGCCGAAGTGATGTCGAGGTTGTTACTATATGTTAAGAAATAGACCATTTTATATAGTGTTCTACGCTTAGGATTATCAAGGGCTAACAGCTTATCACGCATTTTTGATTGCAGGGAGAGAACCCATGTCTAGCGTCAACGTCAATCAACGGCTTCAATATTGACGGCTTCTCGTGGATTGATTGATTAGGTAAGGGATGGCTTCGTTGATTGACGTTGACGTTGATTGATTTCAATATATTGATCAACGTCGTTGAAACCGTTGATTGATGGTCCACCCTGGAGACCTTCCATCGAGAACACCCAGAAGCGCCCGGTCCACCGCTACGACTGCAAAAATGGATTTGGTCTGCAGCAGCAGACGAGGAAGACGACGACCACCCGGACGATAACAAGGCAGAAAAGACAGGCAAGCAGAGCAGGTCTAGACGGCATACATAACGTCACTAGCTACGCGAAACCGTCCCGGTGTCTGCGTTTTGGAGGGGGGTAGTGTGACGGCAGCCATGGTAGGCAAGCCACCTGGCCGTCACAAGGACCCTAACCCTTAGCCCCACAGTTCGCGTCAAGACTTCGCGAAGCCAGAGACCGCCAGAGCTTCGCTCTCCCCTTTCTTTTCCTCTCCTCAGCTTAGAATATTCGTTGACAGCGCCAATAGACCCAGCTCCCATGCTGCATCTCGTGCTGGCCGTGACACATTACACAGCCACACCAGGTATCTTCTGCTGCTAGCTAAGTACCAACCCCACTACCCCAGTGCACCCGCTAAGCCCACTGGGCCTGCTGACTATAATAACACCAGGCCTAAATTGTAGGAGGATAATGTGGATGGACATGCTTGTTTCAGTTTATTATATATCATTAGTACTAACATTCCCACCCCTCCGTGTGTATGATATGTCCTGTGTTTATGTGCGAGCCCTTGTGACCGTCTGATGTAGCAGCAACCCCTTTGGACTTGCTATCAGAGGTGCTATTACCCCCAGCATTGTGGGCTGCGTCCTCCATTCCAGGCTGATCCAGCAAGGCGCTGCTCCTGTTTGATCCAGAGGTAGTGAATGAGTGTGACAGGTTCGGCAGTCTCTCTGACTCGCCGCCCGATTCGCCGCCCGATTCGCTGCCCGACTTAGCAGTGAGCCCCATCTCTTCATCATACCACTCCGTGTTCTCTTCGAGTTCTCTCTGTGCAGAGCTCAGAGCTGCTGCAAACCGGCCGTGTTCGTGATACCACGTCGTGTTCTCCTCAAGCTCTCTCTGTGTGGAGCTCACAGCTGCTGCGAACTTGCCGTGCTCATTGTACCACCTTGTTCCCTCATCGAGGAGACCCTCGTTATCGGCGCTTGCGCTGCTGAAACTGTACATGCGCCGTTTCCGTTGCTCCGGATGATCATGGACGGCCTCACAACCAAGCTCGTCATCTCGAGACATCTGCGAAGACAATCGTTTTCTTGAGCCGGTAGGAGTTTCGCCCCTCTGCATCCGAAAGCCTGTAAGTTGCTGCTTGTTCATCCAAACAAACCTGGACTTGGGACCAGAGGATTCAGGCGATTTGACCGCAAGATACCGTGGGATATCAGTGTCGAAGAAGCTCTGGACAAGTGGGAATATCGACAAGGCGAAACGCGCAAAGAGTGCTTCCTGAGAATGTGCAGAAGCGGCCTCTGGCCGGATAGATCGATTGTGATATGAAGGCACAAGCTCGCCTTTCCCGCCCTTTGCGTCCTTCAGTACGTGGACAAGAAAAGCATACGAGTCGATACCTGAAGGCTTGGGCACGATGGTGAACAGGTTCTTGTCAAAGATCATATGGAGATCAGCCCGTAAAGTGACCAAGTTGGCACTGTCGTCAATCCCGCGCTTTTCGGGCATGTACCGGGCCATGCCGTTGATGCCAAACCAGGTCTTTTGTAAGGTAGGGACTATGTGGCAACTATTAGTCCCCAGCCGAGTACCACTGATGTAACAAGTCGTTTCTGGTGATGCTGATGTGCGTGTGGTGTTTGTTGGTGATGTAGCTGGTGGTTTATGAGGCGACTTCCATTCTGCCGGCAGTTTGCCATGCGGAAATCGCCAATCTCGAAATGACGGCACGATCGGGTATGGCTTGGTTTCTTTGGTCTCGGTATTCGCTGTTACGGGACTGGGTCTGGACGGAGATATTGGGTCCTGGGGAACGGAGGTAGGTGGTTGAGTCGGAAGGTCTTGCGCCGGGGGTTCTTCGGTCGGGGGTTCTTGTGTCGTGGCTATCGGTCGGGATGAGGCCATGAGTGCAATTTGAGGGTGTGCCTGATTGTCCTGGCCTGGTGGAACGGATAGCTCATCTCGTAGGTGCAGCCAGTAATCCCCAGGATCAAGAAGGCCATCCAGATCAATTCTAACTTGCTGGCTACCAGCTTGATCGTATGTCAAGTAAGCCCGACCAAAGGCATTGTTGGCGATGATTGCGCAAGCAGTGAGCGCAGTCCGATGGTGAAGGCCCTTCTGAGGAGGGTCCACGCTTGTTCCATCGGCGGTAAAACAGTCGAAGGCGGGCAGGGTTAGCAGGATGTTGGCTGGATCATCGTCATCGTTGCCGTACCCAGGATGGTGTATCCGGATTTCCTCGGGGGAATCTGGGTCGACAACTGGGTCGGATACCGGCGACCGAGCTAGAAATGTCGCCGAGGGGGGCGGGGGAGGAAGAGTTGCCATCGTGGCCGCGCAGCCTTTTTGCTTGTGGGCAGTGGATGGACGTTGGTGTCGCGAAGCAAAGGGATGAATGTAGTGGGGAAAACTGAACAAAGTGGGGGCTGGTAGGCAGGCTGGTGGGGCTCCCAGCCCCTGTCAGCCATATGAGCTGCTGGGAGCAGGGCCCGTGGCCCCATTTCAAGTAAGCTACCGCATGTCAATCACTTCTGTCAGATGTGACGGGTGCTTTGGGTTAGGTGCCTGAGGCATCAATGGTTGAATCATGACAAAACCAGCCCCCTTACGGGTGGGGTCCCAAGGAACCAAGAAAAGACATCATCATCAATACACACAGTTACCACCCCATCAATTGGACCATAATTACACGTCCCACATACCTAAAAGGGTGATAATCTGACAATTAAGAGTCTCACTGCCTCAAGCCGATTCAAACATGGCAGATTACGTAAACACGAAGACCCTCAACGCGATACTAGCGAAACCAGGCGACTGGAACGATTGGCACCACGAATTCGAGCTCCAGGCCCAAACGTTTGGACTTGAATCCCACATAACGAATAAGACTTCCCTACTCCCTCAGCCGGAGATGCCGGATATTCGAAAGAAGAAATACATCAAGAAACCACACGCACAGCGAAATGCGAGATCACAGACGACCAACGACGAGGAAGAGGACGAAAAAACAATCCAAGAAAAGAACAATGGACAATGGATGATGACCGATCTGACCGACAATGGTCTTAAGAACCTGACAAAGGCTGATCACGTCAGCATCCAGATTCCTTCTCGACGCCACCACCATCCTCTTAGCCGCTGAAAATAACCTCTCGCATTCAGCTGACATGCTAGGGACTGTCAGGAAATCAAGGGCCATTAGTGAAAGACGAGGGTACTTGAATCGGCGGTCATGCCAGTACTGGATAGGATCGTCGACTTCATTGTCGCCTGGCTCATAGGCGGCCTGCCAAGCAGCAAATTCATCATCGCTTGGTCTAGGTAATGGGGAAGAAGCTGGAGGCTTGGTTCGTGATCGGTTGACGTGCTCTTGGAAGGGATTCTTGAACGTCCTCCGTCGCTTAGGAGCATGTTTTTCAACGGCCACGATGTCAAGATTGCGGTATTTTTCGTCCCATACCTCTTGCACCAGATGTTTTGCCTTCTCAACCCAGTCAGGTCGGTGCTCCCAAGTTGATTCAAACCAGCCCCATCGGTATGCTGGGTGAAGTGCAATTGCAGCATAATAGACGGACGTGTTGTCACACTTGTTGTAGTACTCATCCAACTTGTCCCAAGCTAGGTTGATACCTACCCTGAAGTGTTCGGGGTCAGGGAAATCATTAGCCACGGCCTTAAAGTGCTCAAGCTCGCCGAGCAAGAATTCAAAGCCTTGGAGGACCTCCCATATGTTGCCATAGGACCCAGTAAATCCATGTTTGCGCTGACGGACATGGCCGTCACCCTCAAGTTGAATGACAGTTGCTTCGAACAAGGTGAGGATCTCCTCAAGGTGTTCAAGAACAGCCCAATCATTGGCGGTGAGCTGGTTTTCTTCCTTGAGTATTCGCGGTATCTTTTGGATTGCCGCTTGTGTAACGCTGCCCGTCCTCTTCGATCGATTTTCTTGCTCCCACTCGTGCTTGAACTCTACTATCATTAACTCAATATAAGGGCGAAGCTTCAAAGCGCGTCGGATCATGAACAATTGGGACAGCCAGCGTGTATCGTTGTCGAGTACAACGTGTAGGGATCGTTGGGTGCGTCGTTCATCAGCAGGCAGCGCGTTGATCTTTTCGTCTTGGATTCGCAAAAGTTTATATGTCAACCTAACAATTAACTAGCAAGTTAAATAATAGGTAAACTTTGAGTAGGAAACATACCTATCTGACCTGTCGATATCAACAACCATATTATGAAGTTTTCCAACTGGTCCTTTGTCACGCCATAATGCGTACTCGTCTTTGGTTAGCGAGCATTGTATTGCATCATATTTATGGTTCGAGTAAAATACCAATCCCATCTATCGCACAGTGGTCTGCTGGCGTTGTGTTAAGGTTTATTACAAATGAAGGAAGTGGTACTGTATCAGCCACTACCCTATCAGCTCCTCCGGCAACATGTCGGCCTCCTCGCCCCCGGGAAGCGCAAAATAAGAAATGTCGGCATCATGGAAATGATCATACAGGAGGTCGAGCGTTTATAGCGGGCAAACAAGGATGGCATCAGTTGTTTTATAGGCCGCAAGGTTATAGGACCTGCCACCCATCACTTTAGAATGGTAGCGTAGCAGCGATTTGTGCCTCTTGGGCGCTAAGTAAACACCTGGCGTTCCAAACATTCTATCTCATTACCCCATTAGACGTCCGCAAGCGGTATGCGTTGCTGTTGAGGGTCTGATCAATCACGAATAGTCGTTGCCATCGATAGGCCATCTTCGCAGTCGTAGAATGGTGACGAACATGGTTGTACACACACACACACACACACAATTTATTGACGCCCGGCGGCGGCTTGCGCCGAAAGGGCAACTATTACTAATCTGCAAATACATGTCCTAAAATGAATCCCGACCTCCTTAAGCCCATATGCAATCTGTTCCTAGCTTATAGCTTGTCTCGTGGGTTAGTGGTGTTAGTAGGCCAACTTGAAGGCGATTCTCCAAGTGTTCAGTGTCCTATCTTCGGCGACTGAAGCGGTGCCTGCTGTATATGACACGAGGTGATTAAGGTTTGTCGGATTAGTGGTGATGGGATGGAGGTGTTCCTCCTTGTGATCAGTCTGCGTCGAGTCGCCCCGTGGCAATAGCGAACCGTATCGTTGCGCGGACGGCATCCATATTTAGAGTCCAATTTATACCATCTAACGGTGCTTTCCCTCCTAAGAAGAAGGAGATGTTACTTCTATAGGTATCTGTACACTGGAGCATCTGCGTTCGGTGTATCGTCCAACGCCTGCACCGAAAAAGGAAATGTTCCACGGTCTCTCTCGCTTGTCCGCATGCGCACTGGTCTGACGATGCTGCTTCGATATGGTACAGATATGCGTTCAATCTTGCCATACCCGTCCTGAGCTGCGCGAGTATACTAGCTTCTTTCCAGGAGAGCCTGTCATACAGACGTCGCGTGTGTTTGCCTGGTAACGCTGTGTCGACTTTCTTGGAATGCTTGCCAACCTTATCTGGCAGACTTCTGGTGGTGCCTCGCTTGGCGCGTGCCACGTTGAGCGTCGTCGATCTTACTCTGGGGAGTTGTGTCTGTGGCTCTGTGCCGTTTGGAGCAAATGTAGCTTCCTCTTGCAAAACATTCTCGAATTATTTAGCCCCGATCCACACAGTGCTATTCTCTACAGGATCTGCACGGTTTACACTCTGAATGTGGATGCGCGACCCCAGTACCGAAATGCTAGTCGGTACAAACTACGTCATCGGCCAAGGGAACATTCGATCCAACGCGACTTCGATCCGTTTCGATGTTTATATGATCACACACTGGATCAAGAAGACGTCTTCCTGCACGACAAGCTACTGAGGAATAGCTCGCAGATCATATGTTTGAGTCTTGAAGCACATAGCTGCTGCTCTTGCAAAGGTGACTGAAGAGTGAACAGCGGAAGAAAATACGATTCGAGAGTCACCAGAGAAATCCTAGTTTGTGTAAAATACGGATCATTGGTATGTTGGAAGTTTTGCAGGTTCCCCTCAACTGCAGGGATGACAGGGCTGTAAAACAGGGCGATGAGGCCACCAAAGGTGGCCATGCATTGGGCTAAATTGTAGGCGAACACAGGGCACAACACAAGGCTAAACGCAAGGCAGATTAGTGCGGCAGAGCCGCACAAAGACGTCCTGCACATAGCTATATGATGAAGCTGCTTTTCATGTATTATTGAGAACAAGCTACATACATGCAACATCGCATTTTGGAAGAATTGACACATCTTCATCATTGCACCCAACAAACCTGTTTCCTGTGCTATCTCACAACATGGTATGGAAGGGATTGGCGTTCTGCTTCTCACCTGTGTGCTATACAAAGACCCAATATATTCCAAAAGCATTGCTTCCGAACACAGGTCTCAATATTTCCGCTTCTAGCATCTAGTCTACGGCGAGAGCATATCGAGGATATCGCACGAACCACAACTACAGATGCCTTTCCGAAAGCTGCACAGCTGTCTCCACCAAAGTAGATGGCAAGCGTGCAGCCTTATTGTCATACCGACGGATGTCCATGCCAGAGCCATGTACTTGCCAGCAGCGCCACACCAGAAAAGAAACTAGAGTGAGGGGTACTGCAAACGCCCAGTAAACCCATATCTTTCTAGACACTACCCAGCCGGCATCGGCGCTGAACGTAAAGAATGACATGCTGAAGATGGCCGACACAAAGGTTGAGGGGAGAAAGGCAAGCGTAACGAAAGCGATCGTCTTCATAGCAACCCCATCCGACCGCGCGAGACGCCCGATCTCGACCGATGTGTTGGCGTCATGCTGTGCCACCATGTGAAAGGCGAGCTGGATTTCGTTCAGCAATCTTTTCTCGTTCGAGACCGAACGATCCCGCAGACTGGCCATCATATTCTCCGCAAAGCGCAGTCGGCGTTGCACACCTTGCGAGACGTTCCTGTCAGTAGCCAGCTTGCTCGTCATGAACGCATCATGCTCTGCTACGATCCTGCTCATGGTCTGCCTGGCAACGTTGAGCGTCTCGGAGACATGGATGGCGTGCCGGGCGATGTCGTGTAGGCGCCGGTAGTCCGGCCGCGGCCAGCCTGCGGGGATCCCCTCCTTCTCCATCGCCCTGACCTGGTCGCGCACGGCCCAGACAGCAGCATCCTCTCGGCGTGCAACCTCCGTTGCCAGGTGTGCGTGTATCCAGAATGGATCGCCAGCGCAGGCGGAATCCAGTCCTCGGAAGAGGTCAGAAACGTGTTCCCTCACGGGCCCGCAAACATCAAATAGGACGACCACGCTTTGTCGTGTTCGTTGGAGCCACCGCACGAAGACATTGAACTTGTCCCACTCATAAACCATGGTATTTTCCAAGTGCTTCGTCTCAAAGTATACCCAGGTATCTGCAATACGTCAGCAGTTTTACGCGCATCTGTGGCTCACATACTGTATTCGTTATTGTCCCCGGCATTACTTATCATTTCGCAGCCAAAGTAGCCATTAGATCTGCGGCAGCAGTCGGACCACCATATCTCAGGGATGTGAAGGGCGCCGGTAAAGATCGGCCGGCATCGCGGGCATGCGCGGATCTCGTTGGCGCTGGCTAGTCTTATGGACGTCAGCAGATGGACGTTCTCTCCGAGGGTAGACAGACACGACGCAGACATCTGATTCGGTCGAAGTAAGCGGGAGCCAGTTGGTCAGGTCGGTGGTGCAAAGTTCCTGGGCTGGGACTTGACGACGTTGCCAGCTGCCGTCACCTGCGAGGTCAGCGGGGATCGGAGTACCGGGACGCACAAACCTACCTCTTGTCCAATGCAACACGCACACATCTGAACATCCTCGACAGCGTGACATGACAGTCCGCGAGACACAGCCGGAAGATAACAGGTGAGTTAAGGAGGTAGAAGCAGCTTCTCGATGCTGACGACCGTGCATTTGGATGCCCTTGGTCTTGCAGGCGTCTGTTGATGTTCCCCGCTCTCGGCTTCGTGCAGCGGGGCAAGCCGTCGACTCGGTAAGGACGCGAGATGGAGGGCAGCTTGGAAAGAAATGGTTGAGGACCTTGCGCAAGCGCCCCTCCCCGCGCCCCACCTCTCAGGATCCCTTGACACAAAAACAGTGAATTCATAAGGCATCCGTGCAGTCACTCAGTCCCGTATAAGTCATCTTTAGTCAAGTCTAAAGCCGAAGAACAAAAGGTTGAAGTCAATACCATAAAGACTTTCCGACGCTGGGTTATCTATGTACGGACCATCCTTAACACACATTTCTGACTCCATAGGAATCACGAAAGACTAAGACGTGGCCCTTTCTACCTCCCTCTCGAGCGTATTCCTAGGACCACCTCTCGAATGCCAGCGGCTCCCTTCAAACTGGCCACGAAGAGGGTTGTCATGCATAGCCTTCATCACCTCACTTGATACCGTTATCCACTTTTCATCCAAAGCTTTGCCGGTAAAAACCCGGTCCTCGCCATCCCACACTAATACCACTGGATGTCCGACACCGTCTGGTCGGACCTGCACTGACACAGCATCACTGGGCTCCTCGAACATCCAACCGATGTCCACAACCTTGTCGGTGTCAGAGAACCACGACTTAATCCTCTTAACCCAGTGGTATTCGTACGTTTCTCTTCCGAAAGTCATGAAAGCCTTCTCCAGTCGCAAGAAAACCTGCTCTTCGTCCAGATAGAGAGCTGTTTGACCAGCCGCTGGCGTCTCATGCTGCATGGCGCTCGACTGCCTTGCCTTGGTGCGTTTTGACGACCTTGAGGAACCTTGTGAAGATGCCTTGCGCTTTCTCCCCGGCTGGTCTGGTGAATGAGGACAAAATCGTGGGTTTGATGACGACAGAGCCGAGTCGGATGACGACCCTCGGTCTGGTCGTGCCTGCCTTCTTCCAGTCGCGGGGGGCGCTTAAGTGGTGGTGGCAGCTTTCGCTATTACCTGTGGCGCACAGAAGTTTGCCCAGGCCGTTTGATGTGGACTTTGGAGGATTCTCGTCGGTGAGGTCTACTGGGTTTGGCACAGTGCCCTTTTTAGGGACCATTTCCGCGAAGGCTGAGGCTAACAGTTCATCGTGATCCATAGCGAGGACCTCTGACAAGTAGAGATCATGTTGGTCCGGCAGCCAGAGACCATACTCGGCTACCGCCAGCTCGAAGTCAGCGTCACTTGCGTGCTGAGGAGGGTGATCACCGTCCACGTCGTCAATATCCGTGGCGGGAGTCATCCAGGGCGACTGGAGACTGTCCTTGAGACTGATGGAATCCGGATAATGGAGAAGCGTCTCCGGGAAAGATGAGGGAATGAGCATGTTCATGATGAAGGCGTTACGCAGGCGGCGTGCTAAGCTACAGGAGAACGAGACGAGAGAAATGAAGAGAAGAAGGGTTCGAGGAGAGGTTCGACGAGGCCTTGACCCCTTTAAATATTCAGCTTCAGCGTCAATGTGGTGGGTCATGCGCGTGGCACAGCGGGTTGCCCTAGATACCGGCATGACTTTGGACATGCTGCCTCGAGGGAGGTATGTGACGACGTCGAGTGCGTTGGGCCAAAGGTCGGTAGCCTTTCCCTGCCACGCACCCCTTGAATATCCCGCGGGTGCCTTGGGAGGTGGTAAGAGGCTTGCATGTGGACATAGTCACTCTTGGTAAAATGATAAGATCACGACGGTTAGCTGACGGGGCCTCCGGGTCACCTAGAAGACGTGATCACAACGCTTTGCCTACGCTGATACCGAGGAAGTACTGGGTATATGCGTTGGATTCTGGGTCTCAGGAGAACGTACGAATGAATTCGTTGCCACAAGGAGACCTCAAGAAGTACGGTGGCGAAGCTTCACGAACCTAGATTAAGCAATATCAAGAGAGAATAGTCTCCGTTGTCTATGGCTAGTTGTTGCTGCCCGGATATCCCCTCTATTTCAGCCGTTCGTATCTGTCCTGCCTCAATAATCCTTGCCTGTAGCCTGCTGTGCTCTGCTTGGAGAGCATTCTCTAGAACTTATGCGAGAATTCGCATTTCATGCTACAAGTGGTGACTTTCCTGCCAACGACAGCACTTTTTGCTCCCCACTATGTGCCTCCCAATAAACCACAGAGAAGAACGTCCCACCTCTGCAGGTAATTGTGTGGCTGGAGGCGCGAAAATGCTTCTTGAGGATTGTGAAAGAGGATTTATGAGATGAATATAGTCAGAATAAAATCAAGATGTTACAGCAGCCATAGTTTGGTCGGTCCATCTGTCACATTATGGGCTTGTCCGCTGATCTGTGGCTGTTTCATGTACCGGTAACCCTGATTCTCCGCCTTGTCATCCTTAGTCCTTGTCGGGGGTGTCGAAGTCACTGCCATGCTATACTACGCATCCGCCTGCGCCCCGTAATTATACACTGCAGCTACCACAGGGGCAACAAATTAAGAGGCAAAAGTGCGTGATGTATCCAACAACGTACGAAGCTCGAGGTCTGCCGTCTTGAGCCCCATTTCTGTTACGCTACGCAATAAACCGCACCTAACTAAACCTCAAGGGACGTTTCCAATCCGACGCCGTATTCGCATCCAAGCCGGTTGCTACACGGATAAGCGAATTCTTCAATAGATAATAGTGATCAAAGGACTATTGATAGTGCTAGTATTGTGTCCGTCGTTGATTTAAATAGAAAACCGCTCCTATAAGGGAAATAGCGATATGCTGAATCCTAGTGCGCCTTCAGCCGCGGCTTCTGCGGGCTTTCAGGGAACAGAGAGTAATCTCATCCCAGTTTTCGGCCTTCTGTGGCGGTCTCCGGATCACCTTACATAATAATTCGGCAGGGTCGTAGTAAGGTGCACTGAGGCGAATTGGAACAGTGTGTGAGTGGTTCGGACAACTTTGCATTGAATTTGAGTGGGCTTCTGTCAGCCCTCCTCACAGTCCCTCCGACATTGTCTCACCCGCGGGCACGCGTGGGTTGGCTCTAGTGCAGGAATAGTGAGGCCGGAAAATTCGCCCTTCAGACCCGCTATCTTTGACTTTAAATAACCAGCCAACCCTAATCCTGACAGTAACCAAACTAAATACAGATAAACTTCAGAAATCAGGCTATCTAAAAGGCTCTCACGATAAGGTTCTCATGAATGTCAAGATATTTCCTCTTCCTGCAGAGGTACTTGTGCTCATATCCCTATTGCCCCATGTACATTCGACGGATTGATTGGAAATATGGACAAAACTCGCGTACTCTTCGGCTGGATCTAATTCTGATACTTTCAGAAAGTGCCCGATAATATTAGCCATCAACAAAATGTGCGACAGACTATCGGTTGGGACAGAATGGTGTTCAACCTGCTTCTCCACCTCGTCAGACTGCAGAGCTAAGTATCCGCTCAAATAAGGCTTTCCTGCCCTCCACACTCTCGGTAATTTGTCAATCTGGGTGGGGAAAGATACTCCAACCCTTTTAATCAATTGGCTCATTTTGTAAAAACTCTTTACATCAACCTCAACACTCTCATCATATGCCTCGTCTTTATGGTATTTCAGGCGTAGGTACTGTATGTAATCAGATGAAGGCATGGATTAAACGACGCTAACATGCCGTATGACAGGCGGAGGGATTCCAGGATGACGCCCCCAGTAGGGGACCTTCTCCAAGTTGCGCACCATGAGAGCCCAGCCGCGCCAGAACCTCTGGCTTTGTTTTGATTGCATGCCAGTTTTTCTCCTCTCCCGTGGGTGTAGAAGCCTGAGAATGACGTATGCTAGGCTAACCTGGACAACAGCTGCTTTTCCGAGATCAGATAATCCTTAGCAGAGAAATGAGCAAGCTGAAGCTGAACCAACTTGACTTAGCCCGGTCATGTCGCTGGCGCTCGCGTGTGCAGCGTTCGTCCTCCATGGCGGTCCTTTGAATTCTCTAGGCTTCGAGATCATTCCGGCGAGGTTGGCTGGGTGTCTGCAGGATGGTTTGGTGCTTGAAAACGCGCCGTGGACTTCTCAGCAGACAAGATCGCTTCCGGGGGAGGTTGCAAGCGCTGCACTGCTGCGGCTGTTTTTCCCCTCCCTTTCTTCCCACGTCCAAAGTCAACGTACTGTGTCGCGTGGATCATCTACACGAAAGGCGTTGGGAACCATGAGTGTTGCCATCATACTCATCGGACGTCTTTTGCAGATCCGAAGGTGACTCAGCTGTTTCCCTGGTCTTACTTTCATGAAGCTCGACAGATGGTGGCTTAATAGATCTGCAATGATAAAGGCCCCTCGGTTTCAATCTTCACTTCTCCAATGCCAGGGCCCAGGAGTCTACCATTAGGAATGTATCGCCATCCTCGAAGTCACCTTGTTGAATGTCGCTTGTGGAAATATATTTGTCGGCTCTTCTCAGGAGTACTTTTACGAAAGTAAATAAGACCTTTCTCAAATAAGTGAAGGCATTTTTGTAGGTGGGATCAGAGGCAAGGCAAGCTCCTCCGGCCCCTGATTTCAAGTCGTAACCTTAAATTTCTATCCTATACGTTATTAATACATTATTCTAGCACCCATCTTGTCGAAGTCATCGGACCATCCTGGTATGATGGGGTGGAATTTGCTATCAACGAAAGTCCATACGACTGGACTCCCACTGTGGAGATTTAGATGCTTGGTTGGGATGTCTAATCTCTTAAAAGTTTGAGGCCACTGATTAAGCCATAGACGATGGATTTTGGTACCCTTTAAGTGTACCATGAATGATGTTAACTTATTCATTTTTCGTGAGAACAATCTTGTGATTTCTTTTACTACTGTCACCTCGGCGCCAGTTTTCGGCTCCCAAATATTGAGAATAATATCTTGCTCTCGAAGCTTGACTTCGCCCTCTTCATAGGTACACGGGTGGACAAAATCGTATATAGACTTAGGAAGGAGTTTATCTTCCAACGCCCCTGTACAGTCAAGGGATACCAACGCGAGAAATTTAGGGTTCTTAAGGTTGCTCCCTACCAGGATAGGATTTGCCCCGACATCTAGCGTTGCCTCGAACCAAGTATCACACTTAAACAGTCGCGTCCAGATCAGGGCGTGGACTCTCAATTCATCTGTCGTTGGCACGATACCTCTCTCAGCCGCAGAAAGATAAGCATATGGTGTAAGCTGGCGCGCAACTTCGATCTGTATTTCGTCTGGGACGTCGCCAAGTGTTGTCATGGAACCACTTTTTATCATTTCGGCGGCCTTTCCACAACCGCGCTCGAGTAGATCCGGAATCTCGAGGTAGTTGGCCGCCTTGATTATATCGAGGAGGAAAGTATTATCAACATAAAGAAAGTTGCGCTCCCATGCCTGAGTACTGGCAATTTACTACCATCAGAACTTGGAGCATTTTCATCATGGCGCTCGCACCATCTTTTCACCATCCGGAGCGTCTTTGCATTAACTTCGGATAATAAAATGGGTTCTTTTGTAGTAGCATCAATCCCGAGATCATCGATCAAATGTCTCAAAATTATAGATTTCTCACAAATGTGTCGAGGGACAGTAATCCTTTCCCCATCACAGGATTGTAGGGTTGCCTTCTCTTCTGGCATCTTGTTTGCGTGATAATAAGGCGTGTTGTAGTGAATATTTTAAATGTGTAAATTGTAAGAGCTCTGGTGAAAGAAAGACATCTAGATTTATATTCATTGGGCCACACGACAAGCTATTTCTACTTTGTTATTGTTGGAATAGCACCTGGTTGGATCGCACGTAGTTCGATAGGTTGGGGGTGTGCTTAGTCAGCCGGGGGCCCGGCTGGGGAAGAGTGGCCTCTTCCCCTTCGTACGATAGTACACCCGTTTCCCCAAGCAAGCAATACGGTACAATCAGAACCAACCACCAGACCCCTACGTACGTACGTACTATCGCCATATGGCAAAGGCCATTCAACAGTTATCCTATAATTAAGGATTAAGGATACCAGCTTTTTCGATTTATGGACATGACGAACTGAGAAGCTAACATCAGAAATAGGAAATGAACCCTTGTGAGAGCCTCAGGTTACATCGCAGTTACCTCGGCCGTCGCTACCACGCTGTTTACCATGCTCGGTCTTGTGACAGCGATCAATCCGACCTTGCTGGGGAAATACGGGAAATACTCAACTTTATGGCCTCATGCTGGTTTCCACCGGAGGATATGCGGCCGAGCGTGTCCGCGGCTGTGAGAGCAAGTTCGGGAGGCTCGGTGCGGAAGGTACCATCCCTTACTACAACGTCATGTACTATGGATACGTTGCCCAGGCGACTTATGGGTTTCTTCTGATTCCACTCAGCCTTGCATTTGCGGTCATCATTCCAGTATGCGAGCACATTAGGTTTAACCGGCTGCAGGATAGTGCCAGCTGCTGAATCGATGGACATAAATATTTTAAGAAGTTCTAAAATGCGGTCCAGAACAAGTACACCATTAATCACCCTATTATAAGTACCAAAATTATTGAAAGGACAAACTCCTTCATTTATACAGAAATAAGAAGTAGGAATAAGAAACATGGTATAAATCTAAGAAGACAATCTAATCGAGATATAGCGGAGGTTAGAGATGGGTCTTGGGCAGTTCGAGCCAGCGCTGACTTCAATTCAAGTAAGTACCTGCACACA
Organism: Diaporthe sp. PMI_573; assembly: GCA_021399435.1. NCBI lineage: Eukaryota > Fungi > Ascomycota > Sordariomycetes > Diaporthales > Diaporthaceae > Diaporthe > Diaporthe sp. PMI_573. The sequence continues at coordinate 52,350 of JAJTUP010000094.1, read as the reverse complement.
AGTCAAAATGTATCACTGGATCGATTCGCAGTGCTTGCAAAGAAAGACGTCTTCGTGCGTGTCGTCGGGGTTCAATCGAACGAGACAGTTGACATGGGGCTGTATCCACGAATTGCGCTTCCTTTTCTTGTGTAGCCATGCCTCAAGAATATAGGTATTAACCCTGCCGTCGCTTTTCAGCTTGATCTTGGGGAGTTCATCCACATCCTTCGCGCCCCTGATATCGTCGGCTCGAATACTGGCAGTCTGGTAGGTAAAGGACAGGGAATTCGAGGACGAAGCTCGTCTAAGGACCGAGAACGCGTCGTTTCCAGCGGTCAATCCGTTGGAAAATCGTCGGCATCTGAAAGGGCAGTTGAGGAAGGCGTATTCATTGTTTCGGTACGAAAGCTCAAGAATTGGTGGAGGAATTGATGACTTGTGACAAAGTCTTGGTGAAATTGTTGAGCACCGCGTCACCGCGACGGCGCGACGCCAGATGTTTTTGTGCTGACTAAGCAATAGTTTGGAGACGGGAGACAACACCAAGAAAATTATCACCAGAACCATATTTGGCCACTTTCCGGGGCCAATTGACCCTATATAGAGGAAAAACCAGATGCCATATATGACTTGCAAGTCTGGCAAGTCTGAGTGAGGAGAACTTGACTTGATTTGGGTTGTGAGCCCGACGATTTGATTTGCAAGACTTGATTTGACTTGCCAACTTGACTTGCTAGACTTGACTTATTAGGAACGCTGCTTCAGATATATATCCTACATACTGTGAGCTGCCTCTGCGCATAGTTGATGGGGCTGTGATAGCATAATAGGAAGGACTAAACCGTGTTGATGTCTATATTCGGGTTCTATATCGGCCAGAAACTGAGCGCCCGCCTGGGCAGTCTCATTACCGAGGCATCTAAAACCCTCACAAAGCCACCAGACAATATGTGAAGCCAGGATGCTCCATCTTTTTGGTCTGGCGGGAGTACGATACTGTTGGCGAGCAAGGCCTACAAAGATGAGAAGACTAGCCAGTTGCAATCAAGCCATCCATTGCGGATGTCCACATTGATAGCCATGATTGCCTATACATAAGATAGCGTACGATGGAGGATTGAAAAGCGGCATGAACGACGAAAAACAATATCTAAGAGAAGTCGGAAGAAGGGAGTGAGTAGGGCTTGGTGTGGACAGGAACGACATTGGAGCAGACAACGCCGTGACAGAAAGTTTTTGGTGCTGCGCTTGACTGAATCTTATGAAGTTGCCTCCTAGGCCAACATTGAGGGTGGTCTTGGCGGCTTGCGACTTCCCGGCCTCTGGCTGCAAGACCCAGATCCAAATTTGCAAAATTAGGGGGCGGGCCCTGCCAAGGCCCGCCAGCACGCAGAATAAGTTTCAAAGTGGTGGGCTCTGCGCCAATGACAACGAAGCATGCATAGTGCAATGAAACTTGCCTTGCATAGTGATTTATGAAGAACTTCACTCGCTAGCTGAGATATCAAATAAGGTATTCTTGTTTCCCTTTTGTACCGTTTTCGTGCTGGGCATTTCTGTGTAATATCCTGGTGCTAATTTTGAGCAGCCCACCAAGACTGACGAGAGGAAAATGAACGAAGACGCAGGAGGGGAACTCGAGAATATCAAGATGCAACGAACATGTAGCTACGTGCAAGACGTCATGGGTCAAGGGTCAGGATAAGCGGCTGGAGGCTCCAATTTAAGCCATGGGCGGGTTAGAGAGTTTGAGGCGAGCAGGAGAGCGTCTTAGGATTTTGAAATGGGTAACAGTGGCTGTGGAAATAAATAACTTTTGAAGAGCTTCGGCGCACGGACGAGTTAGTCACACAGTGCGCATTATTTTTTAACCACACCTGATGTCGAAGGTTCGTCCGGCTCTGTGCGAAAAATGTCAGCACATAGAGCTCGGGCCAAGCGTCGATAGTTGAGGACCAACTTTTGAAGACCGCCATTCACAGGGATGAAAAATTGAGCAACTGCGGTGGACGAACGGGTCTGACCAGCGGAGATGCGAAAAGAATCATCAGTCACCTGGCGCTTCCATGTGACCCAGTTGGGGTGAAAGCAGCCTTCAACGTTCCACGTGAAAGGCTTTGCCATATCCATAGTACAATCAGGGGCATAGACTGGAGCGATGACATCAATGTCCCAACTCGAGCCATCGTTAAGCAAGATCTCGCGTTCTTCGCCCTGAACATTGTTGGGCCTGAAGGGAAACTCCAGCCGCAGGTGCCTTGTCTGTGTGAAAAGAACCTTGTTGGTATTCCAAAGATCATCTACCCTACCAATGCGAGTGGGTATAATCATGCGGAGTCCGTAGCTCTTTCGAGATTCAACCGTATCGGAGCCCGAAAGCACTGGGATTTTGGCGGCAGTTCGTTCCGGCATACGAATGGTTCCTTCGTTGTTGGTGTAGGCATCGGTATCCCCCGCGTCAGAGTCTGCGGCCTCCCACGGGTCTTCATAAACGAAAGTTACCAGTACTGACAACAGACACGGCGTCATCATCGACGCTGAAGGGACTATTGGCAGAACCAACAGACATGGTTTACAAATTTCGGGGATATGATGCAGCATGCAGTATTGCAAAAGATTGGGCCGGAAATTGGAATGAATCCGGAGAAGTCCATGAGGATGGGGTTGATCCAAATAAAGTAGAAACACGGACCTTATTGCAAGGATGGGAGCCAGAGTCAAGCGATATCGTACAAAGAATTAAGGTTTTCAAAATAACCTCAACTCTCTTACCTACGATGTTTCGTGCTCTGTGCCGCAGCGACCACATGATACTCACATCCCTATGCAGCAGGAAATCAAGCCAACCAATACATGCCGAGCACAATCAGAACGGATGGTACTGAGCAAATAGAAGAGGGATTCTCAATACATGCTCTTACAAAGGATGTTTCGTGCTCTGCGCACCGGCGACGCAATAGAAATACATAACTAACAGTCCAACAACAAAGTTTAGAATCGTATATAAGATTAGGCTCAAATAAAGAACGCAGTACATATCAAACATATATTGCACGTAGCCGCGGATTTAGGGATCATCTTGACAACAGAAAATTGATGCTGAGAATAGCGGTCCAGGTATATAGAGCCAAATAAAAGGATAATCGGAAACACTACCTAGCCACACTGTGCGGAACCTATAGCCGAGCACAGCGGGACGAGAAAATAAACTAGTCTTCAAATCTGAAAGATCGTAATCAATCTTGAGTGTACATATCATCAACCTTAAACTTGCTAGTGATCATGGCGCCAAATTCGGATTCAGATTATGATCCATCTAACTATGAGACTCGAGGCCGTCCGCGTGGCCCAAAAAACAAACGAAAGAGAGATTTGCATGATACTGCTTCTCCAGTACGTGCTCGACCACCAAGGAAACCAGATGCGACAGATACCGAGAGATCAGACCTTTTTCAAACAGCCAGCCAGTCTTTACACATGAGTTTTGCCGAGAAGCAGCTGGACTCCGCTGATTTTGGTTGCTTCTCCCCAATCTCAAAACCCACACAGGTAGAGGCAGCGAAGCTTTGCTACGAGAAGAACACCGACATCATCAGAGGACTAGAACTGACAGCCAGGGTGCAAACGTTCTGCTACTGGTGTCAAGTGATGTGCCGCAAGGAAGAGTTGTCTGAGAGCCCGTGGCCGTGGAATAAATACTACGAGAATCTCACGCAGGAGGCTCAAAATCAGATACAGGTTCTCATAGAGTGCAATCAGTGCTTTACAACTGAACACCTTGGGAGCGACCCGTCATCATCCGTTCCGACTTGCAAGATGTGCCATACAGCAATGAGTTCTCGACAAATGAACGAACAAGGATATGCAAAACTTGCAAGACGTGCGTCTTTCCTCCAGCCACATCTCCGCTGCATGCATCGATACCCCCAGGAGCTGATGGATCTGACACCACTTGAAGAGAGGGCCATTAGTATCAACACACCATTCGGATTCATAACAAAGCTACGTATGGATCTACAGTGGGTGGGTACAAAGTACAGGAAACATATTAAGGGTCATATCTGTGTCTTTCCTAGTAATATTGACGACTTGACGACCAATGTGCTACCGCGAACCTTACAATCCACCCTTGAAAATTTCCTCATCACTTGGAGCGGCAAACAAGAACCGTCAGACAAGGACCTCAGCACATATGCGACAATCCGACCACTAGCAATCGAGAAAGCTCTGATCTGGCTCAAAGCAAACAACCCTGTATACAGCCATATTGTCATAGATACCGAAGAGCTTTCCGGGTGGACACAGACACGAGTTACTGCTGCAATTCGCGCCTGCGCACATCACGCAGAGCCTACTGCAGATGAGGAGATGAACACTGCTCACTACACAAAGGCTGAGGACCGCGGCGCCACGACTGAGACCGGTGACATTATGCCACAAGATCTGGGGATAGGTATTCTGAGAGACGTGGAGTCTCAAAGGGACTCAGACTCATCCCAGGTGACAGCCAGTATAACAGTCGATGAGACGGATACAACTTATGAACGTGACTCCTCTGGAATATTCGATACCGAGGGTTCCCTCAGAAGCACCGATATTGACCAGCTTCAATTTGCAGCAAATGCCCTAGGTGCAGCAGTCGGGAGTTCAGCAATAACCAACAGCCAACAAACTGAAGATAATGCAACTAGGGATTTGCCTCGCGCAAGAGTAGAACTCAGAGCCACTCAGACAGCAACTCCATACATACACGTCCGCCGCGGAAATGAATTTGCTGATAGCAACGACCCCCAATTCTGGCCCAAGACATTCCCAACCCTTTTCCCACACGGCATTGGCGGACCAAGGGTTAGAAAGTTACCCGAGCTAAGAACACGAGATGAGGATAATTCTAGAGATGACTGCCATTCGAAAGACGGATTTAGCCTACGGTACTGGGCGAAAATCTGTCTGCTCCGCCACGGTGGACGTTTCTCTCGCCACCCTATCTTTCAATTTCTCATCTTCAACACACTTGTCAAGTCGAACAACAGACGAGTAAGCATGCAACGAATGACCAAAACTTCGTTCCGCCATTTCAAGACCTTGTGGCAGTCTCTCACACCGGAACGTTTAAATGTCGCGGCTAAGGAGATGGAGAGCACCAAACAGACAAAGGATAAGGATATCCAGGAGCTTATGAGGCAACTTTCATCATTTGGATACTCATTCCCTCTATCTGCGGAGGCACGACTACAAATGCGGAAGAAGATTCAGAGCTCTATCATACATTTCGGGCTCCCCGTCCTTTGGTTCACAATCAATCCGAATGACCTTATCAGTCCGATAAAGAAGTGGCTGAGTGTGTGCCAGGCCGCTCTGCCGGAGGATATCAGAGACTTGTTGCAAAACCTCGAAGACAATTACAGCAGGATAAGATTCGGCATTGAAGATCCCGTCAGCGCAGCCCTCTTCTTTCACGAAGAAATGAATGTTTTTTTCCAGCACTTTATCCAAGTCGGCAAACCCTCGAGCCTAGGTAAAGTAAGCCACTACGTTGGTGCAGTCGAGACCAACGAACGCGGCATGCTTCACCTTCACGGCATGATCTGGCTGAATGGGAATCTACAGCTTCCACAAATATCCGAGATGTTTGCCCAGAAGCAGGTCGACCCGGAGTCTGAAAACTTGAGGGAGACTCTTAAACGACAGATCGAGCGTTGGGCTGACACTATGTTCTGTCAGGTCCTGGACGAGGAGGATGCAGCACGGGCTGTGAGAGAAAAGCCTAATGCCCACACGCCTCTAGATGATCTAACAAGTACTGACCCTAATACGGCGTGGGAAGGACTCGTCAGAGATTCTAACCGCATCGCATATACCTCACAACTTCATCGTCACACAGCAACCTGTTACAAGTACAAGACAACCTACTGCCGCTTCGGCGCTCCTTGGACCAAAGAGGACAAGACCAACATTGGGGACGATTGCATACTCAGGCTCGAACGAAATCACGACCGTGTTGTTACGTACAATAGAGCATTGGCCTCAGCATTCCGACACAACCACGACATATCTTTTATGTACACCAAAGCAAGAAGCATCTCGTCAATGTATTACATGACCAACTACTCCACCAAGTTTGACCTACCAATGTGGAAGCGTCTTGCTTACGCTGCGCAAGTCCGACAACTTCAACAGACTGAGCAAGAGCAAAGAGGCAATGATACAACACGAGCTGATGATGGATACGCCGATAGAACAAGACAATTCCTCATGCGTACAGCCAACCGTATAAATACAGAACAAGAATTATCATCAGTGGAGGTTGCTTCATACTAGCTCGGGTTCGACTTATTTATAACACCAATCCCGACGACCAACTCCTCGTGGCCAACTGTTTCCATGCAAGACTTATATACCACAGTTCTCAAATATTGGCCACACGCTCGTGAAATAGCATTGAGGCAGAATCCCCTTCTGAATCTAGATGAGGGTGTCACCATAACGCAGAACGGAGAATGTTGTTTGTTTCGAGGTATATGAGCAGGCGGACCAATTCCACGCCTAATGATGATTCTTTCAAGCCAGTATGTAGAATGTTAGCGGCGGTCTCATGATCGCCTGCATGAACCTGTGGGGCAATCACTTCTAGTTATACTTAAGATTTCTCTTTTATTGTCTGTATCAAATACGAGATCGACTTGGCCAGATCAGTCAAGACCGACTCCTCCCTGTTTGCGCCCGCTAGCGCCAGACCATCGGCCTTTGAAGCGCCATCTGCCCGTTTCTTATAAGCCCGGTCGACTAACACTTGTATTCATTTGCTCTTTTATGCATGCTCCCGGTGTAGCTGTCGCGGTATGATCTTCGTCGTGGCCCATGTCGCGCAACCTCTGTCGGCCGAGCACAAAAGCCTTGTGCATCAGGGCAGAAGGGGCTGCGTAGGATTGCTGGTGTTGTGCAGGAGGCATTCTGCCACCCCCTCGGCGCCGACAGGGACGCCGCCATGGAGACGAACCTCAGCGCGACCTCTGCGGCGTCTTCCTTAGCGTTGTTGAGGTTTTTGCCGTCGTACCAGAACCTGGCCTGGTGGATCGCGCCGTTGACGGTTACGCGGCTCGACCAGGCTGTGCGACAACCTATTGATTTGAGTTTGGTTAGAATCTTTCTCTGTTTCTCAATATCCTTTCCGCATGGCATTCCCGGGGGGAATAAGTGGCTGTTCGTGGCCCGCGCGCCGGCTTACCTCTGCTATCTGCGACCATTTGGAATGAGGGTAGGGCGAGCTGGTACTCGCGGCATGCGTCTGTAAATATTCGTCAGCACTTGGTGGTGGTGTTAGGAGGCGTCTGTGAGTGAATGAGTGGTTAGAGGCGTGAGTGCCAGGTAGGTAGCATGAGTCTGTGTGCGTTGCTCAAACCTTCAAGCTTGCTTTGCCATGCCTGACTGTCGCCAGCACTGCTTGCGCTTTGAGCTTCAAAGATGTGTTGTGAAGACATGGTGTTGTAGTATAGTGCAGTGTTGGAGCTGTGTTTATTGTGGCACAGAAGGAAGTAGTAAAGGATGGGAGGTTGGTGTGAATATTCACACCTAAAAAAATGGATATTGCACCCATTTTCATGACTAATTAGCGCTGCAGCCAATCAGAGCGCGCTATTTAGCCACTTTGCACCTCTTCCCGGCCAATTCCACAATACCCCGATCCAGGTTCGCATTTTCGAGTTGATTAGAGTTACGGTGCTGGATAATTCTTGAGCCATTAACGATCGACCAATATTGAAATTAAACAGAAAACAAGGAAAAGGAATAATGGTTTAGTATGTGGGATATCATCTTTCCAAATGAATCGAGACCAAGCTCTTAGGGATAAAGCACGCAGTCAATTTGCCTGTCCTTTGCTGAAACAGGCACGTCTGAATGATAGTGTGCCAGTTCCGGATATACTGGACGAGCTTGTACAGCAACACTCAATAGAGTGCTCACGTGGGTCTCCAAACTGTTTGAGTCGAGCTAACTGTCGACTCGTTGATCCCCAGTCTTTCTTCTTGGGCATGTGGTCACACGCGGGTCTTGGGTCTTGGGTCTTGGGTCTTGGTCTTAATCGTCGGTCGCGTCGACGTGCGGGTCGGCTTCCGTATTTATTGATCGCTCGGTCAGCGAGGGAGTTGGTGAGCTTAGAATAGTGCCACGGCCAGCGCAAGATGCAGCATGGTAGCTGGGTCTATTGGCACTATCAACGAATATATATGTGCAAGCCGAAACCTTACTACAAAGTCTAGCACATGCACCTCCTGGATGGAGAACGCAGAATCGCGAGATGGCCAAAGATTCGATGAGTTGAAATAGTCTGGATCCGGGTATAGAGATAGTAGGGGATTGTCGAACGGCGTGGTTGTAGTAGAAGTGGTGAGGGAACGAGCTGAGTTCTGAGAAGAGAATAAACACTCAAGTGTATGTATGATGTGCTGAGGACTGGGAACTGCAACCCGCGGTAATTTTCTTGTAGATGGTGGGCGTCTAACGTTGGGGGCTCTCCGGTCATGTCGGCCGTGAGGTTGGAAGGCCCCGCGTCGTGCATTCTTACGAATGCCCTTGACCTCTGGTGATCCAAAGACGGTTAAAACACGGTTGCGTTCTTTTGTCTCTAACTTGTTGAGGCCGGCGGCTCCCCTGCTAATATATTTTCGGATTCGCTCGACATCTGGATGGTCGGTAGTAGTCAGGAGATCTTGTAGACGTTTGTGAGGAGATGTTTGCTGTTGTCCCTGCCCTAGGCCATTCTCCTGTTCCTCTGATAGCAAACTGACAATATAATCTGCTGTTATGTTTTTTGTAACACCCCAATCCTTAAGACGTGCTTTATACATCCTCTCGGTGGCGACGAAGTTATGGTCCTGTTCCATTATTTCAAGGACCTCTTTCAGCGTCTTCTTCATGTACATCTGAGTTATCCTTTCTCGAAGATCACGTATTTCCAGTCCTCTAAGGTCTAGTGCTGGTAGTCTAAACACCACTGTAAACGGGCTTTTCTCATGTTCTCACTAAGCCCGGGCTTTGCAACACGGTGAGAGAGCACGGGACTCGAGGTCATGTGCCACGAGATCACATATACTCCGCCGTGCAGGCACACGCGGAAGGTTAAAATTGTTGCGATCTCATTGCTCGTCCAGCCATTTTCTGAGCAGATATAATGCCATGGGCAAATCTTCTTAAAATCTCGAAGGAACCACTGGGCTTGAAGTTCTTTGCCCTTGAAGATATCGCCTGGGTCGAGATATTTGCCCGCGGCGGTGATGGCATCAATTATAATCACCCAAGAGCGACTGCCACCGTTTTTGACAAGGACCTGCTTCGTTTCCGTGGTCCCAAGCACAAGGGAATCGAACCCTGATAATAGTTAGTCAAACACAATAAACATCGTCAGTGACTACGGCTCATTGGCGTACCTTGACCCTCCATAATCCCTCCTTCATCAACGTTGGCCGTAAGCTCTGGTTCAACCCAGCTAAACTGCTCCCGCTGGTCGAAATACTAGTTGACCGACTTGGGCGTGAAGCCGCCAAATCGTTCCACTGTTTTCAAGTTATAATAAGAAAGCGGATATTCGCACAACCAAAAACGGATGCCACACAACTTTTTCTGACTAATCATGCTGGCCCCTGTGCCTAAATTAAAAACACTAACGTGGTCCACCAGTCAGCCGCCATTATCACATGCCCGCCACTTTTTAAATATTTAGTCTCTTTGTTAAACGGAAACGCTCGTTTTCGGCTGTGTTTCTATGGGGCGTGCACGCCGAAAGATGAGTTTGGTGGCCGTGAGTCGATTTTTTGGGTTGTTTTAAGACCCTAACTTCGTACCTCTGCATTACCTTTATTTCTTACCCAAAAAGTATGTAACCTAGTTCATTAGATAGCCTGATTTCTGAAGTTTATCTGTATTTATGTCAGATGTGACGGGTAGCCAAGAGGTGTGTGCCTGAGGTATCAATATGTCCGTCATGACAAAACCAGCCCCCAACGGGAGGGGTCGCGCTAGAGAACCTAGACAAGACATGATCACAATGTCGCTGTGGAGCAACACGTCTTAGAGCATGAAGCAAAATCTGCCCGCGTAGGAGTTACGCACGAGGGGGATGTCTATGCTGAGGCTTCACATGAGGAGGAAGCTCTTGCTGAGATTGTATGCGAGGAGCAAACATGGCGGCCAATGGAAGGTCTGGAATCTATGTTGGTAGATGTGTTTGTGGCGGTGGGTGGTCTCTGCAGGTCTCTCACCTGCGGCGCAGTACTGGAACCCTCGGGTCATTTGGAGAGAGTCAACATCGACCAGAGATTCTTGCCACCGCAACGGCTGTAGAGAGACCAAGCACGCGATGCAGCTAGCTCATGGTGGCACATTATATTCTATTGAACATGGAATTGAAGTCTGCCAAGGAATGGTGGCTTCCATGACCGTCGAGTATCAACGATAGACACCCTTTTTGCATGGTGCAGTGGTATAATAATTGTCACTGATTGGCGGCGTTGCTTCTCATCTGGACCTTTAGCTGATCAAATCGCTCGTAGCTGTCGCGGGGAAGCCTCGTATCATGCCTATCCCGTTCCACTTCAGGTATATCCAGACGGATACTTCCAGATGTTGCTCTCTCAACTGCTCGGAGAGCATTTTCACTCTGTAAGAGCTGTTGATCAAACGCAGCAGCACTGACCACGGGGTTTGCATCTTGCTTTCTGGTACTACTCTGCCCAGTGCTCGACGCCGATGAGTCGTGATCATGAGCAGAGGGTCTACCGGTAGCACGTAGCTCCTGATTCTCACTTTCGTTTCCGGAAGTATCCTCTTTATTCGAATGTGATGCTGATCCTGAAGGAATGACGATGCAGTCGGGTTCATCGCGGTTAGAGCCAAGATTAGCGATCAGATAGTGGCCTCTCTTGTCGCTAAGGTCACTGTGCGGCTCGGGCTGAGCGGCAGCAACTTGACGCTCCATGTCGCGGGGCTTCGCTTGTCCTTTCCTGGAGTTTTTCCGTTGACTGTTTCCATCATTCGACAAACTGGACAGCTCTGCTGCGACTGATTGATTGCTTGTCTTATTTGTTGGCTTCAAGATCTTGTACCCGTTTTTCAACGCCTCCTCGAACGCAGTGTTGTTCTGGCTTGCAAGTTCCGCCGTACAATCCTTCACGAGAAAGCCACAATTCTGAATGGCAAGATGATGCGTCTTCTCCAATCTACCATGCTGAGGGCTGTGCAAGTGTTTGGCAGCGCCATGCAAGGGATTCCCAAGCCCAAAATGCATTTTATGCTTATCACACTTGACGATGTACCAATTACCGGAACCTTCTTTATACTCAAAGATCTTGTGCTTGAATACGGCCTCTCCTTGTTGATAAACCTCCTCGAAGGTCACGACGCGATGTGTTGCTTTTTCCTGGGCTAGATCTGGTCGTAAAGATGTGCGCTGTTGCTGTTCAGCTGAATTTTCCGCCGCCGAGGTCTGCTGCGCTGCTGCAACTGATCCTTCCATGCGTCGGCGTTTCGGCACAGCCATGATGCTTTCAGCTGGTAACTCAACAACCCTCCTTTTTACGTTATGGTGAGATCGAGTTGCCGAAGCAGGCGTTCGTTGTCGTGAATTGCCCATAGGTTCATCAGGTATCGACTGTGGACGCGGAGGTCGAGCAGAGCATGATGGTTCAGGATTTGTGTTTGACGGCTTTCCTTGCAACGCAGGTTTGGGCGGCGCTGACGTGATATAATCCCTCTTATGCATGTCTGCTAAGGGGGTCGGATCCTGGGGCGGCAGTTCTCCGGACATTGACGTTTGGAGAGGGGAAGCTTGTGGCGTCGTTGCTGGTCGGGAAGGTGTAAGCAGAAGTGTTTGAGGCGTGGGCGCATGAACGTCTGCGCCGGGAGGTATGGCCTCGATAGACCGGGTCGCATTGAAGTAGTGTGGTCGAGGCGGCCGGATCCATCTGGCTGGTGACACGGATTGGTCCATAGTAGTGACCTGTTTATTGTCGTTGGTCAGAATTGATGTTATGAACTATCCACTCGTATGCTTACCGCGATGGTAGATGAGGTCGATACCGTCTCCTCAAGCGCGGAGCCAAGGGTTCTATTTTGCTCAGCGGCCGAACCGGTAATCAATTCTTGGACCTTGTTAAGCAGATTCGCTTCCGCCTTTGTTTTTGTCCTTTCATATTCGCGATGTAGTTCGTTCTTTTTCAGGTGAAGGTCTACTTGTTTCGCGACTGCTAAACTGAAGGACTGTTGGACCGTCACAAAAGCCTCGCGCACCATCCGGGCGGTTTGATCCAAGTCCGAAACAAAATGGTCTTCCTCGTGGCGCAGCTGTGCATCGAGTTCCGCCTTCCTAGCTTCGTACTCGTTGTCCAGGCGCCTGCGATCGGCTGTGTGCTGTTCCTTCAACTGCTCGAACCACGAGTTCTGCGGGTCTAGTACATCATTCGAGTAGTCGAGGAGCGCCTCGCCATACATGGTGTGCTGCCTTCTCGTCAGCATCTTGGGGGTCCAAGTCTCGTCTCGGAGTATGGGGTGGAAGCATACCCTGTGCACAATCATCCTGTCTGCATCGTCCTCAGCCATGTAACTGCCAGAGGCGACAGTCTGATCGTCCGGCGTGTCATCCCGAAACGCGACAGAAGATCGGTCCAAGTCCTCCGCGAAGGGGTCTAGAATTGATCAGTACCCGATAGAGCAGCAGCACCATGCTTAGATGATCTCACCATTTCGCTTTCGCTTCTTGGCGGCAGGTCCAGGTTGGGGGACAGCGGCACTCTTCTTGGGCTGTTTCGGCTTGCTGACATGTCGTGGAGCTGGAGGGGGCGTAACAGCGCCGGGCACGAAGTCGAAGATGGGGCCAATTCGGTCGAGAACATTGTGCTGTCGGGCCAACTCTTGCGCATCTGCCAGAGGCAGATAGGTTCCTACAGCGATGGAATCAAACGGTCAGCAAGTCTCCCAAGAGAGTGGAACATGGCAGCAATCAAGCGAGCACATTGGTTCTTTCGTACCTTGAAACTTGCCGTAGCCTCCCTGAACCTTCTCGTGGTTTCCCTTTTGTACGTCGCGCTCGAGAATTCGGGTTCTCGCGGGCTTGTCGAAGCCGGCGGCTTTCAGGATGTGCGTGGCATTGACCCAATTGTCGGACTGACGTCGCATCACATGCTCCCTCTTCGCATCTGGGCCTACAAATTGGAACTCCCAGACGGGGTTCTGTGACGTTGCAAAGATTAGTGGGGACTGGCCTGGACAGCGATGCGACGAGTCGCCTCGGCCAGGGGACGGGAGGGGACGCGAAGTCAAATGCAAGACGGAGAGGAATTGTGGGCGAAGAAGATCAGACTGACCCCATTGTATGTGGCGGAGAAGATACCATCGCCCGCGCCATTCGCGGCGGCCATTTTGGGAATGTGCGTCAACGGTTCCTACCGTGATTTCGTTTGAGGGAGGGAGAGAAGCTGAGAGGATTGAGTTGTTGTGGAAATCGCGGCGGTCGAAATCGTGGTCGACGGCGCGGTCACAACGGTTTGGTCAAGGCGGCCAAGGGCAGTCGCAACAGTCAAGGTTCGGGTCGTCCGGCCCAACTTGCAGCCTGACACTCAGACAACAGGGTGCTCTCGAACGAGTCGACCCTGATTGTGTGGGTGACAACGATAAGGCCACCTGGAAAGAACGTCGTCATGCACGTCAGAGTGAAGAGAAGGGAGACAAACGATGGTGTCTTGCTGGCCGCATGCTCTGAGCGAAAGCAGGCGGAAGGGGACAGGTCTTGGTGGTGATGGTGTAGAGAGCGAGCCAAGGGTCCAGGTCAAGGGTCTAGCTCATTCGATGCGACCGTTGGCGAGGTTTAATTGACGGTGTCGCGAAACTTGCAGTTGACGCGTTGTCGGCAGGTTGTGCGCGTCTCGCCCCGCGTCGAGCCGGAGAATGGGAGCCGCGCATGAAAAAGGGGGACCTTGCGTGCTTGTCTAGGGTGGTTGGCGGGATTGATCACGTAAGCACGGACGCTAGCAGCAGGTCAACAACAGCTTTGGTCCTGTTGATAATGGCCCTTCACCCTGATCAATTCGAGTGCACATGGGGACAATAACATCCTGTGACGTGGATGAGTGTGCCAGAGCCGCAATCTTTGTCTGTGTCTGCAACATGTGCAAATCCCCAGCAGTGAACTGCTACCTAAGCAGGTGGTAAAGCAATATCCACCCGGCCAAATGAGACGATACTCTGGCTGTCTACAAAGTAGTTCCATGTGGTCTCATGACCGCAAGCGAAACTCAGAGGCCACATACCTCTAGTCTGCGCACCTTGGTATGGCTTAGCCCCAAGACGCTCACTGTGTAAATGTCATGGTCAATTTTATGCTGGACCTGCAGGCTGACAGGCAGAAGTCGAATATATGAAAGCAGAAGCATAAACTTCTCTGAGCTTAAATTGGCGGCCTATGAATGGCGTGTGGGATGGAACGCCGGTGGCAATTGCCTGCAAAATATGCATATAAATTTTGTGTCAGATCCCAACCGCCAAGGGAACTATGCTCGGCTGGAATCCACACCGATGGTGAGTAATAGACCTGCGGCTGCAAGAAGCAACCCGAGTTTTGCATTGCAAGGAAGCCACCAAGCTCTTATATCAGCACTTTACGGCCGACCAGCGAAGGAGACAAGATGCCATACATCTGATCGATCGCCTCGGAGAGCGGTGCCGCTACACACACCCCCGGGGGTAGCTCTTTCAAAACAATGCGCGGTTGCAGGGTACGCGTACACGGGCAACCTTAATAACATCTCACCTGCACCTGCCTCTGTACCTGCCTGCGTCTGACGCGACTTGCCTGAGTCGGAAGGCTGCACCGTTCAAGCTCATACCAACATCAGGTCAACACTGTCTCTAAGCCTTTGGAATCATCTACCCGATCCAGGGAAGTCGTCGTGCCAACTTGGCTTTCTTTCCAACCATTTCCATCGTCAGGCCAGCAGCACTCCTACCATATGGAGCAGTCACTTAGTCTCTGATTTGGAAAGCAGGAAAGCCCATGCCTGTGTGTTTCTTAGCTTACAGATCGTCTCGACTCTCGTTCCTCCAACCTGCCGTATGCGCGCCAGCAAATCCGGTACTCCAGCCTGGTCGTCCTAGCAGGCTTTCTAACCATACGCCATACGCCATACGGACCTGAATGGTTTATGGTGTATGATTTATTCTCGTATGGCGAACTAAACCATATATTGCCCATACGGCAAATGACGTCAAACCGGTCAAGGGCCCACATCTTCCTCTAGAGCGCTGGTGCTTCCCTCCTCTGCCATGTACTCGTATTGTTCAACCTCGTCTACTTGTAGCCCTGCCGTTATACCGCTGCGAATCCAGCTCTTTAAGCACTCCCCCTTTTCAATTGTCGATGTTTCCTCAGGGACGCAATACTGGCTCTGGCGTACCGTGCCAGGGACTTCGATGTACAAGACCCGCGACGATTCACTAATCTGGCGGGAGCTATTTCGTGACCTCGTGAATATGAGCACTTGGTGCAGGGTTCTTTCGGGAAACTGTTGGCCTGTACTGCTCTGCCATGACGTTCCTTTTTCATCTGATTTGCGGTATTCGTGGTTGCATGGGCAGCGGGGGGTAGGACAGAGACCCACAAAACCAGTCGCGCATCACGAGGTGCAATCGGTTGGGTTTCTGACGCAGCTCGCCCTGCTGTTCGAGCTACCGGAAGCCAATGGCAAAACTCCGCGAGGCCGAACCCCCTGCCCGCAGCCACTTGTCCCATAGCCTGCATAAACTTGCCACAAAAAGAAATCTGAAGCTGCGGCCTGCCCGAGTCTCTAATGGGTACCCAAGGTCGTGCTGGGCCCGGCCGCATCCTCGTTCAAATACTTTGATTTCCTACATCAAAGAATTGTTTTGGCTTGTACCTGTAAATCTGGATGGGTGTGGGACAAGCCCGCCCACCCGTGAACCATGTGGAGCAGGCCACGTCCTTTAGACCTGTCTCAAGACACAACCGGTTTACAACAGCATGTTCGTGGATCTCAGACCGGTCATTCACTCTGACAACATCCCCTGATGTGGGCTGACTGGGAGGGAATGAACGGCAGGGTACGTAAGAAGGAGCAGAGGCAGAGGGGGCTTACTTCCGTGATAGGGGATGGCGAGACAGGACATCTGCTTGGTGAGGCTTGCTTGTACGGGCACAGCGGCTGGCTGACTGTTGAGTATGAACATTATGGGGTTGTGAATAAGGTCGAATGCTTCGTCGACCTACTTTATTTGGATCGGGCTGCGGCCCAGCACTGGTCGACTGGTCGAGATGTGTGTGGTTCGCGGGGGTCCAAACGACTCGTGCCTCATCTGTGCTAATGCCCCTTTCCAATGCATAAGTTGACAAACCTACCTCCTCGATCTTCCAGCTATGATGAAAGTTCTCATTTTACTATACCGTAAAGACTATACTGTACGTTATATACTCCAGCTACTCCAAAATACTACTCCCTAACTACAAAGAGGAGATTTTGTCGAGAGGTCAGGGGAAGATGCTGTGCAAAGATTGCTTGAGGGCAGATCAGGATCTGAACATTCCGTGCTATGTTGCGATTGATACCTAACTACATTGTGATTCCAGTGCGTCTAGCCACCCATCTTATAACCTGACCTGCCAATCCCTCATGGATCTCGATGCACTGATGCACCCCACGGTGCATCACTGGTGAATTTCCCGTGAATTCACCGTGAATCCATTCGTTCACGGTGAATTCACGGTGTATTCACTGTTAATTCACCGTGTATTTATATAGTTAGGGAATCCTCCGTGAATTCTCTGTGAATTCAGGAGGGCATCGTTTTACAATATTATTTTCCCATCAAATGGTAGCTACAACTAGCACGCCCCCGTTGCGTGATCGCCTTGTTAAAAGGATCGGGTAGACAAACCGTCGCCATCGCTGTGTATTAATTATACGGATCGGGCTGCAGCACTCCTGTCAGCCATCGGGTCAAAGAATACCTTTGACCAACACTCTACGTGGTCGCCAACGATTCACTGTGAATCCACCGTGAATCCACGGTGAATATGCCGCGGGAATCCTATAAACTCGACTCCCGCTTTGGACCTACATTCCCCCAGCCACCCGCCGACTTCCAACCAGTCAAGGAGCAGCCGCGACTATTTCGCCTTCGAGCAGCAATAGCTAAACAACCAGATATCTTCTTGTCCTCTGTTACTCTAGAGGACCAAGATCTACTAGAAGTAGCTGCTAACTTTGCCGCTTGGCAATCGCTATACGACCGGTACTCCCAGGTCTACAACCCGTTAAAGTCAGCAGACAAACAATTTGACTCCGCCAGAAAGTGGGTGGAAGCAAAAGGAGGAACACAAGTCCCACGGAGCTGGCTATCAAGCAGCCAACCCACGAAAATATTCACCGACAACTACCAAAATTGGCGTCTCCACAACAAACCTCTTGTCAATGCTCACCAGATACACTACCGGCTACGCCAGCTAGTGACCACCGTTGACCCAGCCGACAGACAGGTAATACTCGACGAACTGAATCCCCCTTGGTCAGCAACCCGACACACCGAGTTTCTCCAAGAGATTAGTCGTTGCGGCACCGCCCAGGATCGAGAAGTCGTGGTAAAGCGTTACTTTGACGTCGAACGTATCAACTTCGCGCCATCAACCTACAGTACTCTCGACCCAGCGGATACGACCTCACAACAATTAACAACAACAACCCAAGTCTCTGAGGAACCGGAAATGGGGGGGACCTCTCAAAACCCCCAAAACCCATCGGGTTCGCCTTCAAACACCGAGGGACGTTCAGGGTCGCATTCAGTATCTCCCGAAGGAATCCGAGACGACACCGAAAGTATCGGTACCCAGGTACCCCGGACGGCCACGCCCCAATTCCCGAGCCAAGGAATGGACCCCCCAGCCCCGGGGTCAGTCGAAGAGTATCTCCAATCGGACGAGATAACCATCCTCCTAGGAAGTTTGATAAACCCTGATCAGCGTGCCGCAACAAGAATACTGCTCTCTAAGGCCTTCCGAGCCGGGCAATCACGGACATCTCTCCCTGCCCAAGCTTCCGGGGTGTTTACACCAGCACATCCCGGCAGGACGGACGCGGCACCTCCAAGGCAGCCGCCACGGCCCTTTAACCAGGGGCCCGGCCGAACTATTCGGCCCGTGCCCACGAGAGCCCAGCCGGAACCACCCAATCCGCCGGCTGCTTCAGGAGCAAACCCGGGAGCACCACCGCGAGAAAGGAGCAGTCAACGCCATGATGAAGACGACGACCCCCATGTCTACTACACCCACCAACCGTCAGAGGACGGCTGGCCAGGTTCACGCAGCCAAGGGCCCGGAGATCCACCGGACGACCCGTACTACGACGAGCTCTCCTACTTCCGAGCCGATAAGGAATTCAAGGATACCAACATAGGGCGATTCGAGCCTTATGAAAACTGGAGTAATTTCCCCGAACTCTTGCAAGTATCGAAGGTAGATGGGAAAGTGATTGTATGGAAAGACCCCCAGGGCTTTATTGATCGATGTGACATATACATCCGCCAAGACAGCCATCGAGCTGCATGGCTCAGTTACAACCTGCCCTCCTGCCTGTCAGGAATAGCCCATCCGTGGTTCTGGACCACTCTCGACGGTTCAGAACGGGCTTCTCTTACCAGCCCTACGCCGGGAGTATGGGACCGTTGGAAGAAATACCTCCTGGAAAACTTCCAAATCCCGCGGGATACCGCGGAGACCATCCTTCACCAACAGCGTTACTCCCGCACAGACGCCTATGGCAACCGCAATGTGCAGGAGTACACCCAGCGCGTCCGCCGATTTACCCTCCTCGCGGAGCAACCTCCATCCTTCGTGGCACGGAACATGTGGGACCAGATCGACAAGGCTCTGGTGATCCCATATTTTGACCGACCGCCAGTAGGGTACGACTCCCGCAAATTCGAGACATCGCTCCGCGACAAACAAGAGACGTGGCATTTGTGGGAAAAGGACCGTATGAAATTCCGGCCGCTACCAGCGCAAATCCGTGGAGGCCCACTTCACCACGCACCCGCCGGCCGCAACCAACCGGCCCTACCCCCGATACACATCAACATTCCTAACCTCTACCCTAGACGACAAGAGGATACGCGGAATCGCCCTACTCAGCCGAACCCGCGACCTGCAGATTTCGTTTCGGATGACACGTACCGGAACATGACGCCGGAGCAACGGCGAAAGCTGATGGAAGCCCGACGAGCAGTGAGAGAGGGCTGGCAGCAGAGGGTCGGGCCAGCCCAGCAGCGACCCAAGCTGCTCACCAATGCAGCGGACCAGGAACCCCAAAGGGACCGTCGCCCTCAGGACAGGGCCCCCGGGGCCCTCCGCCTGCGGCGAAGATTTGGTCAAAGGGACAACCAAGGCAACGTCCTGGCTGAGACGATCCAGGCGTTTGACGTCGACAACGGCCAGTTCCAATATGACTCGACTCGTGAGGAGAAACTCCTTACCGACGGATACTACCCCGTCGACGACGAACTCCAAGCTGGTGAAAGCAAGGACGACCAGGACGCCCCTGATCAACAAGCCGACGACGGCTATGAAGACGAACCGGCCGACTCAGCCGGACACGGCTCGACCGAGGAAACCGGCTACCAGCTGGTAGACGACGTCGACCTATACGTTGTCGAACCCGCCACCGGCGGCCGGAGTGCGGACTCTGGTCTATACGACGACAAGTACATCTACACAGCTCCAAACCTGGAATGCTACGGCTGCGGAGCCACGCTCTCCTCCCAAAAACTATACCGCCAACACCATTCAAGGTGCCGCCCGGTAGGCGAGCGACTGAGCTCCAGGCCCGGCCAATGGGCAGGGCCAGTGCTGCGAATGAGTAACCCACCAGAAGTTTCCCCTGTGAAAGGGTGTGGCTATACATACGCCAGAGTTCAGACCCGAGGGTCGGTAGATGGACCCGTATTCACCGCTTGTTACGACACTGGCGCATCTCGGTGCGCGGTGTCACGGGCATACCTAGGCTACTTCCCAGACGCCACCGTCAATTGGCAAGCAAAAGCCAACATCAGAGGCGTCGGCCACACCAAGGCACTAGGATGGGCCGAATTCAACATCTACCACCAAGGCAACGTCAGCGGCCAGAAGATGGTCCTGGCCGTTCGCCTTGGCGCCTGGGTACTGGATCGACTAGATGCTGGTCTCTTGGTCGGCCAGGAATTCATGGTGCCGCACCAAGTGGACGTGTTGAACAGCTCGGGCGAGATCGCGTTCGGATGTTTCGGCGGCGCCACGGTGGATGCCGCTATCTTTGCCAAGGTTCCTGAAAGGACTCATGTGGTAAGAGCAGCCGCAAACACTATAATTCCGCCGCGATCCCATCGCATCGTTCCCGTCTTTACCGGGAACTTGGAAAAACAGTAGCCTTCTTGTTTAGGCCCGAACAAGAAGGCTGGGTGAACAGCCTAGTGGGCCGACAAACATGCGGAGTCATGGCGGTAAACCAGTCGCCGTACCCAATACGCATCCGAAGAAACTCTCGCCTCGGAATCCTATCACCATTCGTTTCAGAACACATGAGTCCCACCAGCTGGAAGCTGGGAGTACAGGCTGTCGTGGAATCGATGGCCCATCCACCAACGAACAATCTATTGCCCTTCTCTAAGACATTCGACCCGACCAATCTCTTAAACACTCTGGCCGGTTCGCACGACATCCAAACCAAGGACGGCACAACTGCTCCTCCAGGAGCGGAGCCAGACGCCGAACACCTCGAAACAGTGCCTGAACGCGAGATCTCGGAGTTCCGCGAACACTTAAGACCAGACGGCAAACTAGGCATCTCCAAGTCAAAGGACCTACCGGAGACGAAATTGCCGAACGGAGTCCACGTGTACAACGGCTCGCTCCAGTTCCTCGATAACGCCGGGAAACTAGTAGAGGAATTTCGAGATATCTTCGAAGACAATGGACCGATCGACATCCCAGAAGACCACCAGATGAGAATACCACTGGTAGAAGGATGGCAGAACCACAAAATTGGTAAAAGACCATACTACTCCAGCGAAGAAGACCGGAAACTCATCGATGAACTCATGGACGGCCTTCACGCAAAAGGTAGAGCTGAGTGGGTTAACACGGCCACCCCATTTGGCTCGCCCATCTTCGTGGTTTGGAGGACAGTACACGGTCAGCGTAAAGGCAGAATTGTGGTAGATCTTAGGGCGCTCAACAAGGTTACTGTGCCCGACGCATACCCACTGCCTCTTCAATCCGAGGTCATTCGGAAGATACGAGGCAAGGCCTACCTCTCGGTAGTAGACGCCAGCTTGTTCTTCTATCAATTCATGGTCTATCCTCCGCACCAGGATCGATTCACCGTGGTGAGCCACCGCGGGCAAGAACGGTTCAAGGTAGCCATCATGGGTTTCCGCAATTCGCCGGCGCATGTACAGCGTTACATGGATCACCTGCTGCGACCGCACCGCGCCTTCGCAACAGCGTTCATCGACGACATGATCGTATTTTCGGACTCCGCTGCCGAGCACATCCGTCACCTACGCACCGTCTTCAAACTCTTCCAAGACAAAAACATTTCCCTGTCTTCTAAGAAATCCTTCCTTGGCTACCCCTCCGTGGAACTACTCGGATTCCGCGTCGACGGACTCGGCCTATACAACACATCAGACCGCATCAAAACCATCCGCGAACTTCGGTTCCCGGCTACACTCCAACAATTGGAAAAGTTCATCGGTCTGACCGGATATCTCAGACACCTAATACCCCGGTATAGTCAACGGGTAAACCCGCTCCAACGCCGAAAGACAGCGATGTTGTCCGTAGCTCGCACCGACGGAAAATTGCCTAAGGGCAGCTCACGAAAACAGTACACCCGACGGGCGGACTTCACGCCAACGAAGGAGGAACTGAATGCCTTCACCGACCTGCAGGCCGCCCTAACAGGACCGAACGCATTGTTTCACCAAGACCCCGACCGCCCGCTATTCATCCAGCTGGATGCCTCCAAGGAGGTCGGCTTCTCAGGAATATGCTTCCAGCTCGCCGACGGACAGACCTGGGACGGCAAGTCGCCTATCCCACGCGCATGGATACGCCCCGTCCTATATCTCAGCAAGACACTCAACACCGCGGAAAGGAAATATTGGCCAACAGAATTGGAAGTGGCATGTCTTGTCTGGCTCGTCCGCAAGCTCCGTACAATCATCGGATCCAACCGGGTACAACCGGTCCACATCCTCACCGACCACGCCGCAACAGTCGGGATCGTCAACCAAACCTCCATGGAGACCGTGGACAAAACCAAAATGAACCTCAAATTGGTGCTGGCCTCCGAATACCTTAGCCAGCACCAACTTGACGTCCATCACATCCCCGGCACTACGAACATCATCGCCGACGCCCTGTCCCGCCTCCCGACTTACCAACAGCCAGTCGAAGATGAGGGAGTCCTGGACAACCTTCTTGAATTCGCCATACATTCAATGTCTGAAACCAAAATCGATCCGGATTTCAAGGAACAACTACTCGCTGCCTACTCAGAACACAAGCGGTGGTCTCAGATCATCCAACAACTGCAACAATCCGACTCAGAGGCCAAGCTCCCGTTCACCCTGGACGGACGTGGTCTCTTGTACTTAAGGGAATTCACCGGGAAGCACCGACTTTGTATACCGTCCCCAGTCGCTGACACACTGATCGCCGAGGCACACGACTCCAAACACCACTTTGGGGTAGACCGGGTCTACCATGACCTCACCGACCTCTACGTGATCAAGAACTGCAAGCGCAAAATCGCCCACTACATAGACAATTGCCCCGTGTGCTCGGTGAACCGCAACGACAATCAAAAACCCCTAGGCGAGATGCAACCCATACTCTCACCACCAACACCGTTCCATACAATATCTATTGACTTCGTCACAAGCCTGCCCGATGTACCCGCTGCGCTCACCCCGTGGCAACTGCCACGGGCGCCCTTCTTCGACGCCTTCATGTCTGTGACGGACAAATACAGCAAAGCGTCCCTTATCATACCGGGCAACGCAATATACACAGCCACCGATTGGGCCACCATCATGCTTCGAACCCTCTACCTCTCCAACTGGGGAATTCCTAAGCGAATCATCTCGGATAGGGACCGGAAATTCATGTCCGAATTCTGGCAAGGCCTTTGGCAGCACCTCCAGACCAAGCTCCTGTTCTCCACGGCTTGGCATCCACAAACCGACGGGCAATCAGAGGTTAAGAATAGGACAGTCGAAATTGCCATACGTATGTGGGCAACCACAAACCCCGACAGCGAGTGGACTGACATTATACCGTCCCTGCAATTCAACCTCAACAACGCGTATAATCGGGCTACCAAATGCACGGCGAACCAACTGCTATACGGATTCAACCCGTCCCAGCTAAGCTCGCTGGCGGACGAATGCCCACCATTGCTCCGCGAGATGTACCAGGAGGAAGCCCAAATTGCTATCGCCGAGGCCCAGATGGCAGCCAAAATGCAATACGACCATAAACACCGGCGAAAACAGTTCCATCCGGGGGACTGGGTGTACATATCCTTAGGCAAAGGGTATAACCTACCAGGGCACCCTCCGCGAAAATTCTCCCAGCAGCGGATGGGACCAGTCCAAGTACAGGAGAAGGTGGGCGTACTAGCATACAAACTGCGGCTCCCACCACACATCAACGCTCACGACGTGGTTTCCGTGACGCAGTTGTCACCAGCACAGCCTCCAGCCTCGGACCCATACCACCGAGACCCCCCTTTTGGGGAGGCCGTGGAAGTAGAGGACGACCAGGGCGAAGGACTAGAGGCATTCAAACACTACGAAGTCGAGCGGATCATCCAGAGACGGGACCGCAAGGTTGGGAGAGGTGCTACCACGGTCGAGTACCTCATCAAGTGGGCGGACCACCCAAACCAGTACAACGTCTGGATGCCCGCTAAGCACATGCGGGCCGCGGAGCTGATTCAGGACTTCGAGGCACGGAGGGCACAAATGGCAGCCCTCCGTCAGCGTGCCCACGGCCTCGAA
This sequence comes from Diaporthe sp. PMI_573, assembly GCA_021399435.1. NCBI lineage: Eukaryota > Fungi > Ascomycota > Sordariomycetes > Diaporthales > Diaporthaceae > Diaporthe > Diaporthe sp. PMI_573. Next base: position 28,272 of record JAJTUP010000094.1, on the reverse strand, counting down.
GCAAGGGAGCCACCATTGCCCAAGCCAGGCGAAGTCATCACCCCCCGAGGACCGCGTAAGGTCCTCGACCGTGTCGACCAGGACGCGTCGCCGGCCAACCGGCCGGCGACAGCAAACAAAAGGGGACCACGGCAGGGACAAGGCCAAGGTGCCCAAGGGACCATGTCAGACGGCCATGCTGCCGTCGACCCGTCGCTCAGTCGAAACGCACGGGCCAATCGTAGGGCGGCAAGGCGCGTGTAAACAATTCACCGTCAACACACGGTGAATTCACACGCGACCCAAGCAACCACCCACCGCCTTCCTCACCGTCTTGTCGTGAATCCACAGCGCATTCCCATACCATTCACGAACACTGCTCACCATCTGCTCCGCCTGTCTGTACCACGCTGCCCGCCCTGTACCATCACGGCTTGCCCGCCCGTCCAAACCTCACGCCCGTCAGCGGCGACGAACCATCCTCGCATAAGCCGCAACAAGTTGCCGACCAGCCCGCGTTGCCACGGCCCTCCCGCCATTCGGTCTGAACCATACCCACGACACTCCCACGTCCAGAGACCCCGGCGTGGACCAGCCTCGTCGAAGCCGCACCGACGAGTATCGTCGCCTGGTGGCCGAGCCGTGCAAGGCCGGCAAACTCTCCCTCCAAGGGTACCGTTGGGCTGCGTACTTGTACGGCGGAGAAACAGGTGTGTCGCTTCGAACGTACACCACGACCGGCCGATACGACAGCCTGTTGGCTCGCCGAACCGGCGGCTGCGCGGCGTTCCGACAATCTCTCCACGACGAAGGCTACAACGGCCTGCCTGACCGCGATGTTGAGTGCAACATCTACGTACCTCGCGACATTCTGCCCGACTTCCCCATTGGCCGAGCCATCCCCGAGTACCTGGCGCAGGAATACATCCACCAGTACCCAATCCCGCGATGGGTCGACCGCAACAGCCCGCTGTACCGCGGCTGGAAGCTTTGGCGCCCACCCATGGAAGGGCGAGCAAACAGTCGCGGAGCTCCCACTAACCAGCGAAGCAGACCAGGCGTACATGCCAACCACCTCCTGCCCCCGAATACTACCACCCAAGCCTATACCTACACCATCAACACAATAGGTTTCACTCTGGTTTCGCTGCCTTTTCAGGACATTACTGCGTGAATTCCTTGTGAATTCATCTACCCCCTTTTTTTTTTTTTCATCACATACTCTGGATGAACTTAGCTAGGGGTCAACGAGAAGGGGCTTCGCCCGACGTGGCTACATGAACCCCTCGGAGTTCATCCGCCCGTTGGTTGCATATACCGGATGGACTTGGGTGGAGCCAAGTCATTTTGAGCGAGGAATTGATGCACCCCACGGTGCATCACTGGTGAATTTCCCGTGAATTCACCGTGAATCCATTCGTTCACGGTGAATTCACGGTGTATTCACTGTTAATTCACCGTGTATTTATATAGTTAGGGAATCCTCCGTGAATTCTCTGTGAATTCAGGAGGGCATCGTTTTACAATATTATTTTCCCATCAGAGGACAAGACCATGGTGGTGGGCATCGACGTGACTCACCCATCCCCTGGCTCATCCTCCAATGCACCTTCTGTCGCCGGCTTGGTGGCGTCCACGGACAAGCACTTTGGCCAGTGGCCCGGCAGCCTTAGCATCCAAAGCGAGGCCCGTCAGGAGATGGTCTCGGACCTCACCCCCATGCTGAAGAATGCCCTCGGAAACTGGAGGAACCTAGGAAAGCACGCGAGCCTGCCGGAGAACATCCTCGTTTACCGCGACGGTGTGTCGGAGGGCCAGTACCAGACCGTCTACGACGAAGAGATCCCGCGCCTGCGCAAGGCGTTCGCGGAGATGTACCCGGCGGACCTGACCAAGAAGAACCTCCCGCGGCTGACCGTCATCATCGTCGGCAAGCGCCACCACACCCGCTTCTACCCCAGCCAGGCCAAGGACATGGACCGCGGCGGCAACTGCAAGCCGGGCACGGTCGTCGACCGCGGCGTCACGGAGGAGGGCATGTGGGATTTCTACCTGCAGTCGCACGCGGTGATCCAGGGGACGGGCCGGCCGGCGCACTACGTCGTGGTGCTGGACGAGATCTTCCGGGACCGCGCGGCGAAGAAGCCCAAGTCGCTGGCCGCCAAGCCGCAGGACTCCTCGCCCGCCAACGAGCTCGAGAGGGTCACGCAGGCGCTGTGCTACTCGTACTCGCGGGCCACCAAGGCCGTCAGCATCTGCACGCCTGCGTACCACGCCGACATCCTGTGCGAGCGGGCGCGCCGGTACATGGCGGATTTGTTTGAGGGGAGCAGCGCGGACGACGCGAGCAGTGTTGCTGGGGGTGGTGGTGTCGCTGCTACTGTGACGGTCCATGAGAGGCTTAGGAACACCATGTTCTATATTTGATCTTTGGGAGTTTGCGATGACTGCGTCGTGTAAGCGGCCGTAGATCTGGGTGCTCTTGGGAAGATTGTCTCGTGTATTTTACTTTGGGGCTTGGATCGTTAGCGTCTTGATTTGATTATCTGGGACTGGCATTTATGGCCAGTTGTTTTTTGGCGTTTCTTTGTGGTAGCTGCAGTCAGCGATGATATCGAGCGTGAGCGAATGTCTAAGCGATATTTTCACCAAGACCTTTCGAAGACATAGTGGTACAATTGTGACATGGCGTTTGTGTTTTGTGTTCCCACCTCCGCCTAGGGCTTGCCTTGGTTATTGCACTCCGTGTGACTACCGGTAGTTGACCGCAAGCCCATCCGTGCACACACCACTCCCTCCCTTTCAACGTCAGTAATGATGTAGAGTGTGTCGGTTTGGAACACTCTCACGATCATGACGCGGAAGAAGGTGGAAGGACTACGGAAGAGCTCCTCTTACGCTATATTAACAATGCTGCCAACAAATGGGCCATGCCTGGCGACGTGCGCTGGAGCAACACCATTACTACGCACGACATCAAATGGCCTTTCCAGCACGATATCAATCGCGGTCGCCGCGCACTCGAGCTTGAAGACGCGAATGATGGCGAGAGCATCAGCAAGTATTATACTTCAAGCTCCGACGATGCGGACTCGGTCGACAGTCACTCGCAGCGACTGAAGACAGCGCCTTGGTGGAAATGGGCCCGCTTCTCTCTCTCGCCCACCGCGCCCGTGTATTACTGGCGATGCCGACAAGGTGACGCCGCTGGCCGGCGCACTACCATATGGCGTTTCCGGCATCGCAGTGGCGTTACAGCTTGGGGGCGGGAGCCGCTGGCGCACTTCGAAGACTGGGATTCCTACAAAGGCGATGCGGCATACCCAGAGCCATCCTGTAGAGCGTTTTGGGATTTTCAAGATACATTTGCAGCATGTTTGCATTGCAAATATGGTTACAAGAAGTGCATTGTGGCACAGATCGGGTGGGCGGTAGAGCTGGTGGAAGAGCAGTGGCCGAAAGGCATTGAGCATTGCGACGGTATAATTTCTGATCATCCTGAAGAGGAGGACAAGGAAGAGCAAGGATTAGAGGTGTACGAGGACAGTAGTCAGAGTGGCAATAGCACCGATGTGCTTACGCCCAACCCAGCTCTACAATCCTCCGCTCCTCGCTGGAAATGGGCCGTTTTCCCCGACGGTGAAGTCTACTATTGGCGCGTCGCGTCTTCTGATGCCGGCGCTTCACCAACCCAGATTTGGCGCTTTCAGTACCGCAGCGGCGCAGTTCGTTATGGTTCTCAGCCACGGGATCATTTCAGCGACTGGGATACAACGGCCGGGGACGTTGCGGAGCCAATGCCCTATTGCAGAGAGCTCAGGCTGTGTGCAGGCTATGAATATGAAGATGACAACTGCGAGGATTGCGGCTGTTCGGAGCGTGTGCTTGGGGCGGCATTGGAGATTTTAGCAATGGGGAATTACGTGCCACCTAAGGGGGCGATTAAATATACAGGCGAAGGCGGTCTTGGAGCAATAGGGGGGGCGGGTTTTCAGGCAAACTGAGGTTGGGGCGAGAAATGTGCCTCGCGAGCAGCGATGTGCCAGAAGTATGTCTGTTTAGGTTGATGAAGTGAAGAGGATCCAAATCCATACCAAGGCGATATCGGCTCATACAACTCGTTGTAGGTCCCGTTGCTGGATTGCGGTCCTACAATCAGGAGTTGGATGGAGCCTAGCGCTTTGATTTCAACCTCAAATGGCAACGCCCAACTGGACTACGGCAACTACACCGAGATCTTTCCTGAATCCTTTCACAAGGTCGAGGAGAGTGCCCTCGAGCTATCTTCTTATCCTCTCCCAAAATCCTAATCTGCATTTGGAGATAAGATTTAAAGTCTGCTTGGATGGGATCTGCATCCTCCTGGGACCTCTTCCTGATGCGATTCTTGACTGAGCCGAAGAAATACTCGATTGGGCTCAAGTCTGGTGAGTATGACACTTGATACTCAACTATCACTCCGGCCCGTGCGAATAAGTCCTTTATCCTTAAGGAGAAGAAATGAAACGAGGCGTTGTCCATAAAGATGACAGATCTCGGCTCGGGATATCTACCACAGAAAGGCAGCAGCCTTTCAAGGAAACCCTCGAATACCTCAATATCCGTGTTCTCTTCATACACCTCGCAATAGATGACACCATCTATCGTGTATGCTGGCAATATCTGCACCCTTTTTCCCCGATGAAATCGCTTAATCTGCACCGGTGTTACGCCTCTTGGGGCGTAACCTCGTCTCAGGATAGCGAGACCACGATCGCTTCCGCTTTCATCAACGAAGATCATTTGGTCAGGCCTATAATGTGATATCTCTTCGGAGGTCATCCTCATGAACTCAATTTGCTCGTCATTCAGAACCATTCGGGTTGCCTGGCCGGAGGCCCAATCCATCGTAAATGGGTAGCCGCCTCTGTTGCAATGCTGGAAATGGGCCAGTAAGATCTTCGCCCGTTATGGAGCTCTTCAACCAGTGACGGACAAAAGAAACGTGCCTTGATTGAGTTCAGCTTCATTGACCCAGAAAACGGTCTAAGCTTGCACGGAAAAATGTGGTGACTACGCACCTTCATGCCCTGTTTTCTCGCAGGAGATCAGGAGTAGAATCCCGCGAGATCTGGAGGTCCTTCCGGTGGGAACAACGGTTCAGGAAGAGACGGATTCTAGGCAGCCATTGTTGCCTAGTGCTGTACTTACTCATCTTTTTTCAATTGGGCATTCGTTGCAAACAGGCATCACGAATGGTACGCTGCTCGGCTATATAAAGGAGCAACCCACCCCCACTACTGCTGGCTAAACAAGTTACTTCCTTCGATCATCTCTGCTCGCCTTGTATTTACCAGCGACAAAGACCGTCCAGTCTTTAGTGCAATTCAATCCCGAAATTCTTTTCATCTAAGTCAATTCAAATTCTAGGTCATATCATGTGAGTCATTACGTAGCATCGAGATTCTTCGTTACGGACACTAATCTATTTCCAAGGAGGGGAGCAAGAGAGCGCATCATGCCTCTGTTGCCAGAACCCTTCGATGTTACCACGCCCAGGTTGTATTCTCAGGCTCCTCCTTCTGTGTCTATCGCCAAGACAAGATGTAAATTCTTCCCCAATCTCGACATCTCTCAATACAGAGAATCTTTGAGCGAAGGAAAGAAGACAGAGCTGGACCAAAAATGCAATGAACTTTTCAGAAGAGCAACCGAGAACCAATCAGATCGGCCATCTGCACATTACTGGGAAGTATGTGCATGGATAGACGTCTTTGGCTTGATGCACGATGACGAAAATATTCAAATGTAAGTATTTGCACGCTACTCCTTTCGTCGTCGAGTTGACAGATTACCGGTCCTGACTTGTACTTATTTGTAGGGATAAGAGGCCCTATGAGTTTGTGGAATCAACTGATACCATTAACCCCACTGTCAAGTCACGAATTCCGGATGCCACGATAGGTTTGAGGACATATGACTCTTCTTCTCTCGAGCTTGGTTCCACACGTGTTGGTCCAGAGTGCAATGAAGACAATGGTGCCGAATTGCCGGACAAGCGCCTTTCCCAAATGGATCTCAAAAGAATGATGAGAAACAGCGAATGCGGATTGATTGTGGATGGGGTATGGGGTGAAAGTGCTCTGGTGTTCCCATTCGCTGTTTATGGAGCCAAGAAGAAGTCTACGAGTCTCGAAGCTGTTCTGGACCAAATCCACCATGCTTGCAGGACCTACCTGGCCATGTTGGACGATTTGGCTCGGAACCCTGAGAACGTCGCCGAATACCAGACAGACGAAAGCAGCAGGCACCAGATGTTCGCACTTGTATCATCTGAGACTTTCTGGCGAGTTCTCGTGGCGTGGAATCAAGAAGGCGCCTACGTGAGTATAAGTTTTGACCAGCTCAAGAAAACAATATACAGATTTCAACTAACATATCATTACAGATTTTTGAAACAATATGGGAAGGCTATGTGACGCAATTAGACCGCGCAACTGAGCTGATTCACGTAGTGGACCAGATACGGGATTACGCCACACACGATCATCGCCACTATGTGATGAAGCATTTGGAGGCATGGTACGCTCGACATAAAAAGACTTCCGAGCCTTCGCCCGCTGAGCCTACGGGCCCTTCGGGTGTGGGTGATCCTGCGAGCCCTGAAGAAAGAAATGCGATCTTCTCTGGTGGTCTGGTCGACTACTCTGCAGTTGTTTCAGATAAAACAGCTGCATGGGTTATGATCAAAGAACAGTCGAAAAAGTCGAAACGAGAGAAAAGGACCAAGAATCGAAGATATGCCAAAACTCTTCATAACCTCAACACAGCGCAGGTTACAAAAAGGAAAACGAAGAAACGTGGGAGAGGCCGTCCACCTCTGCATATGAGGGAAACCGGGAGAAATACGGCTAATAAATAAGACCAAGGTGTTGCTGAATTTGGAAAGAGGTACTTAAATGGAAACCAGTGAGAAATATCCCTCTTCTCAGTGATTACAAGCAGGCGTAGCGACTGAATTAGCCGGAGGAACGGATTTCGTACGGTGCTTTTCTCGGTGCTTTTTTCGCATGCCTGTCGGATATGGTCTCGGATGTCTAACAACACAGTGCCATGAGTTCTGGCATTAATTGAGAAATGAGGAGACCTTGGAGCAGCCATAGGGCGAGGTGAGTCGATGGAGTGGAGGTATACACACATTATGAGATCATATTGAGGCGAGTATACATTCTCCATGGTGCAATGTGGTAGCGACGAGGTTGTGGTGTTGACATGCTTAGGTTGTAGTTTTTGGCGCAGGGAGAGGAATTCTCTCCGATCCCCTGAGTGCTCGTGAAGAATGGACAGTTTTCAAAATCTGCGACGTGCGGCTTCAAGCGTGGGAAGGGATAATTTCTGACCTTTCAGAGTTCTTCCTATGCAAAGCCACCCATGTACTGGGGAGGTACTTTTCACGATTCAGTTTACATCTACCAAGTTGAAGGACCGTACTTTGAAAAAAAGACTCTAGAGAAACTTTCCTCGTATATATAGTTATAGGCCTTGCTGATAATTTATTTGAAGTCTGCATTACTAAATTTATAATTAACTTTCTATTTTATGAAAGTACTTGTTGTAAATATGGAAATCGAAACTACCCCTCAGTCTCGCTTGCTCTGACAGAATTGCACATGACGGTTGTTTGTAGCTGCATGAATACTCAGTTTTTCTCCGGGGAGACCAATATGTGCAGGAGACGATAAACAATACCACCCGATTCATGAGCCTGAGATAGGCAAACGCCTAGCTATATAGTTCGTTTAAGCAGTCCGATATTGAATTTGAAGCCCGGCGATACTACATTTCACATCGAAGGATATTTACTTGAACCTGTTTTCGACGATAAAGATTAGGAATTAAGGAAACTAACTTTCTTAGCACAAGTTAAGACTTAGTCTGGCGTAGTTAAAGATTTGAAAGCTAGACTATCAGGTGCTACACAAACAAGGTAAATACTTAGGCGCTGCGCCCCTTACGTACTTTGTATGAAGACGTCCTGCTCTGTTATCTGAGCATCGAAATAATTATCTGAGCGGCTCTACGGACATTCTGACCACCGTGCGGCGCAGTGAGTGGGACCGGCGTGAAAAAAGAATTATGACAGATCACATCTCTCCAAATAATGTAAATGTACATAGTAGATATGCTACTTCTGTTTTTGCTTCGTCATAATTGTGCCGACTATGCTATTCATCTAGAATAGTGTGTGTGTGTGTGATTAACATCTCTATCTGCTTATCTACCCCAGATCACCCGGCTGTCGGATTAACCCATTTATTGTATCATGTAGTATCTTATTAAAATAGTCTCCAATTACAAAGCCGGGGGTTAAGAGTTGCCAGTGTTGTTGTATCGTCTCCTCATCCTGATATACTCAATAGGTGCGGAGCCTCCTCTTTCTAGTGAAGAGCAGACGGCCTCGGTTCTTTGCACGCCCGTATCGTAGGTCACGCTGGACAAACGTTGTCGGAACATGTCGGCTTCCACCACACATACCTACAGCACAGCCACCACAAGCAGGCCACTAAGTACTTAGCGAAACCATAGCAGGTATCATAAGGTAACACAGCAGGCGATAGCTGTGCTTCACCGATAGCATCCGTCGGGGTAAGGCTCTGGGATAACGAAGCCTCACTGCCTTCAACCCATAGTGTACCACTAGCAAATACAGAGAGAAAACTCTCTGTACGCTTAAGTGTATCCCACTCAACGCCATTGAGTCGAAAGCTATCGCATTCAGGGTGTTTATCAATGAAGTCCTTAATCTCTCGCTCCTTGCGTGTCGTACGCTTGATGAGATGATACCATGAGGACCATCGAGTGTCGTTATCAATCCCTAATGTAATGCCGACAGCCTCGATCCATCGATCATGATGGATAGAGCTGTTTCGAAGCCATACAGCTATGTTATGAAGCTTCTGGAGCGCAGTAGTAGCACCCCATCCTTCAAAACCTTTATGCTTCGCTTTAACCTTACTCCCTCTTCTCTGGGCTTGTTCATGAGCTCTTATTGAGGCCGGGTTATCTTCAACATTCTTAAATTAGGAAACGCACTATTGGCCCTAATCAACCTTGCTACTTAGCTCGGGGCAACAATCCCTGTTCGCACCCGTCCTGGCCGTCTGCCTCGTACCTCCATCATTGCTCCTTCGGTTTCTCCTCTCCTCCTCCGTGACGGCCTCCAGAAGCCGCCAATCATGCCACTATTCCCAACGTCAATTCCCGCCCACCATGATAATCAATAAGAGATCTTACGGCGAAACTGGGGGATAGTTTATTGCCAACCAAAACTGTACGGGTTTCTGAGGCTATTCAGATTACGGTAGAAGGTTCCAGACCTTGTCGACAGATATGGTGGCAAATTCAGATAAATTGAAACCAGGAGATAAAGATCTTGTGTACAACCATATTCGTCAACTGCGAAGATGGCCTATTGATGGCAAGAACTATTCGTAACTTATTAAACCCTTAACAATAACGCATACCGCTTGCAGACGTTTGATGGGGTACTAGCTAGAAATCTCGAACAATTCACCAAATAAAGTCTTAATTTGTTCAAAGGCGGAGAAGTAACTATCACTTTATACTAAAAAAATACATTAGACACAAGTTAACGTTGATCAGCCCACCACCTGTCCAAGTATTTAATGTTGCTCCATTCGACGGTGACTGCTTCTACCAAGTTCCAGCGAAGCCGCCTAAAGCTGACGACGAGCATGCAGACCTTCACAATCACACGGCTGTGCAGGGAGCAGGATTGGAATGCCGAATATAAGTCGTCGATCACCAGGATGAGCTCCCACTTGTTAGTGATGGAAGATAAAGATCACGGTCGATTATGGAATCAGCCAGTTCCGCCCGCTGTTGCGGGAAGCCGCCACAGCTATCGCGACAAAACTCTACAAGTGGGTCGTCGAGATGGTTGTATTTTACGCCAGACGAAAATGGTCCGATGGGCGCGCCCCCGAACCCTTGCCACCTGTTGCATCCAACAGCCATGGAGAGCAGGCTTCATGGCCGGCAGTCAGGCTGCACAAAAGTTGAGCAGCCGATCCCCAATCCCTTTTGAGGTTCCACTCTGCTGAACCACTCACCACCGGACTTCACTTTTACAGTTTTCACCCGGGGATGCTCATTATCCTATACCCAAGTCTAAAGCGATAGTACTCTGAAGAGTCCAGGCCTCAGCATAATATTGGATGTTATGTATAAGTATATAAGATAGTTAAACGCCTAGCTATATACCTCCTGGGCAGCTGGTTGAGTCTCCACGTCCCAAAGCAACCCCTGACCATCTAATGAGCATTAGACACTGCCTGAAGCGGTCGCTCCTCAACCTCTTCTCTTAATTTCTTCACACCTTCCACAACAGCACCTACGTTAGCCAACATTAACGCTTTTTGGAGCCGGCGACACTTGGTGGACTGTAGCTTCCGCTCCGTAATATCTTTCAGCGCCTGCTCCACGTCGTTTTTAACGGTATCCAAGCACACCTCACTTAATTGAAAGGACCGAGCGCTCATTGCCATCGTCTGCAGAACAGCCTCATCACTGTACAATTTATTCAGATATTCTGGCTCCACGCTCCTCGAACAGATAGTGTCAGTCAGAGCCGTAAGTTGGCTCGCAAATCTTTCTAACTGGCTCAACTCAGAAACTCGAGTGCTCTTATAGAAGGTTGCAATCGCGCAAAGGAAGTCATAGTAGGACTCATGACTTGCAAAAGCAGCGGCATCAACAGAGTTCTGAATCTTTCCAACAGCCTTGGATAGAGCCTTGCCCTGGTAACTTTGGATCAGATCTGTCGAAGAAAATACATCCCAGACCTTTTGCAGGGCGTTGCCGTTTTGGTTGGCTGTACTTGTAGCTTTAGTGCCGCCGCTGCCAGGCGCTATGGCAGTACTAGTGAGGTGATTGATGATCGTGCATACGGTGTAGAGGTAGGATCGCAAAAGCTGGCGATCAAACGGAGGTGGTACTGTGCCCACGGTCATATGCATGACGACCCAGAGATATTGAATGCCACCATCACAAGGTAGGTGAGGACGCCGAGGATGAGGCACATGCGCACTACGGGGAACTGCGGCAGGTAGGCGGCGATGGCTTCCTTCTTGAGCCGGACGGCTTGCTGCTCCAGGGACTTCACGTCGGCGCGCGTGCCTTGCCCGGCTTCGAGCCGGTCCCGAGCTTCTCTGATCTCTGCCTTGCATTTCCGCGCCTCTGCTGCCACGTCCCTGTTCCATATATGGTCGGGCAGCGTCTCTCGGAGCAGGAAACTGGATCGATCGATCTCAGGTCTTTGACGGCCGCATATTACGTATCGGCGGTATTACTACTTTTGGTGGAATGGATAGGCGCATTTCTGTCGGAAATGGTGGTGGCTATAATTGTAAGCGATAGTTGATAAGACCAGCCTGGTGATGCTCAGACGACGCGTACACTCGTTCAGCGATCTTTTGTTTTCTCTGCACAGCTGCTCGGGCCTGGTCTATTTCGGACTTGACAAGAAAACCGCACATCTCAATGGCAGAATCGTGCTTCTTATCCATGTAGCCATGGCCATGGCCACTTAAATGTCTCGCAGCGCCAAGCACAGGATTACGCCCGAAGTGCATATCAACCTCGACCTTTCAACATCCATCTCGACCACCCACCGCTCCCGTCTACCTTCCCTCTACAACCCTACCCACCGGGTTCGTCGCACTGCTGTGCATGTCACGTCAACGCTATATCTACATGTGTATGCGCACCCCTTAGGTCGAGCGCAGACGCGCAATGGACGATCGTCTCGGTCTTGCTGCCCCGATGACGACCAGAGCCAAAGCCTTCGAGGATGCAAGGAAGACGCAGGCATCCATCCTAAAGGAATGCGCGGAGGCTGGTAAGGAGCCGCGTCCGTACGTGCTTTCGGAGCTCATCGGCAAGGGAGGCTTTCGGCATCCATTGCAACTGAATTGTTGTCCTACATACCCTGGCTTTTCATGCTGGTCCATTTCTGCCTGTTGGTCCGTAGTCGTCTCAGATCAGGCGGCGTCGTCTGGTGCAGCTCGAGCTCTTGTATCGGCTTAGCTGGCCGCGCGCTTCTGCCGGCATCATCACATCTGAGGTCCTTTTTGGCTCGGATGTCTTAGGGCCAGCACCAGTGGGAGCCACCCAAAGTCTTGTTGGGAAGAGCCCTGAAGATTGCGGGAATGCTGCCCTTCTCGAGGCTGTTGTTGCAGCTGTGGAACCAGCGTCCTATGTATATATACTATGCGCAACACCTGAATCCTGTGCCAGGCGCGGGGAGATCGATGTACCGATGGTCTTTTTGGCCCATGGGCCATAGAAATTTTCTTCCGCAGGCTCCTGCAGGGGAGTAAGCGGGGTAGAGACACCGAGGCAGACGTTAATCAGGTTAGTGCCGTTTACCTGCACGTGACCTCAATTCACTTCGTGTCTTCTACGAAAGGAGTCAATCGCCACACTCGCCCGACACTTATGCTTCACAGACTCCCAACACAAGCTTTCTACCATTACTACATCCTTGTTCCGCTTTAATGGATCGCAATTTGGAATCTCCGTCAGCCAGGCCATCTGCTGCGGACCCAACGAATGATGTACTAGACCCGCAGAACTCGTGGTTCGAGCAGTTGAAGGAACAGCACACAGCCGATCGCATGCGCCTGGACAACGAGTACGAAGCTAGGAAGGCGGAACTCGATGCACAGCTGCGCCACGAGGAAGACCATTTTGTTTCGGACTTGGATCAAACCGCCCGGATGGTGCGCGAGGCTTTTGTGACGGTCCAACAGTCCTTCAGTTTAGCAGTCGCGAAACAAGTAGACCTTCACCTGAAAAAGAACGAACTACATCGCGAATATGAAAGGACAAAAACAAAGGCGGAAGCGAATCTGCTTAACAAGGTCCAAGAATTGATTACCGGTTCGGCCGCTGAGCAAAATAGAACCCTTGGCTCCGCGCTTGAGGAGACGGTATCGACCTCATCTACCATCGCGGTAAGCATACGAGTGGATAGTTCATAACATCAATTCTGACCAACGACAATAAACAGGTCACTACTATGGACCAATCCGTGTCACCAGCCAGATGGATCCGGCCGCCTCGACCACACTACTTCAATGCGACCCGGTCTATCGAGGCCATACCTCCCGGCGCAGACGTTCATGCGCCCACGCCTCAAACACTTCTGCTTACACCTTCCCGACCAGCAACGACGCCACAAGCTTCCCCTCTCCAAACGTCAATGTCCGGAGAACTGCCGCCCCAGGATCCGACCCCCTTAGCAGACATGCATAAGAGGGATTATATCACGTCAGCGCCGCCCAAACCTGCGTTGCAAGGAAAGCCGTCAAACACAAATCCTGAACCATCATGCTCTGCTCGACCTCCGCGTCCACAGTCGATACCTGATGAACCTATGGGCAATTCACGACAACGAACGCCTGCTTCGGCAACTCGATCTCACCATAACGTAAAAAGGAGGGTTGTTGAGTTACCAGCTGAAAGCATCATGGCTGTGCCGAAACGCCGACGCATGGAAGGATCAGCTTGCAGCAGCGCAGCAGACCTCGGCGGCGGAAAGTTCAGCGGAACAGCAACATAGCACATCTTTACGACCAGATCTAGCCCAGGAAAAAGCAACACATCGCGTCGTGACCTTCGAGGAGGTTTATCAACAAGGAGAGGCCAAATTCAAGCACAAGATCTTTGAGTATAAAGAAGGTTCCGGTAATTGGTACATCGTCAAGTGTGATAAGCATAAAATGCATTTTGGGCTTGGGAATCCCTTGCATGGCGCTGCCAAACACTTGCACAGCCCTCAGCATGGTAGATTGGAGAAGACGCATCATCTTGCCATTCAGAATTGTGGCTTTCTCGTGAAGGATTGTACGGCGGAACTTGCAAACCAGAACAACACTGCGTTCGAGGAGGCGTTGAAAAATGGGTACAAGATCTTGAAGCCAACAAATAAGACAACCAATCAATCAGTCGCAGCAGAGCTGTCCAGTTTGTCGAATGATGGAAACAGTCAACAGAAGAACTCCAGGAAAGGACAAGCGAAGCCCCGCGACATGGAGCGTCAAGTTGCTGCCGCTCAGCCCGAGCCGCACAGTGACCTTAGCGACAAGAGGGGCCACTATCTGATCGCTAATCTTGGCTCTAACCGCGATGAACCCGACTGCATTGTCATTCCTTCAGGATCAGCATCACATTCGAATAAAGAGGATACTTCCGGAAACGAAAGTGAGAATCAGGAGCTACGTGCTACCGGTAGACCCCCTGCTCATGATCACGACTCATCGGCGTCGAGCACTGGGCAGAGTAGTACCAGAAAGCAAGATGCAAACCCCGTGGTCAGCGCTGCTCTTGTCCTGACACAAATGAAATCTGTTGAGCTGCCTTAAGGTACCGGGACGGCCGGGAAAAGCACCAACTGCCTAGGGTTTTCTCCTTTTATGGTTTCCCTTGGGCTATACACCCTCTTTCGACAGGATACACGAGTAATCGGTACAGGATTGGAGGAAGAGGGCGGATAAGAGAATTCTAGTTGGAAAGACAGATATTACCGCTATTTTCTTTTGTCAGGCGAAACGGAGGTATCCAATCCTCCCGTCAGATGCTGTACGAGCAGCGAGCTACTGTAGCAGTTAGCCTAAGACGTTAATAACACACGTACTACGAAGCTGTACATATAAGTACGTACCATATAAGATTTCCCTTCTCCTTTTTGGACAGCAGTTAGGTTTTTACAGTACTATTCTACCCTTCTACCGTTTCTGCCCTAAACCTCCGACTCCACCTCCGTGCCAACACCCAATATATCACCTGTCGACTGCAATACACCCTCCCACTCAAATTCCCCCTTAGATGAGGCCATCTGGCCATGCATCCAGACCTTCCTGCCCTGCGCATTCACAAATCTATGCAGCCGATACTGACGCGATCTCTGTCTCACAGAATGCCGCCAAGGATCTCAAGGTCAAGCGTATCACACCTCGCCACCTACAGCTCGCCATCCGTGGTGACGAGGAGCTTGATACACTGATCCGCGCCACTATAGCCTTTGGTGGTGTCCTGCCTCACATCAACCGTGCTCTCCTGGTCAAGGTCGATCACAGGAAGAAGACCAAGGCTAAGGAAACCTAATCTTGTCAGAAGCGAGAAATTGAGACAAAGCTGACGGGACGGGACGATAATTTCTGAAAGGGTATAGTTAGCATGGCTTGGTGTTCGAGGACGTCCCAGTCCTTGTCTGAAAGCTGGTTTTCGGATAGGCAAATTCGCGGTTGAACAGCCGACCTCCTCATCAGGCCCGTCTTTTTCGACCTGTTGTCCTGCTCCCAAGCTTGTTTGTGTTTAAGAATCATCACATCGAGGTAAGGACGGAGTTTGATCGCGCGGCGGATCATGTAGAGCTGGGACAGCCATTTGGTATCGTTATCGACGACGATGTTCAGAGGCTTCCTCGCTCGAACTCTCGGATCGATAGATTGGTCCATATCAGCCTGCTGAACACCTCGAAGAAGGTAACTCGGCACATCAGATCTGTCGATGTCAACAACGGATGGAGCTTCCCGACTGGCCCTCTCCTCCTCCAAAGATCGTGTTCAGTTTCAGATAACGCTGCTGCGCCGGAAAGCTGATTCTCAAAGGCCTCTGGATTGGAGCCAAAAAGCAATGTTTTGGCAGAGAGGTTGAGTATGTGGCCAAAGCATCGACCTCTGCGCTTGCGTCCATCGAAGCCCAACTCTCCTCCGATCACAGCCATTGCTGAATCGTTGTTTTCGGCGTTATCAAGCGTGAAATACCCGATCTTATTCTTTATACCATATGAATCGATAATCTCGAGGACTTCTGCTGCAATATTTGTGCCAGAATGGCGAGTAGAGACCTCGGGTACTCCAAGGACGATTTTGCGGGGCTTGTTTTTCTCGTCTTGGAAGAAGCACATAATCCCATATAACGCGTGCCGATTTCCGGACCCCAGCCGTCCAGGTAGATGGCGTAGTAGCCCGCCATGACTAGGCTGCTGGAGGTGAAGCAGAGCGAGTTGCGCCCCTTGGACCAGCGCTTGTCTACAGTGGCCTGGCTGCTATTTGTGTCGACGTTGTTGATGGAATCAGTCACCGTGGCTAATACTTCAGCCACAGAAAGTGGAGTCGCTTCTCCAGCGCAGTCGTTGATGCAGAGTGGCTCCGTCATGGTGGCGGTCACGGCCGCAGACACGGGATCAATCGCTATGCCCATTACAGTAATGGCCAAGAAGAGGAGGACATTGGCGAATATGGATTTCATGGTGACCTCGCTTTTGAAAAATATATAGCACGACGTAAGAATATGTTCGATGCCACGACGCATTGAAAATCGGAATTTAGATGAGTAACTGAATATATGTATAACGCTAGATGATTGACAAAGGATATAAAGAGAAATACGTATGAAATTAAGGTACTGCGTATCTGGATCTGCCTGAACTCTATGTCGTCCTTGTAGTTAACTACGAAGGACACAAACGTGAGCTCTTTTAAAAAGCCAGTAGAGTACTTTGATAAAATTTCGAAGTACTGCATAGTACGCACATGGGAAAATACCGAAACAAGTATCCATTAAAGTGGGTTTCTACCACCTCCTAGACAATGGTACTTCTCTCATCGTTACAGAGCTAAATGTACCTGATTCATTAAACATAAATATGGGAGTCCTGTACAGTACATACAGTATGCTCAAAACTGTAAGAGATGGATCTGAAATCAGTGACTTTAGTTACATTGCTTGTAAAGATGGTAACGAGTAACCACCATTTTTTTAGAAGTACCTGTACTTAACCGAAACAGCCATGACACAGTCTGAGTACCTAACAGAGGTCCTGCGCGTTGAAAGCACCAAAGCCTCAAAAGTACGAACTTTTGTGGTCCCTTCATGGTTTTTTTAACGAGAGTCTAAGGCAGGTATTCTTTCCGCTACTCTTCCCGGACAATTCCACAATACCGCGATCCAAGTTGCCATAAGCTCATTTTCAGCATATTTCCCCCAGCAGCTCGGCTACCGTCGTTGAAATGGTTATGGTATCTTGCTGGGCTGCTCTCCAGCTGTTCAAGAGATTCAGGTCCAAGATATTGGGATCCGGCCTTGCGCCAGATCGCTTGCTAAGTGCCGTATAACATGACTAGAAAGCTCTCAGATGACAACCGGCGCCTGATGCTTCTTCCGATCTGCCGCCAGGTCATCTTCAAAGGAACTGACCTGGGTTTTCCACAAAGACGGGAAATGGGTACTCAATACTATCTCCCCGGCTTTCTTTCACAGGGCTGACATCTACCCGGAAGATAGAGAATATGATCTCGTAGCATATGCCTTTCGGTACGAAAGGTCTTCTTAAGCTCTGGGATTCCACCCCCAAAATTTTCGCCCCCCCTTGCAAAATTACCGCTTTAAGCGATTACCCGATTAGGAACCGCAACTGCACCTCTTGTTGGTCCGGATTAACCCCATCCGGGTCCCTCTAATGGTCCGAATCCTCCCACTCTCATTTGGCACATGTGGTCCGAATCCTCCCACTCTCATTTGGCACATGTGGTCCTAATCCTCCCACTCTCATTTGGCACATGTGGATGAACCCTCCCCCCCCCCCGATATCAAGTGCAAAGAAGCCTTCATTGGCTGGGATTTTTCTGTTCAGAATCACGTGGGATTCACGTGAGCTTCAATTTATAATAAAATGTCGTTGCTCTTGTCGTTGCTCTTGTCGTTGCTCTTGTCGTTGCTCTTGTCGTTTGCATTTTGTGATATTCCTGTTTCTGCTTGAGTTAGGTACGAAAGGTCTTCTTAAGCTCTGGGATTCCACCCCCAAAATTTTCGCCCCCCCTTGCAAAATTACCGCTTTAAGCGATTACCCGATTAGGAACCGCAACTGCACCTGTCAGATTATCACCCTTTTAGGTATGTGGGACGTGTAATTATGGTCCAATTGATGGGGTGGTAACTGTGTGTATTGTGATGATGTCTTGTCTTGGTTCCTTGGTGGGACCCCGCCCGTAAGGGGGGTTGGTTTTGTCATGATTCAACCATTGATGCCTCAGGCACCTAACCCAAAGCACCCGTCACATCTGACACACCCCCTCAGACTCGCAGGTACTGGGAGTCTGCGTTTTACTCCCCTTCAACTGCTTTCAGTCTGTTATTTATGGGGTCTTCCCGTAGCGTTGTCTCTCCATGTCTTGTTTTCACATCTTTTAGGCCCAACTGGTGGAGGAATCCTTTCCACTTTCCAGCCGGTAATGCCTTTGTCAACCCATCTGCCATCATTTCTGCTGAAGGTGTGTATTCCACCTGGATTGTTCCTCGTTGAGTTTCCTGCCGTAGCCAGTGATTGTGTATGTCCACATGTCGTAATTTGGTCTTGAGTGTTGTGACTTCTGAGTTGACCAGTTTGATTGTTTGTGTGTTGTCACATTCGATCTTGATTTGCTTGTTGTCCAGGTCCACTGAAAGTTCTGTGAGGAGCCGGCTCACAAATAGTGTTTCTTTTGCTGCTTGAGCAAGAGCTAGAAGCTCTGCCTCCGTTGTTGATGTAGTGACCGTGTCTTGCTTGTTTGCTCTCCATCCAATTAGGCCTCCAAACAGTTTCATTGCGAATGCCTGGGAACTTTTCCGATCGAGTGTGTTGTCTGCGAATGAAGCATCGCTTGCGACAACCAACTCTTCGGTGTCCTTGAAGCAAAGAGCAAGGTGTTTGGTGCGTTCGAGGTACAGCAGCACGCGGTCGGCAGCATCTTGGTGTTTTCGACTCGGATTTGTCAGGAATCTTGCAAGCCTTGACGTGGCAAATGCAATATCTGGTCGTGTGGAAATGGCGGCGAATAGGAGCGACCCGATCTTTCGTTGGTAGGTCTGGACTTCAGCTTCTGTGGCGGCGTCGATTCGAGGCATCAGCTCTTCGGCTGCCATGGGGACTGTGTGGGAGAGATTTTTCTTGTTAGCCAGTTTGGCAATCTTCTCAATGTATGCGGTCTGAGCCAGCCAGATCCGTCTGTTTGGACGATCTCTGAGGATCTCCATGCCCAGGAACCATTGAATCCGGTCCCCTCCACTGATTTTATACTTCTCTTGGAGCTGATGGGCAAGTTCATCGACTTGATCTTGTCGGTTCTTTCTATACGCAACGATAATATCGTCTACGTAGAAGAAGACCAGGATGCCGTTCTTGGTGTAGCAGCAGGGTTCATGTGGGACTTGTTTGTATCCACATTGGGCAAGTGTCTTTGTGAATTCCTTTTGCCAGAGCAGTGGTGAAATCCGCAGCCCATAGAGTGCTTTGTTCAGCATCAAGATTGTGCCCTTCTTCTCGTATCCTCGAGGCATTCTCATGAAGATATCTTGATTGATAGGAGCGTGCACGAACGCATTGACAACGTCGTATTGGATCAGCTCGAGATCAAATTTGTTGGCAATGGCGGTCAGTGTTCGGAATGACCGTCCCGCGAGAGTTGCTGCGTAGGTTTCTTGTGTTTGCCCTCGCGCTTGTTGATCTCCGCGGACCACGAGTCTTGCTTTGCATTTCTGAAGAACGCCATGCTTGTTGAATTTGTAGACATACACCCACATGCAGTCCAGGATTTGTTTTCCTGCTGCGCGGCGGTCCCTCTTGAGGATTTCGGTCCATGACTTCATTTCAATGTGACTCTGCAAATGGTCAGCTTCTGCTTGTCTGAATATTGGTCCAAGTGGATGATTATCCAGGTCATTGTGCCATCTTGGCGGTTCGGGGAGGTTGTTTCTTTTCAACTTCACCCCCTGACGCAAGCGTCTTTCAATTTGTGCCTTCGTCAGGTATTTTCCCTCTGACTTGGCCATCCGGGCAGATTTTGTGCCAGCGATGAATGCGGCCTGCCACGGGCTTGTCTTTTGATTTTCTTCAGTAGACGGCATTTCTTCGTCAGACTGGGTTTGAATTGTGTGTGCGAGCAGGGCTGATGGCGGCGATCGAGGAGGAGTAGGTAGCAGGGTGAATTTGGCTTCTGTGTAGGGGCCGTTTTCTCGGTCCGCCTCGGAGCGATCATCCTCTGCAGTCTCTACGTCTGCCTCCTGGGCGCTATCGGCATCAAGTCCCTCAAATTCGCGGTCGTGTTCGGAATCTTCTGCCGGGGAGCTTTCTTCAATCAGATCTTCTCCTTCCGGTTCCGATATTGTGTCATTGTCTGGGAGGGCGTATTTTCTTGTCCACTCCGCGAGACGATTGATGTCTGTGGTGAGAAGCTCATCTTTGAAGCCTTCCCAATTCCCATCAAACACTTCGTGCTCATTAAAGATCACGTCTCTTGTATTGACAATCTTTCCGGTAGAGGGAATCCATATCCGGTAGATGTTCGATGATCGGTATCCAACAAGGTAACCAATCCATGCACGTGGCTCGAGACGTTGACGTCTTCTTTTCTTGAGCTGTGCGTCTGAGGTCATCGCGTAGGCCTTGCAGCCAAATACGCGAAGATGAGTTTGATCTGGTCTTGGATCTGGTCGTGGGATACCCAAGCGTTTGGCAATCGCTGAGTGAAATTGGTAGTAGGGTGCCTTCCAGTCCAGTCCGTAATTTGGTGTTCGGTTGTTGAGATAGACGGTTGTTCGTCCAATTTCGGGCCAAAGAGAGTGTGGGAGTTTTGAGCTTGTTCGCATCGCACGCATCTTCTCCTTGATCACACCCCCTGAGCGCTCGGCTCCTCCGTTTTGTGCTTGTGTGTTGGGTGCTGAGGGCTCGATCTTGATATGTTTTGACTCGAGAAATTCTCTGACGGCTCGTCTGCGGCTGAACAGTTCTCCGTCACATTCGATGATCTTGACCTTGGTGTTGTATTGCGTCTTCATCATCCCCAGGAATGATTTCAGAACCGTGAGGAGGGTTTCGCTATCACGACTTTCGAGGTAGTAATCCCAGATGAGTCCTGATGCTCTGCAGGTGAGCAATAGTTGCGACGTATAGTTGTTGATCCCTGGTTCATAGTCGTGAAAGTCAAGTGCTATCCTTTCGCCTTCTCGTTCGAGGATCTCCCTCGGTGCTCGACGGATTTGCCTCGTGATCTTGGCTAAGGCACAAGCTTCACATTCGACTGTTGTTGGTCCCTGGATGCGCACCCCCTGAGATGAAGAAACGAGGTGTTCAAGCGCGCTGGGGCCTGGGTGACCAAGACGGCCGTGCCAGAGGATGGCTTCGCCTGTGAGTGGTCTCCTTTTGGTGTAGGTAGTGTGTTTCTTCCTCCATGTGTTGAAGGAACTTTGTATTTCGTGTGGTTGGTACTCGATGACATATTGGCCGTGAATATCCCTGAGTTTGCACAGGGTCGACCTGTCACGTCGTTTCAGTGTTGTTGGGTCATGTTCGTTATCCCAGAAGATGCCCTTCCTTCGGAGTTGTCTGAGAGAGACGAGTGTTGTGAGGAGTCGCGGGCAGAGGGCAACGTTTTCGAGGTGTAGGATTGTTGATCCGCTGCGGACCGCCATTGTACCGTACGCCAGTACTGGCAGCTGTCTGTCTCCGGCCCACAGGTAGTCATCGTGTGTGGCTGGTTTCGTGTTGAACAGACGCTCGTTGTTGTTCGTGATCGAGATCGTACTCGCTGGGTCAAGTATCACCGAGTGTCGAAGAGGGTATTCTTCTGCGTTTATGGCAAAAGCTCCCCTAGCCTCTATACTCGTGACACAATATCCTGGGAGTCAATCTTCGACTCCCTCGACGGCTTCTTCTTTTGTCGGACGAGGGGTTTTGGACTTGGATTTCGATCTCGGACCTTTGAGGGCTCGGACCTGTGCTTGAAAATCAGCATCGTTTTCGAGTTTTTCACGAACTCTTTCTTTGACATCCTGATTTGGCTTCCACCTTGGAAATGCCTTCTCAGGGAATACATAGTAGCATTCTGCAAGGGCGTGGGGATTTGCACATGCGAGGCAGCCTTTTTGACCCGAGGAATAACGTCCCGGATCGGCTCGAATCCCGCGCTTTCCACCACGTGAACCAGTCGCACCTCTACGTGGCGGCTTCGAATCTTCAACGACATGGGCGTCCCCATTTTCGTCATCATGACTACCAGAGCCATCGTAGGTAGTTGTAAAAGCTCCTTTCGCGACCTTTCCCTTTTGGGGGTCGTGGCTTTCCAACTCCTGACGGAAGTCTTGCCCGATATCACGATATTCGAGGCTCCCATCTGCTGAAGCGTGTTTTTGTGCTTGTTTATAGGAGGTGGCCCAGATAGGCATTACTCCCCGTATTGCAAGTAGGAAGTCTGAAAACCAGATTGTTGTATGCTGTGTTTCTGGGAGTTTCTTTTGGATCCCTTTGGACATCATCTCTTCCCACTTATCGATCCAGTTGTACGCCTCTTTGGTTGTACGAGGTGGTTTGAGGACCTTCTTGTACTCTTGATGAAGATGTAGCATCTCGTCGTGAGTGCTTTGGCCACATCTCTTTTGTAAGTTGTCATGCCATTTCCAGAGTGGTTCTCCTGCTTGGCAGCATGTTGACTTGTATGCAGGGGCAACAGTTTGGAGCAGCCACCTTGTGAGCTTCTCTACTGACTGCCGTTCCTCCTTGTACGATGCGTCAAGTTGTTTATACCAGGTGAGGTCAAGATTAAATGCCTTAAGACCATTGTCGGTCAGATCGGTCATCATCCATTGTCCATTGTTCTTTTCTTGGATTGTTTCTTCGTCCTCTTCCTCGTCGTTGGTCATCTGTGATCTCGCATTTCGCTGTGCGTGTGGTTTCTTGGTGTATTTCTTCTTTCGAATATCCGGCATCTCCGGCTGAGGGAGTAGGGAAGTCTTATTCGTTATGTGGGATTCAAGTCCAAACGTTTGGGCCTGGAGCTCGAATTCGTGGTGCCAATCGTTCCAGTCGCCTGGTTTCGCTAGTATCGCGTTGAGGGTCTTCGTGTTTACGTAATCTGCCATGTTTGAATCGGATTGAGGCAGTGAGACTCTTAATTGTCAGATTATCACCCTTTTAGGTATGTGGGACGTGTAATTATGGTCCAATTGATGGGGTGGTAACTGTGTGTATTGTGATGATGTCTTGTCTTGGTTCCTTGGTGGGACCCCGCCCGTAAGGGGGGTTGGTTTTGTCATGATTCAACCATTGATGCCTCAGGCACCTAACCCAAAGCACCCGTCACATCTGACAGCAGTATTGAGATGTATGCCGTCTGGACTCTGCTGGCGGGATGTGACTGTCATGACGAGCAGCCGCTCCGCACTAGAAGCCATACGGCGGCCACGACAACAATCCGGCCAACAGATCATACGGCAAATATACGACCATATGAAGCGTCTCGAAGACGAGGGCCACTCTCTCCGGATGTTGTGGGTTCCAGCAGGAGAAGAGGATTTTGCGCTGGGACCAAAAGCCAAAGCAGCAGCGCGGAAGGCCACAGAAGGAGAATGCAGACCAGATGTGCCACCACATCTAGCAAGATCCACAAGGATAAGACTAGCGATAACCAAGCAGCGGCAAACAAGAACACTACCAGAAAGAGTCGGGAAATACTCGAAGCAGATAGATACGGCACTGCCAGGCAAGCATACCCGTACTCTATATGACCCGCTGAAGAGGAAGGAAGCAGACGTACTATCACAGCTCCGCACCGGAATGGTGAGACTTAACAGCTTTCTATGCAAGATAGGAACGATGGAATCGGACACTTGCGAATGCGGGCTAGCATCAGAGACAGTGGAACACTTCCTATTCCGCTGTGCAAAATGGACCGCGCAACGGGAAGGCATGTTGCGATGCTCACAGGCAAAGATGGGAAACCTATCATACTTCCTGGGGGGAAAGGCGGCGTCTGACGGTGACAAATGGACACCAGACATGCGGGCAGTACGGGCGACGATCAAATTTGCCATTGCAACGGGGAGGCTTGACATGGACCAGAAGCCTCAGGCACACTAACTATTCAGATTGAATCCTACTAACATCATACAGTCTCATTTTGGCAGACCGTGCTTCAGCTGCTGAGGATAGGATGCTGAACACTTGGAGAAATTGGCCTTCAAGCAGGCCTGTCACTGCATATACATCAGATTGGACCAGTCAGTAGAGTGAAACTGTGGGGCTTCGGGTGATTATGGAAGAACCGTACGAAACGAAAATAGCTTAGCGCAAAGGCCCTCTGGGGTGTGTCCCCCCGGGCGAAATAAAATCCATCCATACACACCTCTTGTTGGTCCAGATTAACCCCATCCGGGTCCCTCTAATGGTCCGAATCCTCCCACTCTCATTTGGCACATGTGGTCCGAATCCTCCCACTCTCATTTGGCACATGTGGTCCTAATCCTCCCACTCTCATTTGGCACATGTGGATGAACCCTCCCCCCCCCCGATATCAAGTGCAAAGAAGCCTTCATTGGCTGGGATTTTTCTGTTCAGAATCACGTGGGATTCACGTGAGCTTCAATTTATAATAAAATGTCGTTGCTCTTGTCGTTGCTCTTGTCGTTGCTCTTGTCGTTTGCATTTTGTGATATTCCTGTTTCTGCTTGAGTTAGGTGAAATCTATTGCATTAGATCAGATTTTTAATATATAATATATATATAGGAAACAGTGGATTGATTTTTCTCGAAATCTCATTATTGATCTCCTTCATCCCTCTTGGAATACCTGGTAGCCACTTGGCGGAGATGTTGGGTCTTTGGTGGATGTCTGGTGCTGAGAACCCCGCTTCAGACGTCATCATCGTCATGGAACGCGAACCGGACGTTCCGGGCGGGGGACATCATCGTCCCCTGCGGAATCTATCAATACATACATTTCCTGTGGTATTTTATTCCCGACTATATCCTCCACACGCGCCTTTCACAGCAATAATACCATCCAGCGATTTGCACCGCGATAGCTGCACATACAGGCTATATGGATCGCACTTTCGTGGCTCGAGTTGTCCAGTCTTGGTATTCAGCTTTGTCCCGGTTCCTCGCAGCTCCAGCGCAATCTGGAGGAGGGTTTCTTTCGCCTTGGATTTTGTAATCGGTGCATGCGAATGCCGCAGTGCAGGGAAGTCCTCGGCGGCTCACATTATGCCTCTGCCAAGGCCTCTTCTTGACCCTCTTCTTCTTTTCGATTGGTATTTGGGCACCCGTTGGAGTAGTGGCCAAGCGGAAGTCGAAGTGCAGCTTTAGTTGACGTCTATCTAATCGATTTTTAGTGCCGCCAAGGATCGGTCGTGGTTTGGCGCCGACTACACACCTCTAAACTCCACGGTCGGCCACTTGACGGGAGGGATTCAAACGCCGGTTGTGGGGATTGGCACGGTCGGACTTCCGGTCAAACGAAGTCCGAGGGCGACTGGTCCGCGACCCCGTGGCATCCTATGACTGCGCAATGTCCTTCACATCCCCACAGGCATCTGTAATGTCATTGGAAGTCCGATTCTAGACGAATACGATATCCATACGGGATCTACTGCGCAAAACACAAAAGGCACCATCATCGATAAACAGGGTAGGACCGTTGCCTACTTTGACCCCCACGGCAAATTCTTCCAGGTGAGGTTGAGCGGCCCACCGGTTGGGCCTCGGGTTGGCCCTACGCCCTTTGATCCGTCGGCAATGTACTGGATGAACGTGCGATGGGCCGACAGTGAGCGGGAGAAATGGGAGGCATCGCGTGCCGGCCAAGACCTGCAGCCGGCGGAGGTAGTCCCACTTTCTGTTGAAATGACAAGATTCAAGTTGCTTAATTCATCCTGAATGTACAGTAGGGGGACCACTCTTTATGTACAGTTATGATCTCTTGTAGAATGTTCCTCCTTCTTCCACACCTTGCTACCGACTTGGTCGCCTCACACTTGTGATTTCTAATACTTTCGATCGAGGAAATGTAGTGGCTCAAGAAACACTGGGGCAGCGAATTCAGGTTTCTAGCGAGCGACGGTCTCAATATTAACAAGAAAGAGGATCGCGAAGAGGGTCGTAGTATCCTCCGGGCCATCCTGGCCGGCAGTCACAGCGACGACAGCGACGATAGCGACGATAGCGACGATAGCGACGACAGCGACGACAGTGATATCAGTCAGGACTACCCTAACGATGACCGCCCAGAAGGGCAGCTAGCTAACGAGTATTTTAACGCCGACGAACTCAAGTTCATCAAGAAGCATTAAGGTGACTCGCTAACATTCATGTCCAGCTTTGGGCTGAAATTCTACAAGACCGAAGACTGCGAAGAGGCCAAGTATATTGTTAGTAGCATGATGCATCCCGATAACGACGACTATGTATCCGATTAGGGAGTGAAGGAAGAGTTCCAGCAAGAAGCCGGTTGGCTTAATAAGTTGGTATATGTCAGACTGTCGGCAATAGGCGAGGGCTAAGGGGGAACCCCAGGTCCAGCAGAGGCTAGAGCAACTAAGCGAAGAGACGACCCGGGGCTGCTGGGCAGATAAGTCGTGGGGGTGGCTAGGAAGAATATTAAGAGCGTGGATATGCATTTTAACTGTGATGTAGGTGGCAGGGCACCATTAATCATCCCCCCTTTCCCCTTTTCCTCTTCCTATTCTTAGCTGAACCTAAATAAAGTAAAGAGTAAGATGCTTTTTGCTTTCCCCATGTGCTGACATTTTGCCCAATCCTTTGTACTTATGGAAAAAGCAAATCTGTTTACCGTTAATTGATCAATTCAATTGTGCGAGTATCCACATCGGCAGGGACAGTTGCTCTTGGCTGAAAATGTTAGATGGAGATCGGCGATGCTGCATCCTCTCTGAGCAACGAAATACAATATCTTTACCGAGTGGTATCAATCTTCGCATTGTATATACGATATCATTTAATCGATCATAAATATCAGATGTGTCTCTTCTCTGTTCTGTACATTTTGCATGCCAATCTTGCAGGCTTATCTTACAATTGCTCTCCCTCTCTCTCTCACACACAGAGTAGTAATCTTAACTGCTCTCCCATTTTTTATTGAAACATTTGCTGGTTCAATACATCATGTCTTCATTAACTTCTACCTCAACTTCTACCTCAACTTCAGCTTCTTATAACTACTCAAATTGACAATCTTTCCCTCTTTGTATTGTGATCTCTGCTAGTCTCAGTCCCCTGATCCCTGTCTCAATTATGACCCTCACTCTATTGGCTAGGTCTCTTAGTTCCGCATTAAGCTCTTCAAATCGTGCCACTCAAAATGGCGTCAGCTCCTCAAAGCCTGCTGCATAGTCTTATTGGCTACGCAAAAGCAAAGGTAGCACACACACGTCCTATTGGCCAAGTCTCTTCATCCACCCACCCAGAGCCGACCACTTAAAACCGCGCCCTCTTCTCAACACGTGCAGCAACCCACAAGCTTTGTACCGAAAGGCTACTCAGCGCAAGGGAGCCGCCAACTTGCCCACCACGCCCAGCTTCCAACTTCCAACTTCCCCCGGCGGACGTGCGCTTTCCCCTGTGCCTTTCGGTACGAAAGGTCTTCTTAAGCTCTGGGATTCCACCCCCAAAATTTTCGCCCCCCCTTGCAAAATTACCGCTTTAAGCGATTACCCGATTAGGAACCGCAACTGCACCTCTTGTTGGTCCGGATTAACCCCATCCGAATGCCCCCAGAGGTGCCAATCTCTTCTCTTGCTCTCATTCGCTCTCTGAGATTAAGTGAAATGCACGTGAAATGCACGTGATGTGCACGTGGGAACTCGGTTTGTGAGAGCATTATTGCTCTTGTCTTTATATTTACGAGAATTTCTCTTGTGCTTGAGTTAGGAGCAATGTATTAGGTTGATTTGGATCTAGATGGTTTCTATCCTTCTACCTACTTCCATTTATATATAAGAAACCTATTATCTAAATTACATTACTGCTAGTATTGTGCAGATGGGTATGACAATAACGATAATCGGGCCTCATTTACTGTCCTCTCGCACAACTGTTCCAGCCTAGCCTCGCCATCAAACATTTCCTGTGGTATTTTATTCCCGACTATGTCCTGCACCCGTGCCTTTGACAGCAACATAATACCATCAAGCGATGTGCACCGCGATAGCTGCACATACAGGCTGTACGGATCGCACTTTCCTGCCTCGAGTTGTCCAGTTGTCGTATTCAGCTTTGTTCCGGTTCCTCGCAGCTCCAGCGCGATCTCGACGAGGTTTCGCCTTGGATTTTGTAATCGGTGCATGCGAACGCGGCAGTGCAGGGAAGTCCTCGGCGGCTCACTTCGTGCCTCTGCCAAGGCCTCTTCTTGGCCCTCTTCTTCTTCTCGATGGGTATCTGGGCACTTGTTGGAGTAAGCA